>OZ008368.1:91076883-91466846 GCA_963931995.1 Phaonia tiefii
TTATCGAAATGGAAAAGTTGGACGATGATTAGAATGTGATGATGAATATATAAAATTCGTGTGATCTGAATACTAATGCGCATTCTGATGAGGCTATTGCAGATGCATCATAGTATACATTTCTGCAAACAGTATGTTTGGAAATGACAGTTTGATTAAGGGGAAGCGTTACTTGGCTGATAACCGACTTTTTGTGGCCTACATTTCAGGACATGGTCGTCAACGAAATCCTGGTTTAAGTATCAAACAATCAGCCTTATTACGAATGTCGTTCTCGTATTTCGACTACGACAGTTTTGTAATAGATTAAAGATAACGCGCCAACTTTGTCTTTAATCCTTTACAAAACTGTCGTAGTCGAAATACGAGAACAACATTCGTAATAAGGCTGAATATATCTTTGCACATTAATCAGTAATTACTCGTTTTCATAAATTTACCTGGGATCCGCCGCGAACAAGTACGAATACGTCAGCCTGTAATTCAAAAGGAGAATTGTGTTATTGTGGGAGCAGATAATATTTTGCAAGCATTTAGTCATTGAGATTTAAAATGTTATGTTTTTCTTGAATATTTTATATATTTATTGTGGGATTTTGTATATTATTTCACGTTCATGCGAATAACTCGCTTATACAACGAAACATGTTTTCCTCCCTAATTTTCATACACAACACCGACTTACATTCCATTGAATGCACTTGGTCCTTTTTTTTTGCATCAATGCACAAAAATCATTGATATATAATTGACAGAAAATATAACCAAAACAACTTTATGCAGTCATATCCACCAAATTCGAAATATGCAATTTTAATATTTCATTGCAATGGGAGTGAGAGGAAAATACATTGAGTACGAATGCAATGGAGACGCCATTTCGCTCACTAAATTTGACATAATTGATGTGGGTGAAAGTGGACGTTGAATGTTGGAATGGATGGGTTCAACATTACCAGATAGAGGCATTAATACAAAACATCCAACAAGACAACACCAACGGAATTTCGTGTTTTTGTGGTCAAATAGTTGTGTTCAATAGAAGACAAATGTATATCAACAATATAGGTCAACAAAGAAGTGCAAAACGACATGAAAAATTTAAGTCAACAGTATATCAATTTTAGTCTAGGGAAAAATATCTAGGTGGTAGAAGACGGGCTTGATTTTAGTGTTTGTACATTATTCACCTATGGGTGATTGAGTTGCCATCCATGCCACATTAAGTTCATAAAATAAATATACTGAGACTAACAATGAAACATATTCATTGCAGCAGTGAAATATATTTATTGTAGTAATGAAATGTATTCGTCGAGGTATCAACACTTTTGGGGATACAGTCATTCTCATTGTATCCAAAGCGCTTTGTAGGGAGTCATTTCAGAAATTCCCAAGCAGCTCACTACTTCCTGCATCATGTGTCTGAAAATTTGATACTCGAACAGGTTAACGGGTTATGGAATCTTACAATGTGGACATCCAAGGCCTAAGCGTGGCACATTGGCTTAATAGTGTCAAATCTCAATAACCATCTGGTCATTGCTTCATATACTCCGGCACTAACACGCAGCGTATAAACAACGGAGCCAGCCTTCTTCTATCACCTAAGACTAAAAATTTTCTAATATCATACAATGCAATATCTGATCGCATCGTCATTGCCAGCTTCAATTCGAAATTCCGCAGGATTTCTATGATATGCACCTACTGAGCCCGATATGAACTGCGCTTAGGATGATTTCTATAGTCAACTGGAGTTTGCTGTAAGTTTCTTGTCAATGGGTGACATTAACATATTTCTGGGAGATTTCAATGCCAAAGTGGGCAAAGACAACAAAAAACTCACAGGAGGTGATGGGAAGACATTGTTATTAGAATTTAGACCGCTGTGTACCAACATTTTATTTTTATGGATTGACCGAATTCTTGTGATAACATGTTTTCACTGAAAGTTGACAAGGATTATTTTCTATTTCAAGATTTAAAGGGTTCTTATCGCTCTTTGTTCAAAAAGTACCACAAATTTGCACTAAAATGACCAGCTACGGATTCAGAATGTTTTGGCGAATTTGTTCCTCATTAAATTCCATTATGGGTCGTCATACACCAAAATTCTCTATCTTTATTTTGAGACGTCTTTTTTGTCCTTTTTAGAAACAAGGTCAAGAAAACTGCATCAAAATAACCTGCAAAATATCCAAATGTTCTACCAATTTACTGTTTGCAGACGAGAAACCTTCATCTTGAACTTGAATGTGTCCTTTTAGTCCTCTTTTAAAAATTTAAATCTTGAAATCTTAAAACTTAAATCTGGAATGGTCAACTGGGCAAACAATCCGGCACTTAGCTGATCGACTCGAACATACTGGAACCACACGAGACCTTTCAAGGCATGGCCACTACCGGACTGGTCGTTCGGCCGATAATATCGTGGCTGCCCGTTTCGCTAAGAATGATGTCACATCAGCCAGACGACGGGCCACTCAGTTGGGCATCACAAGACGGACAAAGTGCAAACGTACGTACGTACAAAATGCGCACAGTGTTCATCGCGAACCTTTTGTTTAAACTTTGTTTTGTAAAATTGCTTTATATTGTTATATTTTGTTTAAATAAATAAAAGACATATTCTATATATACAATTATAAAATCGTTGCGTGAGTGACTGACTGACCATCTGACAGACCATTCATCAGCCCCCTGACCAAGCGGCTGTAGATAGAATGATGCAATATGGAGTTTTTGTTCCCCTTATGGAGTAGACGTCAGCAAAGAAGGAATTTTTGGAAATTGTAATTGGGGGCGATAGTAATGAGCGTGGCACTAAATCAGAGTAATAGCCGTTGTAATCAAATGCGTGAGCCTATAATCATGAAATTTGGAGAGTATGTTCCTCTTTAATGCCTCTTTGTTACACGGTACCTGTTCCATTTCTATCAACACATTAGTAAATGTTACATTGGAAAATAAAAAACGATTAGTTTTTGTGCTGAAGGCTCGTTGTTTTTGTTTTGTCATAAACAGAGCGACGACGCAAAGTATTGAATAGCATAGAGAACTTATTGCACTCTCTTTCCGCTCTCATATAGAGAGTCTGAATAAAAGAGCATAAACGAGTCTTATTCTTTTATAGAATAATTCAATATAAATGCACAATTTCGAGAATGATATTACATAAAACAATACAAAAAGCATAAATGTTTCAAAAGGTATCAATGTTTCACATCAAAATTATGAATGGACCAAGTTATGATAACAAGAGTGTAATACATTTTGAATCATTCGCCAGATGTCGTCAGAGCTTTTTCGTTCCATGAGTTCTCTATACTATTCAATACTATTTGGCGACGACGACCTTCTTGTTTGTTTCACTGCCGCTACATCAATCCCATCATACTTATTTTCAGGCAGAGGCTATTGTTGTACAACAACAACGTATGTGATGTAAACGCTGTGTGTTGTTTGCATGTGTTCACTTTGATAGATTGCCCTACCGTGCCTATAGATAGTAACACATTAAAAATAAAAAAATTTTAATGTTTTGAAATTTCAGCGGTAGAAAGAATACATTATTCTATGGTAAGATCGGTATGATAGAGAGATGTTGGACGTAAATTTATTTACACCAGGTGGAGTTACAAGAAATTTTGACATAAATTTGTCAGGTCGTTTTGGTGGATAACTGTGAAATTTAAACGTACTTTGGACTTTTTTTGTTATATTTTCTTCTGAGTACACATTTGTCTTGTATTTAACATACACATTTTAACACACAAAACAAAACAACGTGTGATTTTCTTGTTGGCTGTTTTGAACTATGCTACGTCCATATGCAACCAAGCCAGCTGCCGTAAATATACCGAGAGAAGTACATAGTTACACTAGGCATATTTACTCCATGGGTGAGAGAAGTGTGAGTGCATTAGTAAAGAAGTGTGACTGCATTGTCTCCGCAAAACTGTCTCGTGTAAACGTCAAGTTAGTCAGATAAAATGTTATCTGCTGACGAAATATATGATGTTTTTCCTGTACGACGTGTGATCTCAACTAGACCCATATGAGTTTTGAGGGCCATATCGCTCCTCACGTAATACGGGAATAACACAGGCTCTGTCCTTCCCTTCTTCTAATTTTCCTCAGCGACCAACTTGTTTGGGCTGCTAGCCTTATCTACTGGTTTGCAGTTCGTATTCTTTTTCTCGTCGGCTTACGGCCTGTTTTTGTAACTTCTTTTTTCTCTCATCGCACGTCTAGAGCCAAGCGAATTTCATTTTTGGTTTTTGTAAACTTTTTTTTTGAGTGTAAACACAAAAGCTTTTAGTTATCGTCAAAATGTAGGTTCACATAAGTCAACAACGTACAATGTTAAATGTCAAAATAGACAATCGTAAAAAATTGTTCGTGTGGGTTATATTCATAGACTAATACATACCTAGATAAACTTATTCTCTCATCTGAAGTTTCATTTCACACTCTCATCGTAGGTTTGTGGAAATGAGAGCAATTAAATTTAAAATTATCTTACACCAGGTGGAGTTACAAAATTTGTTCACTTAACTTTTTCCTGTCGTTTTGGTGTAGAACTGAAAAATGTCAATATATTTTGCACTTTTTTATTGACTTTTATCGTTGGTATACATTTGTATTGTATTTAACACAACTAGTTTGCCACAAAAACACGAAATTGGGTTGTTGTTCCTATGTTGATCGCTGTATACTATTGCCACTATCTGGTATTATTGAACCCATATTTCTACCAACCAATGTTTACTTTCCATCGTACCTATGACGTTTAATTTATTGAGCGAATAAAACCTTCTATGGTATGTGTTATTCTATGGTTATATTGATGTGTTTTCATTTCAATAAATAAATAAAAATGGATTGTTTGACGAAAAAAATTTAAATATTTTTAACATTGAAACGAAACAGCATATATTGATAATAACAATTGTACTTATCAGAGTAAAAAAGACCAACTCTATCCAGTTTCGTGCCTTGGTAGACTCGATGGACGAGTTCCTAGAACTAGACACTCGGTCCCAAATCTTCTAACAGATTCGAAAATACTTCCTTGTTAACACGGAAGTTTGCAATAAATCTACAAAACATAACTTCATTAATTCATAAAAGCAAATTATACTGATATACTTACTGTTCTTCTGGTATCTCAAGCACATTGGTTGAATCACGCAAAATCCTACCACTTAGGCAACTTTCTCTATCATCATTTTCCGTAGTTTTAATAGGAAAACCGAGAGCAACGGAGGAAATCATTTTAAATTGGTAAAAAAAGCAAACAATTGTGTTTATTTTCGTTTGTTTATTTATTTTTTAATACCTACAATCAGCTGTTGTTGATTTTACAGCTGATGGCTAGGGTTGTCCCCGTTTAGCATATATTTGTATGAAAAAGCTTTAAGAAATGCCAATAAAAACAATGAAGGTAACATTGTTCTTTGACAGGAACACAACCAAGAAAAAGAGCTTTTATGCCCAAGCGAAAAGCAACAATGAACTCAATTGAAAACCTGATTGCTTGTCTAGCAATTGCACGCCTGGTGTTTGAAGATAGTTACAAAAACAGGCTGTTAGTCTTTCCGATATACAAGAATAGAGACAGTTGATGAACTAACGCTAAAACATGATAAGCATTTGGTTTTTGCATGGGGTCAAGAGAATCCAGTTTAATGCACGTCACACCCAGCTGTCATGGGATTATTTTAAGGTGTCTGTGGCATTCCGCAAAAGTGGTGGATTACAAAACACGCAGTACTAACTATGAGAGGAACTTATCCACTCATATTCCGGACAGACAGAACTGGAAGAAACGCATTCTAGGTTATAGAAGGTATTTAAGCTTCTACACTGATGAAATTATATTGCAAAGTAGGGTATGGAGTCAAAGGCTACGATACCATTGTTGTTGTGTGTTTCAGACAGAAGTCATGGCAATCGGAGAAGTTGCCCTTTGGTTGGGACGAAACATCATCAACATCTACTATGAGAGTTATGTTTCGAGAACAGACCTCAACTGCCTCAGTTCGATATCTACAGTTCGATATCTACATTTGATGAGTGCAAACATTCCAGGGAATAGGAACTTATGCTTAATTTTCGAGTTCCCCAACATGCGAATTTCAGATGTTCTGGAGGCTCAAAATGTAGAATCACCAGGCAAGTATGGCCAAGTTGTGACCTACATCTTATGCTAAACTTGATATACAATTTTCGATAGAATTAAAGAATTCACAAGGTGAACTAAGATTGTAGGTTGTACGAAAATATATGACCTCCAAGAGCACATATATGAACACCATGTCTTAAAGGCAAATACTACAATCCAATGCGTATTGAAGAAGGTGGTGGCACTAGATCACAGTGTATTTATATCACATGGAAGCATTAGGCATTGTTGTAATTGTAGGCAAAAACAACAGGCATTTGGTTTTTATTTCGTACCGGCGTTGTGTCAAATTCTGCATATATGTATACCAACAATAAAAGTAAACAAGCAAGTACAAAAACAAAATACACATGAATTTGACAGTTGCTAGCTACAACGTCATGAAAATACTGAAATCATCTGTGCTAATGCTTCCACTTTATATGAATACACTTTGCACTAGATGTTATTGGGCGCTTTCTAAATTATTAAATTGTCAAAATCAGCTGATAGTGAGAACAGTATTCAGGAACCCGCCTATCCCAGAAATCGGGTTATCAGTTGTTTCGAAAACTGCAATTTTTGAAAAAATAAAAAAAATTGTTACAGAAAAAAAATAAATTATGTTAATTCATGAGTCTTTTTTTTATTTTATTTTTAAAATTTCACTCATATTTGCATTTAATAGTAATAAGGAACAGGTCGCCTTTATGCCTTGTTGGCGTATCAAAAATTTTATGGGGCAGGGAGTAGAACACACGATTTTCAGCACAAAATGTTAAATACAAAAGTTGGGGGAAATCCCTATTTTAGGAGTTATGGGCCTCCAAAGTCCGGACAACGGGGGATTTTTGTCGTACGATTTTTTTGTTGCACGTTTTTTTTTGTATTTCGAGTTGTCCGGGCGGGCTCAGGGGCCAGGGAGAGAATTACCTCTGTTCCTTAATTTGCATTCCTGGATTTTGGGAAAATGAAAAAACTATTTTCGATAATTTTTCAAAATTTGGGCGGCCGATATTTCGATAACAAAGCGAGTTATCGAAAATTTTCATTTAATTTGTTTTGTTTATTTTGCCTATAATGTCCAAAAACGCTGCCAGTCAAATTCCTATAGACGCTTTTAATACATAGTAGCCCCCCGTATATCCGAATTTTGGAATAGAATAGAATTTTACCCAAACTGTTGTATCTAACATTTTCAGCTTAAAATTGTATCTTCTACACCACCGGTGGACCGTTTTTCAGTTTTTGATCACTGTAACTGTGAGGCGAATATAAAGAAACTCGATCAGCTGTGTTGGTGCAACCACCTTCTTCACTACGCCTTGTTACAAAAAGTATCAGCCGATCGCTTAGTACACTCTAAAACAAGATCATGTTCCAGAGTAATAATAGGTTTGCCAGGGACTAATGTTCGTCTATTCTTCAGCCACAATCTGGAATATAGGGATGAGGTTGAAGCGCCCGTTAACCATTCCACGTACATTTAAAGGTTCAGCGATGGAAACGGAAAATTATTAAAAAAAAATTAAGTTCGTCAATAGTGACAACTACTGCTACCTAACTTAACCTAAGACCCTGTCGTTATTTCGCACAATTGTGTTGTGTCCGTCATCGATTTCTATAGGTGTTGTAGATATTGAAGAACCGGAAGATCGGGATGTTGTGGGCAAGGAAACACAGTGCGATATCCGCTATCCAATGTGTCGAAAGAAGCTTCGAAGTGTTTGAGATTTTTAAATCGGTTCTGGATTCTTCGCTCCATCTAAATTTCTCAATATCTACATTTCGTAAATCCTGCCGTAGATGAAAAATAACTCCCATATATGGACTGGCTTCCAGCTTGGAGCTTCTAGACTGTATAAAAAAGAGAGCGATGATGCTAATACGTGATGGGAGGGTAGCCAGCTCTAGTGTCTCCATGGAAGATCGTCAATATGTGGGTTGAGCATCGCTGTTCTATTGCCATTATTAGGGGCGATGTTTGTCCCTTAGATAAATAAGGCTCATAACGGAGGTTAGAGCATTTAAGCGAATAACTGGGTTGCCCAGGGATTCATAACTGTTTGTTGTCATTTGGCCAGTAGGACGAACTACAAGAAGAATTTGACTTCCGATAAGTGATTTCCCTATTACTAATGATATCAATAAGGTTGAGTCAAACATCAACAAACACTATTCCCTCTTTCACTTCTCTCCCTAAGTCCGATACAATGCTCTAAATTTATGGGAGGCATCAACCAAACTTTAAAAAAAAAATATATAAATTTTGCCACAGTGTAGAAGTTTATCTGGATGCTAATTACTACGACCGATAGATCATGAGTTGATGTCAAGCATGAAATTATTTTTTAACATTTTTAACCTACAAAATGCTAAAGTCACATTTTGCCATTTTTAATCAGTGCAAAATAATCTGGCAAATAAAAAATCGTACGTATTATTCGGCTACAATGGAATGTTTTGACGTGTTTTCACAATTGACAGATCCGATACCAGATATAATAATTAAATAAACGCCGAACGATGCAAGAGAGACAGAGAGAGGGGAGACAATTTGAAGCTGATACTTCCGATAGAATAAAATCGGTACAATCGTTTTGTACAATAAATTATCAGAAATAAATTAGCAGAAAATTAGTTAATAACTGGCACATGGCAAATGAATCCCAACAAAAAATGACATTTTGCAGTAACAATTATTGACACAACTGTAGTACTAGTCATGACGTCACCCCAGGAAGAGATTCAAATAATTGTAGCCAGCGTTGTTTTTCTCCTTCCTCAACTTTTCATTCATTTGTTAAAATATTTCTACGATGTGATTAATTTACCCTGTGCGAGTGAGTGTGATTGTGCATTAATCACGTGCTTTAATCTAAATGAATAAATAAATTAATTAAAAATCATGAAAAATAAATTACTAATTAACACTTATTATGTGTTACGGATTCCATTTGTTCATTGTGTATTGTATTGTTTATTTAGTTTCCATGTCTCATGCCGGCAGTCGCATCTGCTTTTGTTATATTTAATATTTAATACTCTGAAGGAATTATTTAAATTATATATATACATATATATATATAAACATATAATTAATTTATAATCGTATTTATTGGCTGGCAGACACATTTACATTTGTGTTGTTTTAAGGCGTATGGGAAAATTCTAATTGAAATTTCAATTGAACTATTATTACAATACATCCGGATTGTGAATTACAGTGTCTCGATTTTGTCATAATGGCCATATGTGCAATACATTGTCTCACCAATTAGTTTATTCTTTCTAAATAATAGTATTTCTCAATGTCCTCAAACTAGGGATTTGTTTCAGTGATGACCTCTTTATATGATCTAAGTCTCTTACCGCTCAGCCAATCTTTAGGTTTGAAAATGGAAAATAGGCACTGGGGGCTAAGTCCCGAGAATACGGCGGACGAGGGAGGAATTAGTATCCCAATTTATGGATTTTTGTCATGACAACTACACGTCTGTGCGAAGGTACGTTGTCATGGTGGACGAACACTTTTTCCTGCACTAAATACAACAGCTGCACAGAAAATAATAACACTGATTTAATTACAATTAGGCCATTGTTTTATCCCGAATATAAATTTGAATAATGTCCTTGTTGAGTCAAACAAGTATTTTATCAAAACATAGCATGAGAATCGAAAATTACTATTCTCTTATGGGTCGATTATCGATAGCAACCGAATTAATTAGTATTATGTATGGCAACTTTGGCCAGTTGCCGTAGGTAACAGAGTTTCCCGTCGATAACAGAGTTTTGACACTACGCCACCTGTAAATAATGTAAACAAACAATATATCTAAAATGTGTGGGAAATAAACGTGTCTTTAGGAAGAAAAGTAAAAACTTTTTACTAATAATCATAAGTTCAGTGGAATTATTTTTTGACGAGGAAGACAAGGTACAAAATGTCTATTAGATGTGGCATCTATTAGAAGCCTTCCAAAAGAAGGAATAGTTTATTTAGTGGATATTTTGGAAAATGACTTCAAACGAAGTCATCGGGTGACAGCAATAACTCCGCTCTTAAAAGTTTGTGCAGCTTTCAGGTTTTTTGTGGAGGGAAGATTCCAAAAAGTCCTATCGCAACGACTTCAACCTTGGCATGGCTCAACCTGCGTTGTCGGTTGTTTTGAAGGAAGTTGTGCATCTAATTGAAAAAAACATTTGTAAGATGTGGATTATTTCAAAAATGATGGAGGAAAAAAATACCCAAAATAAAATCTGGCTTTACTAGAAAACGAAGTTTCCTGGTGTTGTCGGATGTATACACGTACGTATCATTGGATGGAAGGAAGAAGTTCGCTATTTATACATAAATAGGAGAGGCTAGTTTAGCTTGAATGTTTTGCTGGTAAGTTATAATACTATAATAATTATTTTAATAAGAATGATCTAATTGTAGATGTGCGACTTCGAAATGCGAATTAGGTATGTGACGCCAGACATCCTGGTTCTACTCGCGATGCCCTCACTTGGAAGAAAAGTCCACTGTAGCAACAGGTTGCTGATTTCAGGCCAAACACATGGCTAACAGATTCGGGCGCAGCTCAAAACTTGATAAAAAAGGCCCGAAATTAGAGAAAAATATAGGAAACGACAAGTATATTATTTTTGTCGGACGTACCTATGTTCCAGACCTTTTATTTAAAGTTTGGAAAATTGTTTGAAAGTTTTTAAAATGACTAGCAATGAAGCAGATGCATCATTCCCTTAAATTTGAACACCCAGACTAAATGTCAAGACAAACTATAATATGGTAAATTGTGGTTATCTGGGTGCACATATGCCGTTCCATAAAAATAAAGACACCATTAAATTTGGGATAAAAATACCTTTTATTTGAGTACCCACAGTTGTCTGTGTCTAGCAGTCTCTAACTGGACTTGTTTTTGGACCCTGTGGCCCCATTGGCCTGTCCGAAAATAAAACTTTTTCATAAGTTTTGAGCTGCCCCAGCTCCGACAATGTTGCCGCTACTAGATTCTATTTTATATAAATAATATTGTATTTACTATGTACAAATTGATATAAACATTATAATTTAACAACAAAAAATCACCTGAACGTTTTGTTTTGTTTTAAAAACTATGCAGCAATCAAAAATTCGTGGTTGCCAATATAATCTCTATCAAGCAACTGAAGTTGCTAGCTGTCAGTTGCCAGTTGCCATATGTAATAACTTTTCGGCAACTGGCAAAGCAACTGAGGTTCGGTTGCTATCGATAATCGACCTATCGATAATCGACCCACTACGAGTACGTCAATTTTTCGTTTGACATAAATTTTGGATCAATGGACATGGCAATAAGCGAAATTGCCGTCGTCGGAGAAAAGAGAATCAATGTGAGATTTACAAGGCACCGTTACATTCTCTAAAACGCAGTGATTGGTGTGCTTTATAGGCCGGTGGAATTCCTACTTGGTCCCTACTTCTTTCAAAATGAGAACGGCGAGAACGTTAACGTCAACGGAGAGCGCTATAGATCCATGATTGCCGTTTATTTCGTGCCTCAATTGAATCAAATATAGACTGAAGACACGTTTTTCCAAGAGAACGGCGCCTTATGCCATATAAATATATGTCCTTTATTTATTTAAACAGAATATAAAAATATAAAACAATTTTTCAATACGGCGTTAAAAAATTCTCTCCGTCGATTTCTGTCTCTGACAAGTGATTTAATTTGGTTCCATGATAGAAGAGTTTGTTTGTATTCCTTCTCCAGGCACCGCTTCTATGTATTTCGTGGTCATCCTGGCCTTCTATACCCTTGCTGGTTCCATTCAAGTGCCGCTGTAGCAAAATCTTTTGTTGGGCGCTTAAGTAAACGCTGAAAAATAACGGCCTCTCTAACATATTCTCCTAAACATATTCTGCAGGAACGATGTACATGTTTGGAACACACTCGAAATATTCATATATTTACAAGTCTCAAATGTAAACAGCATTATATTTACTGGCAAACATGTATGCTTTTACGTGGAAACATATGCGTTCTTCATCCCAAACATCCATATACTTACGTGGCAGCATTCGCCTGGTCCCCTCAAACCTACATATACTTACATGGAAACATATGCGTATTTCCTCCCAAACATAATAACATTTAGAATAGAATTATTCTTTGAAATAAATATATTATAAGTATATGTAAGTAATTAATAAAAAAAAATTAAACGATTTAAAACTCCCCTTTTTACGGTTACTTTCATTGCTGCTGTTCTTTTGCTTCTCCTTTAATTGTTGTTTCTCACGTTTTTGTTTTCAGAAGGTTTTAGTTATCTAGTTTATGCAAGCCAAGCGTGGATTACTTATAGTGACTTGTGTTTTGTTTTATTGTACTTATTTCACAAATAATCCGCCGCACAGTGGCATTTCGGCGGAAAAAATAGCGATTTTCAACTTTCCAATTTCAAAATTTTAATGATTTGGTTTTGTAAAGAAATATTTGGATACGAAAAATTCAAGAAGGTTTTTTATGAAAAGTGAAATTTTGTAGTTAAAAAAACTAACAGAAGTCAACGGAAATTTATTCAATGAAATTAGATTAAAATTATTGTTCAAATAAAGAACTTTTTTTGTGTGTAACTTTATAGCTATGGCTTTTGTTTTATTTTTTAGTGAAAATATACCACTTACTTTTTTATAAAAAAAAAATTATTGGAATTGGAAAAAATATCAACTTTTTGATGGAAAAAAACTTTATGTGCTTTGCATTGCTTAGCCCTCTAACTATAAAAAAATTAAAGGTCTAAGAAAAAAAAAATAACCGCCAAATACCGTCCCTTTTAGTAACATTGATTTTAATTCCAAAAGTCACTTCCAGTATTTCATACCAATGATCAATAAGACAAAAAATTGGGTATACTTTCAGGCATTCGGGAATTAAAGCTTGAAACGATTTATAAGTGAAACATTATTTTTGTTTACGAATGTGTAGGCGTAACGAAATTGAATGACATTTCAATCGAAATAAAAACTTATAGTTTTCACGGCTTAAAATATATTAAATTTCATTGATATACTTATATAGTTCATATTAATATGAGTACTTTTTCGTTTTTATACAAAGAATTAAGCGAGGAGCTTACTAACAGTGCTCGCAATGTTGATTCATTGACTGAATATATAAAATCGAGAAATTCAGGTGTAACTGATGAAGATGTTGCATATGTGAAAAGAAATATATCGCAGCGGTTTTTACCTTTATTTAATAAAAGGTGGTTTGCCGCAACTCAAAACATTGCTCGTTTTTTTGCAAGCAGTTCAGTTTGGCTTACAAGTGAGTTACAAGAGTCGAGGAATGTAGTGATCGCGCGAAACGGTATAAAGCTGCAGCCTTGGTGTCACAGTTCCCACAACAACAACTGTCACTGACAAGTGAAATGATTGAAAAAGAAAAAATCCCGCACCCCTATATTGATTCTTCAATTGTATTAGCATTAATAATGGAAGGTGATTTAACAAAAATGCAATAGAATACCATAAGAAACGTTTTGCAATCTGAAGGGTATAATATTCTTCCACCTTATAACAAGCTATCGACTGAAAAAGGAAAATGTTATCCAGAAAACATTAATGTAATGGAAACAAGCGCTTCAGTCAATCTTCAAAGTTTGCTGGGCCACACAACAAACCGAATTTTTGAAACTTTTTCAACAGAAACATCGGAGTCGCTGTCGCTGTGCAACTACACTCTTACAAGTAAGTGGGGCTGCGCGATGGGTCATATGGGCATGCAGAATACAAAAAAAATTTACCCAAAGATGTGAATGATGGCAGTATGTATTTACTATCTATGGTCCCATTAATGCTGCAATCAGATAACAATTTTGAGTATTGGCGTAATTGCAGACCTTCTTCAATATTGTCGACCACTTTAATTTGAATTTGCAAGGGAAACAAAAGAGAAAGTAATGGAAGTTAACGAAAATATGAAGTCAGATATTGCTGCATTGAATAGTACAAAAGTTGTTGTAACGGGCAAGGAAATTAATGTATTACACAAGCTCCTTTTTACAATGCTGGATGGTAAAACCGCTCAGATAGTGACATATACTACTGCAGCAGCAGTATGTTACATTTGTGGAGCGAAACCTACTCAAATGAACAACTTAGAGTTGGTTTCAATGAAAACAATTAAATCTGAGGCATGTGAATTGGGAATTTCATCCTTACATGCTAGAATCAAAATTATGGAATGCATTCTCCATATAGCATATAATTAACCATTTCAGAAATGGGCTGCAACCTTCCAAAAAAAAAAGAAATTAAAAGACAAAACAAATTAAAAATACAGGCGGCCTTTAAAGATAAGGTACAGGAACTTCTAACGACGGGAACACGTCAAGCCTTTTTTTTCAAACCCACAAATTGTTGCGGATATTACTGGCGTCAGTGAACAACTTCTCGATCGATTCAGGATAATTCTACAAATAATTACATGTAGCGAAAAAATTGATAGTGACAAATTTAAATTATATGCGTCGGACACTGCGAAACTGTTCGTACAAAAATATAGATGGTTTTATATGCCTGTTACTGTGCACAAAGTACTAATGCATGGTAAGGGTATAATGGATGCTGCCGTATTACGAATAGGAATGCTTTCAGAGGAAGCCAGAAACAAAGATCTCGATTGATGTTTTCGAGAAAGTGTGATCGAATTTCCACAAATACTGATGTATTCAACAGACTTCTTATAACTTCGGATCCTTACATAAGTAGCATAAGGCGTCATTCGAACAAAATTTCCTTAGAACTATATCCCATTGTTAAAGATATGGTGCTTGAATAATATTACAAATAAAAACTAACAGAATTTTTCGCCTGTTACATATTCAATTAAAACATTATACATTATATCGGATTTTTATCAAGCTGAAAGGTATAAATAACCTCATTTGGCGTCTCCAATATTGGCAACACCATTTTTTTTTTTAAATTAAAAAGCATTAAAAAGGGTTCATACCTGTATTTTATATCAATTTGTTTCAATGACTTAGGTTTAACACACTTTAACTTGGCATACTTGACTAGAAAAGCGGCATTCATTTGTGCGATATTTTCGGTGTATTTGAAGGCTAATATCTTTCGCGGAGGGTTGTTCGGGATATTCTCTTCTTTTGTATGGAGACAACACATGTTTAACTTTTGAATAAAAATTAAAATTTTTTAACTTATATGAAATTTTCATATGATTCTAGACAGGGAAGAAAAACACCTAAAATCTACAACTTTCAATGGGCGTAAAATCAAAAGTAGGCGTGGCATCCCCAATATGTTTAATTTTTTTTCATAAGGAGAACTCAATTAAGAATTGTCCCTAATTTCAAGTCCCTAGGTCTAAAAATAAAAATTTTGTCAAGTGCAGTTATATGGGAGGTGGGTGTGGCAGTGGGCGGTTTTCCAAGATTTTTTCAAAATTTCTTAATTTAGCCCAGAGAAGTGTTTCTGCAAAATTTCATTGCTGTACGACCACTCCTTCTATTTTTTTCCAAGAAATGTATGGGGCGGTGCCATTGTGCGCCGTTCCGATTTTCTCAGTAAAGGCTCGGACAGACAAAGAGCTTCACGTTGTTGCTCTTTCCAGGTTGTCTCCTCAAAATCGTTTTTCACTTTGGTAGCACACATTCATATATACGAAATATATACACAACAACCAAAGCAACATCAGAAGCCATTTATCCGTCCGAGCATTCGTTTATTCCATTTTCACTGATCAAGCGCTTTAAATATCCTCTGTCCGATGAACCATTGATTACTGAGTACATGAAACTAAAACGCAATACATCAACCAAAATAAGAAACACTGACTTCATCTGCAATTTGCACGCACATAAACAAATACACAAACCCACTTACAAGATAGACCCCCTTTTTTTATTATCTTGCTCTCGAGAGTGCATAAACAGTGCAACAAACACAGCTGTATTTGTATCACAAAGAGAGACATATTTGAGTTGCAAACACATATCTTATAACATATTAATCATTGTGTCCCAAACATGCAATATTGAATAGCAAACACAATGTGTTTTTATACATGTATATTATATTTGCGACAAGCTCTAAACACACTTTATATTTGCATCCAAACAAAAATAAAATTCAGATTTTTCAGCGTGTATGTGGCCGTTCCAAGTCCATTTTCATCCGCGTAAATTCAATTCAATTGAACATTAACATGTACGTTGCTAGACTACTTCATTAAAAATTCTTCCAAGGCCGTATACACGGAGTATTTATCTCACACAACGATTGACAAACGTTTTGATGACCTTCTTCATTGTCAGCTTCGTCAAGCTCCAAGTAGTACAACCGTATAACAGTACAGGCTTCACACTGCAATTGCATTTTTTGCATTTCCGTCCTTTCCGATATTGTGCCAGATTTTGTGCAGGTTTTGGAATGCAATTCGGGTCTTATTTTTCCATTCACTTATATTCGTCGCAGTGCCACCAACCTTGGTAATCTTGCATCCTAAATAATAGATTGATTCCACGTCATCAATTAACGACTGTAAGTGTAGTATTCCGTATTGTTCGAATAAGCATTATCTCTGTCTTCTTTATATGTATGTGTTCCCAATCCTACTGTTTAATTTGGACTTGATGTCATCAAGTTTGTGGGCCATAAGACAGATATCATCGAAGTAGTGTATATTATGTAGGTGTTCATACATACTCCACTGAATACCGAACGCTGCTCTACATTACCTCATTCATAAGTAGAATAAATAGGGTGGGGGACTAGTCACATCCTTGTCTAACTCCCACAGATGTGGTGATCGGTTGACTTTCCTTTCCACCAACACGAACTTTATACGCTGCATCTGGATACAGTTCACGGATCATGGGCATTATCTGGTCCGGTTACCCCTATTTGGTCAAGGTGGACCATATTGTGCAACGGTGTACACAATCAAACGCTTATTCGAAGTCTAAGAAAGGTGGATACAGTCAGCTGATTGCTCTGTTAGAATACGGAGTGTGTTCACGTGGTCGGCACTCGATCGACCAGGCCTGAAACCCGCCTGCTCCTTCCACACAAATTGCTGCACCACCAGCGAGAACCGCTGAAGTATAATGGTTGCCATTACTTTGCCAATTGCATTGAGAAATGTAATACCTCTCCATTTCCTGCTAAGCGTTAGATCGACTTTTTTCGGATTACTGATAATCAGTCAGTCTTTCCACTCCGTAGGAATTTTGTTGTCTATCCATGCACTTGTGAAGACTGGCGTAATGGCATCTGCCAACTTTGATTCACCATATTGCAATAGCTCTGCTGAAATATTGTAAGAACCAGAAGGTTGGTTATCCTTAATTTTTCCCAGTGCCGCCTCGATCTCAGCTGGCGACGGGGGTTCCGTTGAAACATCCCTTCGTGGGTTGCTACGTGAGTATGCTGCTGAAGTGGCACACTGGTCTTTATTATCCGGAGGTCTAGATTGTGAAGTACAGAATTCACGCAAGCTCTCCGCTTGCTGATCAGGCGATGAAATCTCCGTAAAATCATTAGCTTTTAACGATGCAGTACTCCTGATGTTGTTGACGCTCAGTTGTTTTATTGAAGAGTATACAATACGGAGGTCCATTCGTGCGCGCCACTAATTAGATGACAAAGCATATGGCTGCCTTAACAGATCCAGTAGTGTTGCCTCATTCGCCTTTTAAGGCAAAAAGAGAAATACATGTGTATATGCCGATCAGATCTTGGATACCTGCATAAATTAGAAACCGTCTTGGCAAATATAGCCTTTAGTTCACGCAGCCACTGTTTGTCAGAGTTCCCACGTTTATGATACCACAACGAGAAAAGAACGACATCTCTGGCGGGGTACTACGACTGAAATTTCTGTATTAGGTTTGTTATCAGTTTGTTTCATGGTTTGGGCAAAATAGCCTCTGTAATGTACTATAAGTACATGGTTTCATAAGGTTTTGTCACACGAAGACAGATGTGGTCATGCCTTTTCCTAAATTTTTTCTCTTCATTTAATAGTTGTCTCAAGTTATCAAAAATACCGGACCTCATTGGGCTTTCCCGTTCACTCTAGCTTGCCGTGATATGAATTGTAGATGAAGCTAAAACATGTAAATTGTTAATCTAATTAATTTTGTCACACAACAAACATTAGTGTCAAACACTACGTACCTACTAAGTTAACGCTGGGAAGCCACACCCAATAAATTGTTTACGTGAGGTAAATACTTGTGTATCCCAGATTATAGCGAGCAGATTAGGAAACGACAATTAATTCACCACATTTGCTATACAAACTTTCCTTAGTTTAAAAATACAATAAGGGTTAGAATTAGTGTATTCAAAACCGAAACCGGTTATCCGCATTCCGGCCGGTTAACAGTAAACCAGCTTTTTAAAAATTGTTATTTTAACAAACCGTTTTAACTGGTTATTTCAAGTCGATTAACCGGATTTATCGGTTTTTAAAGAATTTTTGCACAACTGATATTACAACATAGAATTTCAAATCTAACGAGTTTTCAATATCTCTCCATGGTCACTAGACCCAACCGCCAGACGCAAGAGACTTTGCCAGCGAATTATCTGCCAGCGAATTATCTGATCTGTCTGTATCTCCAACTAAGTTGTCCAATGGAAATAGGAGACATATCTGCTAATTCCGATTTAGATGTAAGGTCCGGAACTGATGACAACACCAGTAGCTCACAGAAAAAAATGAATATTCAAATCATTCACGAAACTTGTCAACTCAATTGTTTTTGTATTTGAATTTCAGGTGATGAAGAAAATTGTCAACCCACAAACTGTAAGTCGGTAATTGTATTTCAATTGAACTTATAATAAGCTTGAGTAAAAATTTAATCAATTTTTCAATTAAATGTGTAGTTGCGTTGAGTTCAAAGTTAGGGGAGTACGATGTTAAGTGGCATTTAATATGTTATTTCAATTACATGAGTAATCGATTTGATTACGAAATTAGTCAACGAAATTAATCGTGGTGATTATAACGGGTTTTTCAACAGAGACGCTACAAAAGTAAATCGATAGGGACAGCAAACGACGCCATATTTTTTCCCGCTCTTTTGACATTTCTCTTCTGTAAGGTTTGCCATTTCATCATGGAAAGATATACGAGCCAACAACGAGTCGAAATTATTAAAATTTACTACCGAAATTTGGAGTCAGTGGCCTCAACTTTAAGAGCGCTACGTCATTCTGGCTAAATGGCTCATTTCCGGCTGAATGGCTTCGTCAATAAGCAAAATATGCGTTATTGGTCAGACAGCAATCCACACGTAATCCATGAGTCATCATTGCATCCCGAAAAAATTACGGTCTGGTGTGGTTTATGGGCCGGCGGTGTCATTGGGCCGTACTTTTTCCGTGATGATCAAGACCGGCACATTACTGTGAATGCGAATCGCTACCGTTCAATGATAACCGAATATGTTTGGCCCCAATTGGATAACATGGACTTGGAGGACATGAGGTTCCTACAGGACGGCGCCACAAGCCACACAGCGAATGCCACAATCAATTTATTGGAACGTGTTATCTCACGAAATGGCCCAGTCGATTGGCCGTCTCGGTCGTGCGATTTGACGCCGTTAGATTATTTCCTGTGGGGCTACGTCAAGTATATGGTCTATGCCAACAAGCCAGCGACGATTGATGAATTTCGTACGAATATCGAACGTGATATTGCAGCAGTATCGGCCGATTTATGCTTGAAAACCGTCGAAAATTGGGTTCAGCGTCTGGACTTCTGCAAGCGTGCCTGTGGTGGCCATGCAAAAGAAATCGAGTTCCATACATAATAGCATCGAACGTACTTTTACAGGAATAAAGAATTTCATTGGTATCTAAAACCGGTTTTGTTTTATTTAAAAAAACTTTTGTAGCGCTATTATTGAAAAACCCTTTATATGAGATGAGATATACTGAAAGTCTTCAATTACATACATAATCAATATAATTACAATTTAAAAGTGGTTAAAATAGTACTTTACATATCAACCTACCTTTAAGGATAACACAGTGCAACACGAAAAAAAATAACCATATACGGACACCACTACGTGATAAAAGACTAAAAAAAAAGACCCGTGTCTCCCAATTTTTCCCAAAGTCATGCTTTTTATGGGCCGCCAAAGATTTGGGGCCTCGGTATCATTTTCGTAAAAATGTGATCATTTTCTCAGGCTCATATCTTGCAAACCGTTCAGAATTTCGATTTACTCTCTGAGGCAAAGTTGTAGCTCTTGTCATAAAGAATTGCGAACATATAGAATCAAAAAAACTTCACCTTCCAGATCAAAATCGCAAAAAACTTAAAAAGTATTGTAAGCCGGTAAACTGGATTAATCGCCCAGGTGATCATGATGCAACCAGTTGCTATGCATGCGTAAATTACACATGTCGTCTAAATCGACATTCTGAGAAGAACAAAATTTATAAAGCAACTGCAACAGCCACACTACGAAAATAAATGGAAGATTTGCTGTGATTTGAAGGTCATCAACATTTTGCAAGGGATCATCGATAAGGGCGGCTTCCCAAAATTCTTTTGTTTTCTTTGTAATTGGGATTCACGCTCACCTCTGAATCAATTCCAATGTAACTCGTGGAGGCCAAGAGGAAGTGTGGATGAACAAATACAACAATATAGACTGAAGAATGCGCCTTTAATTGACAATACTCAAGACATCTTGCTGCCACCGCTCCACATAAAATTGGGAATTGTTAAAAAATTCATCGAAGTGGCCGTTGTAAATTGTCCAAACGCATTCGACTATTTGAAAAGCGTTTTCCCAAAGCGTAGCGATGACAAAATTAAAAAAGGTATTGTAGTAAATTTAAAACGAATTGTTGTTCACCTAATTGTACTATTTACACTATGTTAATGTTTTCTTTTCTGTCTTTATTTTTTGTCATTAGGCCCTGACATTAGAAAGCTATTCAAGAGCAACTTTGATTCATCGCTGGATGAAAATCACTCAATGGCATGGATTTACCTTCAGCGTGTATGCACCAGAGTCTTGGGAGGGGATCGAGACGCGGAACCGGAAGCAAGAGAATGGGTGAAACAAATGCTGCATTATTTTGAGATAATCGGCGCATCGATGACATTAAAGCTGCATTTTCTTCATTTTCATTTTGACGATTTTATCAAACAACTCCCTACCGAATCCGATGAGCAAGGAGAACGGTTTCACCAAACCACAATGCCCATGGAAAAACGGTACAAAGGCAAAAACCTCGACGCATTGCTTGCAGAGGTATGTTGGTGGAGTCACAAGATCACCCTTTATGATGTTAATGAAGTATTTGAAGAAGAAAGAGCTGATGATGGAGGGCAGTCTGGAAGCAACGTGCCTGTGGACACCATAATTGCTGAATCAGAGTCAGATTCGGACGACGATTTGGATCCACAACTTAAGAGAGCGCGATTTGCAAGTCCAGGGCCATCAACATTATAAACATAATACGAATGCTTTTTTTTAATATTTTTGTAATAGATAGCATAGTATCTCAATGTTGAAGTAAATAAAAAACAAATGAAATTAAAAAACGGTGTTAAGAATAATTCCCAGGAAGTTTATATGTTCTAGAAATTTGTTTATTGAGATCTTAGGTAAATTTTTGTAGTTGATTGTTTCCTTGAATTTTGAACGGTTTGCTACCTATGGACCTGAACACGGGGAAAAAGGTAAAAAAATCGAATTTTTTTAAGTTTTTTGCGATTTTGATCTGGAAGGTGAAGTAAGAGAGTAAATCGAAATTCTGAACGGTTTGCAAAATATGAGCCTGAGAAAATGATCACATTTTTACGAAAATGATACCGAGGCCCCAAATCTTTGGCGGCCCATAAAAAAAAAGTGCATGACTTTGGGAAAAATTGGGAAACACGGGTCTTTTTTTTTAGTCTTTTATCACGTAGTGGTGTCCGTATATGGTTATTTTGCCATGACTTAAAAAATTACACACAGTGTAATCAATTCAATACCTAATAGTACCAAGTAGTGGTGTTCTGTACCTTGTATTTGAAGAACCTGTTCTGTCGATTCCGGTTCCGAAAAGAACAGGTTGTTTGGACCGGTTCCTGTTCTCAGCAATTTGCTGTCCTAATGAACGTAACATAAAATAACATAAAATTTGATAAAAATACATATTTTCATACACTCAAAAGCTAACACTTCCGTTGGAAGGGAGTCCTGTAATACTGGAACCGTTTTATGGTTCTTTATTTTTATTTATTTATTTCGGGGGTCCAGTACAACAAGATATGCATCTTATAGTTATAGTACAGGATTTTACACGTTCAATTGAATTTAATGAAACATGTGTTAATGAAAAGTAAAAACTTATAATACTAGTAATAATAGTAATAGAATAACATAGTAATAAGAAAACAACCAAATTAGCATAACAGTTTGAAAAATGCAATTTTAAATGAAAAACCAAAAATATGAAAACATAAAAAAGTACAATCAAAAAGTATTAAAATCACAATAAGGCAGTAGGATAGATTGACAAAGTTCATAGAGACAAGATTAATAATAAATTAAGTACAAAAAGAAAGAAAAATAAAAAAGAATAGATAATAATAAAAGTTTGTTAGGTTCTAAATGTAGTGTCGACACAACAAAAAAAGAAAAATTTAATTTAAAAAGTAATTACAGTCAAACCTGGATAAGTGAGAAAACTCTGTAAATGAGACTAATAGCTAGGACCCGTCATTTTAAGCACCCAAAACCTCTATTAGCGAGAAAGAGAAACCTCTATAAGAGAGAGTCGGTTTTTCCTCACGGACCTCTGCAAGTGAGACTGTTGATTATCTATACCTGTATAAGCGAAAGTCGGGTATTGTTTTTGTATTGTTTTCTCGTCAATAAATTTCTTTGAACTAAATATGTAACTTATTTTGTCGCATTCTTTGCGCATTCTGTACCATCCTGTTTGTCGGACTTTCTCAGTTTATAGTTATCAATTGTGAAGGAAAGTTCTGTTCTATATCATAATTTCTCAATACAAAAAATAAACGTAACATATGTACACACTGTTAAAATTATTACAATTTACTGCATTCGTACTTGCTGTGACTTGTTATTGCTGCTTACCTCTATAAGAGAGAAACGCTACCCATGTACCTGGATTAGCGAGAAACTCGGGTTAGTGAGAAACCTCTATAAGCGAGAATGAGATTGTGCTCCCTTGAACTCTCGCTTATCCAGGTTTGACTGTATATATTTAGCGTTTGAAACAAGTAGCGTTGCTGGTAGTTTGCAAATAATCGGGTAAGGTGTTCCAGAGACGTATTGCATGTATATAGAACTGCCACTCAGATACCAATGATCTATGCCTTAGAGGGACTAATATTTTCCCTCTGGTTGATCTTGTGAAATTCAAACGATCGAAAAGATATTGTGGGGATTTTTCATAAATTATTTTATGCAAGAGTATCAAAACACGAATCTTGAACAGATTTTCAAGTGCTACCCCATATAACTTGAGATTATAGTTGGATATGTGGTCATATCTTCCTATACCATAAACATATCGGCATGTGTTATTAAATATTACATTCAGCCTTCTTTTGCTTAATGAGTCGCAATTCGAAAACACTTCACAACCATAAAGCAAGGAAGGCATTATGCAGGTTTTCGCAAGCAATTACCTTATTTGCTGTGGCGTAAATGGTTGTGTAGACGAAAAGGCCATTAGTTTGCTGTACGTAGCTCCTACAATGGTACTCACATGATTAGACCAGGTTAAAGTTCCATTAAATATTATACCTAGATTTTTCACACTATCAACAATTTCAATTTTCTGACCATTAAGAGTTATGTTTACATTCAACTGATGGTTTCTAGTCCTACCATGAATAATTAGGCATTTTGACTTTTGGGGGTTCAAACAAAGGCCATTTGCCTGAGCCCAATCGTGAACATTCTGTAGGTCACAGTTGACCTTACACACACTGCACAATGTATTCGTCCCCATATAAATTTGAACGTCATCCGCATACATGTGAATATTACAGTTTTGTAAATATTCTGGTAGGTCATTTACGTAGTAAGAAAACAGTAATGGCCCTAGTATTGATCCCTGCGGTACCCCTCTAGAGATGAAAGTGAATTCCAAACAGGTTTTCGTTTCTTGTAGAATCGTTTTCGGTCTTTTTGGAACCATTTTTGGGTCTTTTGAACATGTTTTTCGGTTCTTTAAGAAGAGTTTGCTGTTCATTTGGACCTGTCTTTCGTTTCGTTTGAAACCGTTGTCGGTTCTTTTGGAACCGTTAATCGGTTCTTGTAAGCAACAGTCCGGCCGGTTCTTATAAAGGGCTGGTACTGCAGAACTGGTTCCTCGATTCTATGCATCACTAGTACCAAGGCAGTCAAAGCAATACTTTTCTACTAAATTTGCTTTCAAGCCCCATGAATCTAAAATTTTGTAATTTGTAAAGAAATAATTGGCGCAAGTGACTTACGATGTTACTGCTTATATAAAAAATGGATTCCCATGACATCTCATGAATGGATTGGGGAGAGCTCCTCACAACCGATGAAAACAAATTGCAAAACGATGTAAACAAATTTCAGCAAGAAACGAGAAGAGGAGATGTTTCGGAAACCAAGCCAACGAACCAGAGGTAGCAGCGGGCGCTAACAACATGGGAGAAAATAAAAATGGGTTCCCATTACGGCGAGAGCTTCTCACAACCAGTGACTGTTCGATTTCTAGTTTCGCACTTACTGTTTGGGACCTACTGTTTCACACCGATTCTGAACGGTATTTTGGGAAGCTTATTCGTTACAAAAGAGTCGATAGTGTCGCCGTCACTAAGCGAGGTGACCGCCGTCGAAAGAAATGTAAGGTGGTCATAGGCAGGGATCGAACCCACGTTCTCATGCACAAGAGCTGGGCACAGTAACCATTACCACACTCACGGCCCGAATATCAAATCAAAATGAGAACGTCAATCAACTAATCAAGAATGATAATGGTCGTCTACTTACTACCACGGAGGAACAAACCCGGCGATGGAGACAGCATTTCGAATCGATAAGCAACGTGACCGAAATGCAACGTGGAAATAACAGATATGGAAGATATAGTGACTTCTATACAAAAATTAAAGACAAGAAAGCCGGCATTCCACCAGAACTGTTACAGGCAAACCCCCCAAGCATCAGCTGAAATACTGGCACCACACATACAAAAGGCGTGAACATTGGAACACCTACCAGAAGTTGCCCAAGTGGCCATAATTAAACTTTCGAATTTACATGACTTGACGGACTGCATTAAGTGGAGAGGTAGAACACTAAATATTGGAAAATAAAATAAATATCAGACTGCAGTGTATAGAACAATCTCTGAGAGACGAACAAGCTGGCTTTAGGCCGCACAGAAGTTGCTTAGACCAATCAAATACTCTCCGCATTTATAATTGAGGAGTCCATTGAAGGGCGAACACCAGTTTATATTGATTTCAGGAAAGCTGTTGACTCCATAAAATGAAGATCCATTTAGGAAGTTATCAAAACCAAAGGCGTACACTCATAGACAAATTCGGTTGAGACAGCCAAATTAGCCGTAACCAAATTTAGAGGTTGTCACAACCTCATAAGAGGTTGACACAACCTCATTAGAGGTTGACACGACCTCATTAGATACCACATTCGGTCGTGACAACCGAGTTGATGCTAAATTCGGTTGTGGTAACTGAATTGATGCCAAATTCGGTTGCTGTACCTGAATTGATGCCACATTCGGTTACTCCAACCGAATTTGGTACCAATTTCGGTTGCTGTATTCGAATTATTTCCAAATTCGGTTGTTCCAACCGAAATTTTGGAAAAGTTGATTGACAGAGCGAATATAATTCAAGATTCAGTTGTTACAACCGAATCAATTATAAAACGGGTTTGCTTCAACCGAACTTCAGATGTGAGGATTAAATTCGGTCGTGACAACCTCAATTCGGTTGTGGCAACCCCAATTTGGTTGCTACAACCTCTTTTCAACCAATTAGTTATCTAGGTGTACCGGCAAAAATAATCCACACAATCCAGGCGATGATATTCCAACACTGCCCTTCACGAATGTCACAACGGAACTACAAGAGATCAGTTTTATACTAACGCTGGAGCGAAACTTGGAAGTCCCCTCCCGCCACTACTTTCTGCAGTGGTGCTAGACGAAATTATACTAAAACTATGCCAAAAGAAAAGAGGGTTCATATGGGATTTACATGAACATCTGGAAAGTCTAGAATAGGCAGACGACATATGATTGCCGTCCCACAAATAGTCCGACATGCACGACAAATTCTACGGCCTGGTCGCCATGGCGAAGAATGTCGGTTTTGAGGTGAATATTGGTAAAACATTTAAAATGCGCATGAATAATACCACCGATAATCGATTCACGATCGTAAATCAGGCCATTTCATTTGTAAAGAACTTGAAAAAAAATTGAACAGATGATAACTGGCTTGGCTTTTGGTCGCCTGCATAAAACCTGGATACCCCAAACCACCAAACTAAATTCATGCATAAAGTCCACACTCCTGTATGGAACTGAAATATGGCTTATATCTAAAACTAAAGTATGTATAGCCCATAAACTCCACAGTTTGATTAACCGGTTATTAACCGGTTTCTACTAATCGGTTTAACCAAAACCCGGTTTCGCCAAATTCGAATATTCGAAGAAACTGAAAACCGACATTTTTGATAAACCGGTTTTCTGAATACACTAGTTTGAATAGAAACCCTATTCTACAATCACATTTACACCACAAACAATTCCATTGAAATGAAAACTTAATATTTGTCTTGGAATAATTATGGAACTGGGAAGAATATTTGTGATTTCTTTAAACCATTTCAAGTTATTGCTTCTTCTTCACCAAATGATACGATATCACATTTTCTAGCAACTTTTTGCCTGGGTTAATTTTAAGTATCTCTACATTTTATGCTGCCTGAGGGTTGGAAAGAAATGAAATTCCAAATGTTCCTAATTGAGTGTCTGTGGGAGGGTAATAAATTAGGCAACTTTCACCGTTTACGTGTATGGAAGTAAGTTTGGGATTGTGCGTGTTTGTGGGTATGTAGGACTAGGTAAAATTAGGTTCAGAGATTAAAAGTTAATACCAGCAGATAAAATTTGTTTGTTATTAACGGATTCTCTTTTGTTCCTCCTTAACTTGATCTCAACAAATAAACGCGATTACAAATATTCAAATCAGGAACAAATTTAAAAACGTAAACATTACCAAAAATTGAATAGAAAGAAAACGTAGAGAAAACACCGGAGTAATTGTTAGCGAATTAATTTACATCCGTAAAATATAACAGTTTATGACAGAACGTTCAACGTCTACCATCAGTAATGAAATGCAAACGTCTATGTTGTTTCTATTGTGTTCAACTGGAAATATGAATTTGTTATGAGGTTATTCTTATCGCTCTACAATTAGAATTTCCTATTAACGCATATAAGTTAATGCAGCTGGAGTAAATGCTGCCGTGGCTTAAAGTGTATGAATTTGTTTAAACTTTAAGCGCTTCTGAAGTGAAATGATGATCAAAAATAAGTAACATTATATTTCAGGTTGTCAAGAGTAAGTGTACAACCACAATTAGAGCGATGACGTTGGCTTCAATTCTAAAAACGTTGTCGATAAACACAATCACTTGGCGTTAAAATGTGTTGTTTACTTTTTGGTCACAAAACATACACACCACAATCTCAGCAATTATTCTTAAATTACTATTTTCTATAGAAGGCACGACAAAAACTGCATCGACTGGTCCAAGATGCGTTTAGCTGCACTCGAAATCTAGAGTTTCCTGATTTCGGGCCAAATTAAGTCAAAATCTATTAGATTTTCCAATACATTTTGACAATTATACTGGGTGGTTAAATTTTAAGGGCTGATGTTGATTTTGAGTAAAACACAAATTATTTAGGAAATTATTGTCATTTCTTTTTAGTATGATAATATGGTATGGTGGTTCAATTATGTATGGAACAAAATTTCGGCCGAAGCGACCTCGGCGACACACCTCCATCCGATGGTCCAAATTTTCGATGACGCTGAGGCATAATTGAGGTTCTATGCCGTTATTGTGTCGAATTATGTCATCCTTTAGCTCTGGAATTGTTGCCGGCTTATCGACGTACACCTTTTCTTTCAAATAACCCCAAAGGAAGAAGTCCAACGGTGTCAAATCATACGATCTTGGCGGCCAATTAACATCGCCACCACGTGAGACAACACGGCCATTGAATTTGTCGCGCAAAAGATCCATTGTTTCGTTAGTTGTTTGGCAAGGGCCACCGTCCTGTTGAAACCACATATCGTCCACATCCATATCTTCCAATTCGTGCCATAAAAAGGTCGTTATGTTCATCAACGACGAGCGTCAGAGGTGCAATTGTTGGGCACGACGACGAGTTGATTTGGACGGCTCTTCAGCCACACTATCGCGAACAGCAGCAATATTTTCTGCAGAACGAGCTGTACGAGCATGCACTGGTGTTTTCACATCTCCAACAGATCCGGTTTGCTCAAATTTTTGCACGATTTTTCCGATTGTACGTCAATGAGGACGATTAAATTGACCGAAAAAAATCACGAAGTGCACGATATGCATTTTGATTTGAATGCCCATTTCCATAATAAGCCTGAACAACTTTAACGCGTTGCTCGATTGTGTATCTTTCCTTGGTTCAAATTGAGTTAGTCTGAAATTGAGAAATGTTAAATGAAATGCAGAAAAAGACTTGACGTTTAGGTGTGGTTCACATTCAACATCGGCCCTTAACATTTAACCACCCGTTAGAATCTAGTCACTTTGCTTGATTTCTTAAAAATCAAAGGAAAATCAACGAATACAACGTTGTGTTTTAAATTCACCACGGAATAACTACACAAATAGTTTTTGTAGGAATTTTATATGTTGAATGTATCCAGATCTGTTGGATCGGAAAGTGGAATTCCTATATTCAGTGAATATGAAAACACACGGATTTATAAGTTTAACTTTACTTTATTATATTATTTAATTAATTTTGTTTCAGCACATTAAGTTGGCGTCCACATTTGGCAAAAGGAAAAGACAAGAAGAGAAGAAGAAACTTAAGCATTTTAGCAACGGGGAAGAGATATACTTTTTGACATCTGTCAATCAATTCATATGAGATATGGTAAAGTACAATTATAAGTACAAATTATAATCTAACAAACTCCTCCTTAATTTGTAATTACTTTAAATATAATAAGTTTCGAAACAAAATAAATTTTTCTCTTGGTAAGCCTTTGGTGAACAGATCAGCCAGCATCTCTTCAGTAGGACAAAATTTCACCTGGACAAGTTTCCTTTCGACATGGTCCTTGACGAAATATATTTTTGTGTCAATGTGTTTTGAGCGATTGCTTAGCTTTTCGTCAGCTATTAATTTGATGACACTTTGATTGTCTTCATAAATAGTTGTTGGTATCCAGTTGATGTCTTTGAGTATTCGCTGGATCCATATGGCTTCTTTGCAAGCTTCGGATAATGAAATAAATTCAGCCTCGGTGGTTGAAAGTGCAACACAATCTTGACGTCTGCACGGCCAACTTATAACGCCAGTTAGTAGGAAAACATAGCCGGAGTTAGACTTACGCGTTTGACGATCCTCTGCCCAATTTGCGTCGGCGTAACCTGTTAGTTGTGTGTCGGTTAAATCTGCTCCAAGCTGAAGTTGTAAACTTGATGTGCTCTTAAGGTATCTAATCAGCTTCTTTACTTCGATCCAATCGGTCTGGCTAGGATTTGAAACCTTTTGAGATAATATGCCTACTGCTGCTGAAATATCAGGGCGTGTATTTGTTGATATGTACAACAAACATCCAATTGCGGCTCGGTATTTTTCATTATTTGGCAAACTTTCACCCACTGGTTGCTTGTGATATGCAGGGCTTAAGGGTATATTTGAATCCTTTGCATTTTGTAAGTCAAATTTCTTCACGACTTCCAGGATGTATTTTGTTTGATCAAGAAAAAAATTTTGATTTTCCTTAGTAACCTTTATTCCCAAATAATTTGAAATGGGACCAAGGTTTTCAATATTAAAATTTTTACGAAGAACATCTTCAAAACGTTTAACCTCGTTTTTATCTTTTGAAATAATCAATATGTCGTCGACATAAACTAATATGAACAAGCTGTTTCCGTTAGTATAAAGGCAGTTATCAGCTTTACTTTGTTTCATATTTGCTTCAATAAGCACATTATGCAATGTTTGATTCCAGACACGAGCAGACTGTTTCAGCCCATAAATACTTCTTTTCAACAAACAAACCTTGTTCGGATTATTTGCGTCAACGAAACCGGGTGGCTGCCGCATATATATTTCTTTTTCCAACTCACCATTTAGAAAAACAGTTTTAGCGTCAAAATGAAAAACATCCATGCTCATTGTAGCAGCCATAGAAAGAAGAATACGAAATGTAGCGTGCTTTGCAACGGGAGCAAATACCTGGTCATAGTCAACTCCAAACTTCTGGCTAAATCCTTGAGCAACGAGGCGGGCTTTATATTTTTGTAGTTTGCCTTCAGCATCAGTCTTTATTTTGTATACCCACTTGCTACCGATTGAATTCTTGTTCTTTGGCAAATTGACTAATTCCCATGTGTTATTTGCAATGAGTGAGTCATACTCCTCCTCCATGGCAGCAATCCAATACTTTCCCTCAGAACTCGCCACGGCTGCAATGTAATTGGATGGCTCGCCATTGACAACAATACCGATTTCTTCCAAAAAACGCATACTTCATCGTTAACATCGACTTCATAATTTTCCTCGTCTGACACTGGACTAATACAGTTATTATTGTTGCAATTGGACTCGCTTATAATTTCGACAGCAGGGTCTTTTCTGACATTTTCAACAGTAGGGTCTTTTCTGACATTTTCATCATACAAGAACTTTACGTCACGAGATACGACGACTTTTCCTTTTTCAGGCACAAAACACCTATACGCCTTAGACTGTGCATCAAAACCAATGAAAAATGCTTCTTCTGCTTTTGGGTCCAATTTTTGACGTTGCACATCCTGAATGCGGACAAAACGCCTTGTACCAAATCGTCTCAAATTGTTATAGTACGGTTTTCGACCATACCAAGTTTCGAACGGTGTTCTTTTTATTGACTTCCATGGTAACAGGTTTTGTATATTATTCGCTGTCATAACCCCTTCACCCCAAAATTTGTTCTCCAGTTTAGCATCTAATAACATACAGCGCGTCATCTCAATTAGTGTACGGTTTTTGCGCTCTGCGACGCCGTTCTGTTGAGGAGTGTAAGGAGCAGTGCGTTGAATCTTAACACCTTTTTCGTTAAGATAGTCTACGAAGTTTTTATTAATATACTCGCCACCACGATCTGTCCTCAGGCATCGAATTTTGTGTCCGAACTTATTTGCTGTTAGCTCATAAAACTCTTTAAATTTCTGGAATGCCTCAGATTTTTCTTTTAGCAAGTATACAGTGGTGAAACGAGAATAGTCGTCAATAAAAGTCAAAACATAGCGCTTACCTGTTGGTGTGGCTGTCTGCATAGGGCCGCAGACATCGCTATGTATCAGCTCCAGGACTTCTGTTGACCTATATTTGACTTCTTTTGGAAATGGAGATCGGGTCAATTTTCCTTTAATACAGACATCACAATCATTCGAATTTCTGCAGCTCGTCCCACACGCAGCTAAAATCATTCCATCAACTAAACCCTCGTTCTGGATGGTGCGAATTGCATCGATGCTGCGGTGACCCAAGATTCAATCATGTATGCAAAACTTCTTCTCATTTGTCACACAATTCACAGAATTCTTTACACGTGGTCTGTACAGATTATTTATTGCGTCTCCCATCGCTAGTTGTTTGTCATCTGACGATCGTAAATCACATGTGTTTTTAGTAAATGTGACTTTTATTCCCTTATCCGCTAATCGTCGTACGGAAATCAAATTTCCACCAATCTGGGGAACATATAACACATTTTCGATGCGAACCTTACTGCATCGTCCTTCATTATTTAATGGATAAATAATTACACTGCCCTTGCCGGCTGCTGCAACCAGTTCACCATTTGCCACAGAAACATTTTCTGTATGTGAACCATCAAAATCGTCAAACAATTTGCGATTACTTGCAATATGGCATGTAGCCCCTGAATCAACGATCCAGTCGTTGCAGTTCTTCGTGCCAACAAAAAACAGACATTCATCAGGATCGTTCTGTTCTATAACATTGGCTTTTGGTTTCTTTTCCTCTCTGCTTGCCTTGTTCGCCGTCCACGTAGAGTACTCTGTGCATTTACTTCGAATATGTCCTTTCTTTTTACAAAAGAAACAAGTAATGCTACTCCCACTCTTACGCTGAAAATTCGAAACACGTAGTGCGTCTACGCCTGCTGCTGTTACGCCTTTTTCCCGTTCTTGCCTCCTACGGTACTCCTCTGTAATTTTCGCAGAAACTAAAGATGGCGTTAGATCTTTTTCACTGTGTGCCTCCATTGCTGTTATTAAGCCATCATAACTACTTGGAAGTGAGCCTAGCACGTTATTGATTTACCAAACGATATTAGCTTCTGGAACAATTCATTAATTTGGCTAATATGTACTTCCATGTCGGTATCATCATTTGCTCTTTTTGCCATCACTTCGCGCAATAACCTCACTTTTGCACCTGGAGAATCACGTTCATAAAATTCCTTTAGGGCAACTCATGCCTCTTTAGCATTTGATTTGTCTCGAATGTGGTGAATTTGGTCGTCTCCAATACACAGGGCAATGGTGGCGTGGGCTTTTTGATCGGTACTGTCCCATTTAGCATTCTTGTCTGCTGGCCTATCTACAGTTATGGCCGTCCACAACCCCTCGCGCTTCAAAAGCATTTCCATTTTGAATCGCCAATTAAAATAATTGGTGGTTGTTAATTTTGGCACTTGATAACTTCCTTGTAAATTGGCAATGCTTAATTTTCCAGTTGGTAAAAGTTATTAATTAAAATCCGGGCAATCACTGGGCCCATAACCTTTGTTGGATCGGAAAGTGGAATTCCTATGTTCAGTGAATATGAAAACACACGGATTTATAAGTTTAACTTTACTTTATTATATTATTTAATTAATTTTGTTTCAGCACATTAAGTTGGCGTCCACATTTGGCAAAAGGAAAAGACAAGAAGAGAAGAAGAAACTTAAGAATTTTAGCAACGGGGAAGAGATATACTTTTTGACATCTGTCAATCAATTCATATGAGATATGGTAAAGTACAATTATAAGTACAAATTAGAATCTAACAAGATCCTAGTTTATAAATGGCTCAGAAACCTTTGGTAACCGGTTTATCCCTGAAAGAAGGTTCTCCCGATACTAAAGTCATAATTCTTGGGTAATTACAGCAGATGTGAACATACATACATACATTTTAACTCAAAAAATCTACTCTATCGTGTATTGGGCGATATTATTGTGAGCACAGGAATTCTTCTGTACAATGTCGACACATAGGCAATAATGGGATCATAGCAACTTTAAAGGAATCCGCATTTGGGACTGACAAAGGAATTTTTGTCAGTTTTAGACGAACAACGATGCAGTCTGTTATGACCTAGTAAGGTCTCGTGAAACTTTTCACCACAGAAACAACAGTCTTTAGAGATTTTAAAAAAATTTCCCGACTGCCAGCGACGCAAATAAAACAGTGAGGAATTATTTCATGGAAGCTCTTGAAGCTGTTAACTCTCCCTTGAATCGGGTTTGCAGTTTTAAGGGAGAACAGCTATTGCTTGGTTGGTTCACGTGGTTGCTAAAGATAAAGGGTTTTCCAACAGAGACGCTACAAAAGTAAATCGATAGGGACAGCAAACGACGCCATATTTTTTCCCGCTCTTTTGACATTTCTCTTCAGTAAGGTTTGCCATTTTATCGTGGAAAGATATACGAGCCAACAACGAGTCGAAATTATAAAAATTTACTACCGAAATTTGGAGTCAGTGGCCTCAACTTTAAGAGCTCTACGTCCAATTTCTGAATTTCATTTCTGGCTGAATGGCTTCGTCAATAAGCAAAATATGCGTTATTGGTCAGACAGCAATCCACACGTAATCCATGAGTCATCATTGCATCCCGAAAAAATTACGTTTTGGTGCGGTTTATGGGCCGGCGGCGTCATTGGGCCGTACTTCTTCCGTGATGATCAAGACCGGCACATTACTGTGAATGCGAATCGCTACCGTTCAATGATAACCGAATATTTTTGGCCCCAATTGGATAATATGGACTTGGAGAACATGTGGTTCCAACAGGACGGCGCCACAAGCCACACAGCGAATGCCACAATCAATTTATTGGAAACCAAGTTTGGTGAACGTGTTATCTGGCCGTTAGATTATTTCCTGTGGGGCTACGTCAAGTCTATGGTCTATGCCAACAAGCCAGCGACGATTAATGAACTTCGTACGAATATCGAACGTGAAATTGCAGCAGTATCGGCCGATTTATGCTTGAAAACCGTCGAAAATTGGGTTCAGCGTCTGGACTTCAGCAAGCGTGCCCGTGGTGGCCATGCAAAAGAAATCGAGTTCCATACATAATGGCATCGAACGCACTTTCACAGGAATAAAGAATTTTATTGGTATCTAAAACCGGTTTTGTTTTATTTAAAAAAAACTTTTGTAGCGCTCTTATTGAAAAAAACCCGTTACTATTTAGCATCAATTCGTGTCTTGAGACACCGTTTTGCATACCACATCACTCCGGACAGTTTTATCTACAGTGTCTAAATCCAACCCGTAAATCGAAGATACCTCATTGGATCCCCTTAGATTTATCTCGTGTATCTCAGTGAGGTTGTGTAGGAAGGGACGAGCTACAGTCTTTAGGCGTCTATTCATTAGAGCCGGATAACTGTAGATGAGATGTTCCACTGTCTCATCCTCTTCTGCACCTTCGCAGGCACGGCAGTGGTCTTTATATGGAAGATTCAGCCGTCTTGCATTATTAAGTGGTTGATTATTGCAGTGGTTGGGACTTGGGTGTCACCTTCTACTGTGGAGGCCACTAACATGTTTAACATGTTAAAATTGGTCGTTTGGGGAATATGCACTGACTGGTGGACGACCAGAGGTATTTGTTACACCGAGGGAGTTAAAACTGTTACTCGGATTAACAGAATCAGAGTTCCAATCAGAGAATAGCAGAATTACTCTCTTGAGTATACTTAAAGTAATTTTCAAAAAAAAGTAGAAGTAGCTGAAGTAGCAACAACCGATGAGTAATACTTCCACATACGCATCATGTATGAAGTGAAATGGTTGCGAGTGTCCGTTGTCGTTGGTCACTGTAAATTCTTCACACACGTTGGTTTGATGACGTATTTCACTTCGAAGTAAACGAAAATACTGGAGAGTATATGAGTATACTCAGTATACAGATATGATTGAGAGCAATGTTCCCGCATGTGTTCAGCAGCAGAGAATTATTGTTTACAAATTTATATGAAGCCAAAATATTAATGATTTTGATGCATTTTAAAAATGTTTATAGACTGAATAAAAAAATGTAATGGCGGATAGATTTGAATACAATATTTTTTTCCAAATAAAACTATCAATTTATGTGAAAATGAAATTTATTTTTAAAATATATTTTTATAAAATTAAAGTCAATTCAGGTACAAAATTAAAATAAATTCAGGTAGTAATGTAAATCATAAAATGTAATTTTACCAGAAGCCAAGCATAAACTAAAAGCGAAACAATAACAAACAACTGATCATGACGCTTATTTTGCATTTTCATATACAAACATACATACGAATACAGTACTCAGAGAATACTGATGAAGTACTCAAACGCCCATACAAAGAATTTGGAGTAGATAATCATACTCTGAGAAATGTGAATGTATATGGAAGTAGATAATGGACTTGAATGTATATGGTAGTAGATACCCTGCAGTATTGGTAATCGACTCTACGCTGATGAGTTCATCGACTACCACAAACCTTTCGTCGACTACTCGCTAAACTATCAGCAATGCTTTTGAGCGGCGAATTTAACAAGGCGATGTCCGCTTTGGTAATGCCTTACTGTTCGTCGATTACTTCATCGGTAACATTTCGTCGACGCATTTATCGGTAACATTTCGTCGACGCATTTATCGGTAACATTTCGTCGACTACTCGCTAAACTACCAGCAATGCTTTTGAGCGGCGAATTTAACAAGGCGATGTCCGCTTTGGTAATGCCTTACTGTTCGTCGATTACTTCATCGGTACAACAAATTATTCGCTTTATTTTGAACTCAAATTTTTTATTTGAATTCAACTATAAGGTTAACAACTTAAGGCATAAGATGAAACTAACAATATTAAATTCTTAAGGTTAAGAAAAACAATAGAAAATCTCTGGAGACACTACCTTACAGATTACCACTGAGTACCAATGTAATCGGCGATGTAGTCAATGAAAAATCAATGGCGATGTAGTCGATGAAATGTTGCCAGCCACTACTTGTGAAACTGCAGGGTAATTGTACTCTCAGAAGTAGGAGTGTATGTATGCATACAAACTGAGAGTATTTACTTGAGTATACTTCTTTGGCGAGTACTTCATGTTTCTCTCTGGTTCCAATTTGAATCAAATGATGTACACTTAAGGGCTAGAATTTATGTGGGCCGGCTTTAATTTCTGTGAAACATTTGGGTCTTTCCGTTTCATCTATAAAAACTACAAAAAACTATAAAAAATGTTTGTTTATTTGCCCTTAAATTCATTGAAACTTAGTCAAATGTCAAAGTGGGCCAGTATAAACGACATAGATTTCGTTTCGTGTTTTCATTCGAAATCTAATGATTTCGCAGCAGCATTAACATGCTTTTACCCCATAGAATATGAATTTACAATGCCTTGTTCACATTTCATTAAAAGAATTGAAATAATCTAATTTAAATTGTCAGGAAAATAGAAAAACGTATTTCAACACACAACAATTGTTGTATTAAGCTGGCAACAATCTGCCTTCTCGACGCCAGGGAAATAAAAAGAATTCGAATTTTTGTCGTCTATGCCAGAAGCGATGTCAAACGTCAGCTCTTGCTTTTCTTCCATAAGAATATATGTAACAATTTTGATCATAAGATGATTATTTTAGTTTTAAACTCACTGATTGGGACCCACTTTGTGAAAACTGCCGCAAAGATTGTACTTGGTTATGAAAAACCACTTAACGACAAACCACGGTACTATAAAGAGTGGCCAAGTGATGAAAGGAACGCTACACGTATGGTAATGCTTCAGTCAATTGCAGCGCGAGCCCCGACAGAGCTGTATAAGGGGAAGAGGAGTGAGGATACACGTTTGTTTAAGACGAAAAAATGGTTGTGGAGAAAACGCGAGAGTGAGCAAATTGAATTTTACAGAAGGAAGAATGAGGCTTGACTGAAAAGTACAAATCTAAACTAACGAAAATGGATTAGGGTCACCCTTTTATAGAGATCAGGACGAGAATCTTGTCTTAGATGTGCAGAGTATGTTGGGAATATGGAGAGATCACTTCTCTGCTTTACTTGTGCCAGAAGTTTTCAACATAGATGATGGTGTTGAGTACATACAGGACGATGGCGTCGACTACCCCCTCCTAGCCAAAGCGAAGTTAGAACTGCAATTTCCCGCCTTAGAACAAAACCGCCGCTGGTGCTGATGGACTACCGGCTGGGCTATTTAAGGCTGGCGGCTATGAGTTGGAAAGCTGCATGCATCAGGTCATGTGCAAAATTTGGCTAGCCGAATGCATGCACGACGATTGTAGATATTCTTAGGATAATCGGTCCTGTTTTCAAAAAAGGCGACTCGTGTATCTCGTCGTTCCAGAAGAACAATGACGTAACTGCACTTACAGGTTAAAATTTAGGGTCAAAATTAGGATGATTATATACTAATCCCTAGTAAATGAAAGTACAGTATATATATATATACAGTAGTGAACTAAAGTGGATACATGAATCTGGATAAAAGAATGTGGGCAGGAATCGGATGCTCGTATTAATTTTTGGAACATATATAAAACTGGACATCTGATGCGTGGCAACTCGTGATTTGGTGGGACGAATTGATTGTTTCCAATCTGATGGAATATAATATTGTTGGAAGACGCTCGGCGAAATCATTCGGCGACACCATGTCAAGCAAACTCGGTGGTGGGAGTGCAATGGTGTGGGGATGATTCACTTGGTGGGACATTGGTGCTCTAGTAAAACCAGAAGGTATTATGAATAAGAAATACTATCTAAGTATTTTGTAGAACAATTTGCCCAATTTTATTAAACAGTGCGCCTACCCTGTTACAGAAATAACTTTTCAGTATGACGGGCATTCAAAACACACTGCCAAAATTGTGGAAACATGGTTTACTGAACAAGAATCCCCCAAAAGTGGACAGATCAAAGCCCCGATTGGAATCCCATCGACAATTTGGGGGCTATTGTCAGAAGAAGAATCTCCCAGTGCGAACGAACACCGACCAACTTAGATGATCTTTGGTCAAGATTTTCAGTGGAAATTAGCCAATTCTCACCTCAAACTTCTAAAAACCTCTTGCAAATCATGAGTACATGCATATAATGTGTTTTAAAGAACAAAGGACTTTGGACAAAATACTAAAGGAAAAACTTGCCGATATGTTCAAATATGGACAGTACTGGATAAAAGCGGTCACAATTTGTAATATTTTTTTGATGTGTAAACATCTATACGCTGGGGGTGAAAATCTTTTTCACAATACAATCACAAATTTAGAGTAAGATGTGCGATGTAATCGTTAACCAATCGTAAAGCGTTATCAAATCGGTGTGAGCTATGTATGAGTGTATTAGTGTACTCATACGCTGCATACAATATACTCAACACCATCTAGTGTGCAATAGTAGCGACTAATTTTCACTAATTGTCGTACATTATGTTATCGTAGGCAAATGAAAACAAATAAATAAAATGAATACAAAAACATTTAATTTTAATAACTTTTAAAAAGATTTTTTGCACTTTTAATAAAAAATTTACTAAAACAAAGCAAAATAAGGAAAACTAAAAACTAAACTTGTCAAATATAAGGAAAACTAAAAACTAAAAGTTTTCTTCATCTTTGAGATTGTCATTCAACTTAACAGCTGCATATAAGCACCATCTAGTGTGCAATATTTGCTACTAATTTTCGAAAACCATTGCTGTAAAATAACTACATGCATTACATTTAAGTAAACAGCTGATTAATAACTTGTCAACCGCAACAAATACAAAATAATAAAATATTTTACAAAACACCAAAAAATTATAACTCTGAAAATAAAACAACACAAAGTGTATCAAAGCTGAATGGAGGTAATGTTAATTCTAATAAAATTTCTATTAGATTCCAATATAAATTAAGATTATAACATATCTTCATTACGTACTGTTGCCTTACACTGAAACTGGTGCACGACAATTGGGTAACAATCTCCATCTCATGCCAATTATTATGGGTGGAGATTTTAATACAAATTGTGCAAACCCACAGTCGCAAGCTTTATCAAAATTTTTATTTGACGTTTTCCACTTCCATATGAGCAATTCTCCACAAACCCCCACAACGAACAATTCCACTACTATAGATGCAGTTTTCCATAGATTTTTAAATACAATCGAGTTAAAAATTTAAATATGTATCTTATTTTAGTTACCATAAGCCAATATTAACTATTTGTACTTAAGGGATTTACCATAGATGGGCACTTTGCAGTACTACTACAATTTCAGTAAAAATAAATCTTTAACTAGTAAATTTTTGCTGATTACTAAAATTTTTTTCAGCAATTTTTATGAAGTGCCTACATGATTACGATGAGGTGCATTGAATTTTCTGTAATCAGTAATGCCCGATTACTGATTATTATAAATACGGCCCTATGATTTGACTGGTAATGCAAATTAAATTTCATTATCAGTAAAAATTTACTGAATTTTTTCAGTAATCAGTAAATTTACTGCTTACTGTAATTTTTAATGCAGTACATATATACTGAAGTGTGCCCATTTACTAACCAAATAAGTTAAATACAACAAACAAAAACCAGCAAATTCCTATGTATTTACAATATTGAAAGTTTTGATACTTTTAATTGATTAATTAAAAAAATATACTAAAAGCATAAGTACTTCCAACTTCATTACTAGATGTTTACACATCTCCCCTGTGATCGTACTCACATTAATTTTTTTTTTATATTAACTTCTTAATGATATAGTGGACTGTATTTAGGTTATTATTTCTTGTAAACAAATCATTTAATTTTCTAAAATAAACAAAATATTATAACAAATTTCGTAAAATCTTGAATTAATGTATTCACTTTAGTCCACTACTGTACTTTATATTCTACATACTTTGAATATACCATAATTTTCTGCCACTAACACCCTTTTCAAATGAACATTTTGTACAGTTGCAAAACGTTTTTTGCTCTTCTGTTAAATTGAAGTTTTTGCATTTACGTCACTGTTATTCCGGAACGGCGACATGCACCAACTAACGTGTAAAAAGCCTTTTACCCATCTCACACAAGGACCTTTCAAGCGTAATATGCGAAAGACTAAAACCGCTTGTAGCAGACCTGATAGAACCTTACCAGTGTGGCTTTAGGCCTGTAAAGTCAACTATCGACCAGATATTCAGATAACGATAAATCATGGAGAAAACTCATGAACATAAAATCGACACATACCACCTCTTGGGATTTCACAATACGGGGAAACTGTACCAAGCTATGTCGGAGCTTGGTAGTCCTGCTAAGCTGAAACGCCTTTGTAGAATGACACTGACCGTCACGAAATCCTCACTAAAGATTGGTAAAGATCTCACCGAACCATGTAGTACGAGGCGAGGTATCAGGCAGTTCGACACCCTATGAATACGAATAAATCTATTAGCGCAAAGTCACATGCTGGTCGCCTATGCTGATAACTTAGACATCATCTGAGGGCGAAAGATCCAGATCTGATAACTGAGAAGGAATCAGCAAAAGTGGGTTTGACACTGAATGAGGACAAGACAAAATTAATGGTTTCTACAAGCAGAACATCCACACCATGGAAAGAAATGGTGCACATTGATAACCGTTATCATTTCGAGGTAGTGAATGAATTTATTTACCTCGGATCTGCTGTGAACCGAATCAATAACGTCACCCTGGAAATCAAATTGAGAATTGTGCTTGCAAACAGTTGTAATTTCGGGCTAAGCAAACCCTAAGCACTTCAGAGATAACAACCTCTCTCCAGAAACGAAGATTCAATTATATCAGACTCTCATACAATCTGTTTTGCGAAGAAATCATATCGTATGGCGCAGAATCCTGGGTCATATCGTATGCTGATTAAACAGCACAGGGTCTTCGAGAGAAAAATACTCCGAAAAATGTATGGTCTTATAATAAAAAAGGGCGATTATCGACGACAGGTGAACCGCGAGTTGTGTAGTCTGTATCCCGACATCGACGTAGTTATGCGTATCAAAATAGTGCGTTTATGCTGGCCAGCCAATGCCAGTAGAACGGATCAGAATGATCCAGTGAAAACGGTATTCGGAGATGTACTCGAAGGAAATCGAAAAGTAGGATGACTAAGACTTCGCTGGAAAGACCACGTGGAATATTGCCTGCGAGAGCTTGGTGTTACCAACTGGAGTAGAACAGCTGAAGAAAGAGTCGGTTGGAGAAACATGTCATCCTCATTTTGTACGGCGCTTGACTCCTCTGGATTGTTTGAAGCCACTTAAGTAAGTAAATAAGTACATTTCTCTATGTTCTAATAATTCTTGGGAAATTGAGCTGCCTGTTATTAGGAAATATTCTGATTTTGGTTGTGGGTAGTTTATAGTTGGTAGATTTTAATGGATCAGTCCTTAATTGATCGATATTATGAAAGATTTAACAAAGAGTGATTCGCCGCCGAATCCTAGCGCTGTAATCCTACGAAATAAGGTGGTGGCGCGGCAACAAACACAAAAAAAGGGGGGCGGCGTAACGTCTAATATAAATAATAAACAATCTTTTTAAAAATTGTAACCGACAATACATTTAAATTTTCTATAAATAACAATCAAACTTTTGTAATCCACCGTTCAAAACAAACTAAAAATAATACAATTTAAATAAAAGAAAACTGGCTCGATTTTATGGAAAAAAATTTTGCCTGCAGCGCTTAAGTTCAATTACATATTTCATCTATATTTGCAATTTTTGTTTCTGGGCTTTGGCCTTTAAAATAAAAGATTTTAAAAATAAAAAATTAAAATTTTTTAAAAATTTTTTTTTTCATAAATTTATTTATAACTACAAAACTGTTGATTTTGTAGAGAAACAGTATATAGATAGATTAAAGGAATTGTAATTCTTAATTTTTGTAAGTTTGTTGCAACAACATTGGACTAGTCGTTCTCAAGTTATGTCAAACAAAAGAGACCCAAACGTGACAAATTCCCCTATATGATACGTACTAACTTCAAGTCGATATACCTCGATTCCTTGTTATTGACCGATATAACTTTCCCCGGTAGTCAGAAACCCCGCCGATCACTGATCCCTACCCTTTGTCGCACAATGTAATTAGCCCGTTTGCTTTGAGGTGCTTCATTTGCGAACCTTATCTGGCCAGTCTTGGAAGACTCTATAGTGGATTGCTGTTTAGTCTAAAGTTCGTATGCATATATCCACCATTTATCGCCTGTCGTGATCATATGAAGCACGGTCATTGATTTTTCACATTTTCCTTGCACCAATCGACAAGAGCTTATTTTGATCGATTGAGAAATTACGCTGTATCCACCGCGACCAATTGCTTTTTACGGTTATATGTTAATACACATTGAATGTATGGGAGTGGACGTAATGCCTAAGGTTGCCTCTCTTATGGTAAGTCACATGACCATCTTCCATTACCAGTTCACATACAACATCGATGTTTTCTGGCACAACAACCGTTCTTCGGCGAAGCGAACGTGGGCCCCAATTATATTCATTAAACCAGTTTTCTCTGAATTTATTGACGTTTCCATAATGATTGAAGTTTACGACGAGCGATTCATTAGACTTCCACATCCGATCCTAGTGGTGTTACTGCCAACAACGTCTAGGCAGGTATACACCCTGTATTAGGAAGATATTTTTTATCGACTTATCAGCCTAGATCCCCAATGTCTAGTAAACAGCAGGGGCTCCTCGAGCAGGAGTGGGTCTTCACGTATATACTGAAACAAGGCAATTTCTTATTAACTACTCAGGATTCATATTTACGTATTTTTCGTAACCCAGGGGTTACGTTGCAGTGGGGAATTGGTATCGATCGTATACCCATTACCCACAGGGTATGGGGTAAATAATGGGTAGCTACCCACGACAATGGAGAATTACCCATAACGATTACCTATTACCCTCATGGTAATGGGTTGAATAATGGGTAGTTACCCAGGACGATGGGTAATGGGTTAAATGGGCGATTCGACATACCGTTTCTGAGTTATAGCCACTTTTTAATTTTAGCGATTTTTTAATTTTGCCTATTTTTTGAAAAAAAATTCTTCCATACAAATTGGAGCAGTTTAGGAAAACCCCTTAGAAACGTGCAAAAATTGGTTATTTTTTCGATTGGACGCTTCATCTTCGAGATATAAACATGTAGGCGTTTTAGCGACATTTGTTCAAAAAAATTTAGTTTTGTAGAACAAAAGGTGATCCCATATTGGATACAACCGTTGGATAAAGCCTCCTATGGAGGTAAAATTTTTATTATTTGTGCGTCCACCGTTTCCGAGTTATAGACACTTTTTATTTTAGCGATTTTTTTATTTTGGCGATTGTTCCAAAAAAATTCTTCCATACGAATTGAAACACATTGTGAAAAACACTTAGAATGCTGCAAAAATTGGCTATTGTTTCGATTGGACGCTCCGTTTCCGAGGTATTGAATTTTGGAACGAAGTTCCTTATCGCACGTTGCGGGATGGGGGCTAAATGAAAAAATTTTAAACTTTTTTTAACCATATTATGCCAGTATTATTCTGCATACTTTTAGGATTTCGAAGTTTAGTGTTTGAAAGTTGTACCAATTCGTTTTGTTATTTTACTTTATTGCATACCTTTAGACATAATATGCCAATGGAGTGTGTGGCAAAGATTTTTACAGTCAGGGACATATATGCGCGTTTATTTCTTTCATGTTGGCTTTGTGATAGTCGTGCCCATGTGAAGTTTGCTGGCTTCAATGGAACTCATTATGATATAATTACGGCTAAGGAAGCCCGCTGGAAGTGTTGGAAATTCGAAGTTGAAAAAGAAAGGATTTCAAACTTTAAATTCTGATTTTGTCTCTATTAGTTTGAAACTTAAATGGTTGGACGATATGTTTGATACTTTTAAATGGTCTGAAGACATCTAGTCCTCTCCAAGCCGGAAAAAAGCTTCTAGTGACGTAATTTAATTGTCCCAGTAACTCCTAACTGGGATAATTTGGACAGTCTTTTTTTTATCTCCAAACCATCGTCGTCTGTTGTTCCTTCATCCACAGAAGTCAGGGACCGTAACCATTATGAGTTTTATTATAAAATTTATGTATTAATGATTATATTATGAGGTTTAAATACTTTTTTCAATGGTAATGATTAATTTTGAGTAATATTATAAAAATCCGATTTTGTGTTTGTTTTGTTAGTTTGCATTTTTTAGTATATAGCCTCGAAAACGTATGGACTGATCTTTTTGAAATTTTCACAGAATGGAGCTGTGTGGTCGGTGCTGAAAATAGGGTACTTGAATTTCTGATATATCAAGTTCTCTATTTTTGAAAGGGCAATATCTGGAGGACTGTTTCACCAATCGCCTTGAAAATTTGTGTGTATGCATTTGGCAGCAAAATTCGTGATCCAACAAAAAATGGCCGGGATCGCAATAGTGGGTGTTGCATACATCTTGAAACTTTGTACGGCTGAACCTCTTGACCTATTAGAGGTATGAATATGATTTTTGGTATATAAGTTGTTCGTACAGTACGAATTACAGTCAGGGTGTAAGTGAGCGGTGTTTAGCCACCTTGTAAAAACTCGCTCTGATGGCTTTTCTAATAGACCGATTGTTATGAAAACTTATCAATAAGGTACCGATGACCTGCTTATAGGCCTTGGCTATACTTGGAAAAGATTGGATAGAGGGGCATGGCACCGCCCATACAACTTGAAATTTAAAATAACTATATATCATGAACTATCAGAGGTATGAAGATGAGATTTGGTATATACATATGTTGTTCGTACAGTTCGAATTAGTGGTGGAAGTGGCCCCCTTTTCAAAAATCGTTCTGACGGCTTTTCTAATAGACCGATTGTTATGGAAATTTTACAATGTGGTACTGATGACCTGCTGATAGTCCTTAGCTATACTTGGTAGTGATTGAATAAGGCGGTGGCACCCCCCATACAACTTGAGATTTAAAATGGCTATATCTCTTGAGCTATCAGATGTATGAAGATAAAATTTGTTATATATGTTGTTGTACAGTATGATTTACAGCCAAGGTGGAAGTTGGATGTGCCACGCCCCTTTTAAAAGAAACCATTATATCAGTCATAATAATAGTTTGATCGTCCTGAAAATTGCACAGTATGTTACAGTTGGCCTACAGATATGAACAGGCTATTTGGAAGAAAGTTGCCAAAAAGGGCCGAGGCCCGCCCACACACGTCAACATTTAACTATTACATAAAGTATAATATATCAAATAATTGTCCGTACACCAGGCACTTGAGAACATATTACAATGTATCTCAACAAATATATGGCCGATTCGTTTTAAATACTTTTCTTGAAAGTTCAATGCTTCTAACTTTAGACAAAAATATTTGAATCAAATCGGCCATATATCTTTTGAGTTACATTAAAATATGTTCACAACTGGCTGGTGTACGGACAATTGTTTGATACATATAAAGGGATTTTCAACAGAGACGCTACAAAAGTAAATTGATAGGGACAGCAAACGACGCCATATTTTTTCCCGCTCTTTTGACATTTCTCTTCAGTAAGGTTTGCCATTTCATCATGGAAAGATATACGAGCCAACAACGAGTCGAAATTATTAAAATTTACTACCGAAATTTGGAGTCAGTGGCCTCAACTTTAAGAGGTCTCAACAATCAGCGATCAGGCTCATTTCTGGCTGAATGGCTTCGTCAATAAGCAAAATATGCGTTATTGGTCAGACAGCAATCCACACGTAATCCATGAGTCATCATTACATCCCGAAAAAATTACGGTTTGGTGCGGTTTATGGGCCGGCGGCGTCATTGGGACGTACTCTTCCGTGGTGACCAAGACCGGCACATTACTGTGAATGCGAATCGCTACCGTTCAATGATAACCGAATATTTTTTGCCCCAATTGGATAATATGGACTTGGAGGACATGTGGTTCCAACAGGACGGCGCCACAAGCCACACAGCAAATGCCACAATCAATTTATTGGAAACCAAGTTTGGTGAACGTGTTATCTCACGAAATGGCCCAGTGCGATTTGACGCCGTTAGATTATTTCCTGTGGGTCTACGTCAAGTATATGGTCTATGCCAATAAGCCAGCGACGATTGAAGAACTGCGTACGAATATCGAACGTGAAATTGCAGCAGTATCGGCCGATTTATGCTTGAAAACCGTCGAAAATTGGGTTCAGCGTCTGGACTTCTGCAAACGTGCCCGTGGTGGCCATGCAAAAGAAGTCGAGTTCCATACATAATGGCATCGAACGTACTTTCACACGAATAAAGAATTTCATTGGTACCTAAAACCAGTTTTGATTTATTTAAAAAAACTTTTGTAGCGCTCTTATTGAAAAACCCATTACTACTGATATGATGCAAATTACTGTTTGGGGAACACCAATGAAAATACGGCTATTTAAAGTATCAGACTATGAAGCTAAAACAGTGACCACATGTATGAATGAATATGAATATCATTGAGGTCAGTTTCGAGAGCAACCTAAATATCTTTATCCCAATAGTGCATTTAAAAAAAAATGCAAAATAATCTTATAGAGGCTACTATAATCACTGGAAATTATAATGGAACCGATGCCCTGATTCCACGCATTCCCATGATACCTACAGACATGACCATCGATTTCAAAAGATTGCAGTTTCCGATTCGGTTGCCATTTACGATGACCATTAATAAAGAGTTACATATATATATATTAGGGCGGGTCAAATTGTATGGAACGATTTTTTTTTAATGAAGCGTATAGAAAAAACGTAATCTATAGGTGATTCTGAGAAATTTTGCTCAAGAGACCATAGCTTTAAGTCGGATTTGGAGCCCCCCAAAAGATATTTTTATCACATTTCAGAATCTGTATTGATACCAGTAGAATAAGTCGTCAATGGCTATTTTTCGACAAAAAAATTCCTAATATCTCTACTAAAAATAAAAAAAATACTGATTCTGAAATGTGATAAAAATACCTTTCAAACAAGCCCACATTGAGAAATCTACTATAATTCTATACGATTTTATGACGAATTTAATTAAACTATTCTATGTATATATAGAAAAATATCTATTTTGAAATTTTGGGCGGCTCTAAATCCGACTTAGGGCTTTGGTCTCTTGAGCAAAATTTCCATTCAGCCAGAAATGAGCCTGATCGCTGATTGTTGAGACCTCTTAAAGTTGAGGCCACTGACTCCAAATTTCGGTAGTAAATTTTAATAATTTCGACTCGTTGTTGGCTCGTATATCTTTCCATGATGAAATGGCAAACCTTACTGAAGAGAAATGTCAAAAGAGCGGGAAAAAATATAGCGTCGTTTGCTGTCCCTATCTATTTACTTTTGTAGCGTCTCTGTTGAAAAACCCTTTATATACACCAGTTTTTCACAGTACTGTAGGATGGTCCATCAACTGCATCTAAAGATTTAAGTTCATCAATGCACTCTTCTCTTGATAAACAATGTCAAAAGTTGTGAAAAGTGATCGATCGAAAATGCCCTCGAGCTAATTCCATCTTTTGACTGAAATGCATGTTTCAAGCCATTGAAAAAAAACAGAAATAATGCTTGCACGTCAATACGTCCTCAGTCCCGTTAGGCTAAAAACTGTAACACTTTCCATTGTATTACTAAAAATTGCCTTGGCCAGAAATAAAAATGACAACCCGTGTACCTCTTTACGAGAAGAAATGACAAGGCAATGTATTCGATTGTAAACCAGAAGGACAATGCACAATATTGCTTTAGGAGAACCAAGTAAAAGAACCACAGCCTTGAGTTTAACGTCAAAATATGAGTCCATTCCAATTTAAATCCTCAACTACATGTAAAGTTCACTACACAATCATCCTTGTTAAATCAGAAACACCTTCAAATTTGCAGTTGAAATAAGAGTTCAAATCATTTCAATTCAATGGTATGTGGTTAAATACAATATCAAATGTTTTGAATATTAAAACGGATTAATTTGTCTGTACGACAAATTTAATATACTACACTCCTTTAATTTTATTTTTATTTTGTTTTGAATTATTAAACAAATGTTTTGGTTTAATTCTGAGTTCTTGCCAAACGTCGATACGCAAACATACTACAAACAATTTTAATTTATTCAAAAACCCCCAAGAAGGAGACGTGTCAACCTTCCTGAAGGTCATTTGACAGCCCAAAAAAAAAGTATTGGTATTTGGCGCTATCAGTGGGGGTGTATTTGGACAATTATGTATACGCATCAATGTCAACAGTGATGCATAAAGTGTTGTTTCTTTGCACAGTGGTTGAAAATATTTGATTTAGCTTTGTTGAAGAATGCCAGGTAAACGATACTAACATTTTCAATTATTATTATTTTTTTTTTCAACACTATTATGTTTTCAAGTAGGAAATTACAACATTGCGCAGCGCCATTGGTCACACACGATGAACATAATTTTGATTGAATTTTATTGAATAAATATCTTGTTTTTCTAACGTCATCCTATAGGAATAGAATACATAATTTTGTTTCATAAATATAATGCACAGTGTTTTCTTTGTTTTATATTGTTCCGCTTAAGTAAATGGATTTACTTATTCTTAATGTGTCAAAATAACATGAATATCAAAATAATGTGAGTGTGAATGCTTTACTTATCTGGCTTAGTCAACATTTGGGTTAGAACAAAGATGCCCAGTAGTGGCTGATATCAGCTAATTAAACTCACACGTATACTTACGCTCTTTTGTTTGATCGTCAATCAACCAATAGAAAATCAGCATGTTGAGTGGGAGAGACAAACTACACTTTCAGTGTTATTTCGTCACTCTCACCAATACTACTACCTTGGGCATCTATGGGTTAGAATGTCAATAACAGGGCGATCAATGTTACGCCTGAAAGTATACGGCTACAACATACCGGAGCGGCAAATATAAATATATGATGTGTTTTGCACATGAGTTAGTCTGTGATTAAACGGTTAACGATATAGTTCGTCATTAAAAAGCGATATCGAGTACAAAGTCGACAGGAAAATTGGTTGTCGATGGTTCGAAAGTCAAATGCAGGGTTCGTATTTCGTGGATAATGGGTTACCCATTATTAACCATTATTATTGCCGTGGGGAATGGGTAGCGATCGTTTACCCAATACTTACAGGGTATAGGGAAAATAGTGGGTAGCTACCCACTACAATGGGCAATTACCCATCACGATTACCAATTACCCACAGATTAATGTGGAAAACAACGGGTAGCTACCCAGAACGATGGGAAAATAACCAAATTTTCCGCGTTTCTAAGGGTTTTTCATAAACTGGTGCAATTCGTATTGAAGATTTTTTTTTAAAAAAAATGGCCAAAATAAGAAAATCGCTAAAATAAAAAAGTGGCTATAACTCGGAAACTGTGCGTCGAATCGCAGAAATAATAAATGTTTTACCTCCGTGGGAGGCTTTACCCAATGAATGTCTTCAATATGGCATCAATTTGCCGAGATATAGACATGAGAGCGTTTTAGCGATTTTTTATTTGTAAAATTGTAGTTTTAGCGATTTTTTAAAAAAAAGTCATGCCATACTGAAGACATCCATTGGTTAAATAAAGCCTCATATAAAGGTAAAATTTGTACTATTTTTTCAATTGTTTCCCAGTTATAGTCACTGTGTTATTTTAGCAATTTCCATATTTTGGCGATTTTTTGAAAACAAATTCTTCCATACGAATTGGACCACTTTCCATATGAATACGAGCACCATTGTCGTGTGGAAGCTACCCATTATTGTCCCCATTATCCAGTGGGTAATGTGTAATCGTGATGGGTAATTCCCCATTTTCTTGGGTTGCTACCCATTATTTTCCCCATACCCTGTGGGAAATGGGTGAGCATTCATTACACATTCCCCACGACAATGTGTATGGGTTACACATGGGTAGATAAATACGAACTATGGTCAAATGCCCCCGTTTCATGTACAGGTTATCGTTTTAAGCACGACCCAAAATAATGCGGATGCCGTGCGGAAATCGTGACGTACCCGAATCAAAATGATTTTTTTGATGTCACATTAACAAAATATATTGTGATTTGGTTATGTCACGATATCCGCACGGCAACCATAATGGTTTGGGTCGTGCTGGCTGCTTTCGTGCACTTGATCGGAGAGCATAATGCAGATGTCATCTAAAGAATCAATTACGAAACTTCTCTTGGATTGTGGGTTTGATTGGATAATTGTACTGGTTGCTAAGAAAGGACACCGGGTTTAATTTGGTTCGAAGATCAACAAGTTTAATTCGCTTAAAAACTATGAATTATTTTTATTTCTTTTGAGGTAACTGGAACTATATAATTGTTGAACAGGTTTTTCTGGACTATGTTTGGAGGTTGAAAAAATGTATGACTCTAAACCAGATTAACAAGAATCCTCGCCAAAGGCTTGAAGACATCATGCCATTTTGGAAACTATATAATATTTCTGACGCCAAGTTGGGGATGACTATTAAACTTGTAGTTGGAGCGAAAAACCTGGACGTCACATCAAATATTTTAATGACAGTTCTGTTCAAAGAAGTGAAGCTTAAACATTAAATAAATGGATTCCCGTTACATCCCATGTAGGGATTAGGGAGAGCTTCTCACAAACCAGTGAGCTGTGTGCGTTTTAGTTTTACACTCACTGATTGGGACCTACAATTTCAACCCGGTTCTGAACGATATTTTGAGAAGATTTTTCATGGCTAAGTACTCGATAGAGTTGCCGTCACTAAGCGCGGTGACCGCCGTCGAAAGAAATGTAAGGTGGTCAGAGTAGGGATCGAACCCACATTCTCTTGCACAAGAACCGCGCGCACTATAATTACACCACCGAGTAAAGTTTGAATCATGAAAAATGTGAATATAAGCCTTGTTCGTTTACTTTCCCAGTAAAAATTTGCAGGAATCTAGTTTTGAGAGAGAACGAACGATTTATGAAAATTTGAACAAAAACGACTTCCAGTAAAAATTTGAAAGGGAACAGCTGATGTAGTTGTATCCTTCGCTACATATATTTTGGGTTATAGGTTCATTATATATCTACTGCCATAGTTGTCCAATTATAACATCGTCGGTTCACAGAAATTTGCTGAATGCAACTGCACATTATTGCTTTCCAATTTCTTTCTAAATATCAGTGTACTTCTTTCTGCCCTTGATAATTTATTTTTCACTTTTATTCGTTTTCACAAAACAGCTGATTTCAAACAGCTGTTCTATCTTGCAAACTTTTGTTGTCTACAACCAAATTTTCCAAAAGCTCTAGCATCGAACTGTCAAAATTTACTCTTTCTGGCTCTCATTTACTGGACTTTTGGAGTAAATTAACACGATTCAGTAAAATGTTGCACAAATTTTCGTGTAATCGAACAAAGCTATATTCGACATGTAGCTATATTCGACAAATTTGAATATTCGAAGAAACCGGAAACCGACACATTTGGAAACCCAGTTTTTGTACGTTTACCACATTTGTTAAAAAGTTTTGTACAGGTTTTATACTACTTTTGTGTAAATTTTTTGTACTTCTCTGTACACATTTTGTACTTATGTTTTCACATTTATTACTTTTTGAAAATGTATGACCCCATTACAACTCCAGGAGTTTGTAAATACAAGTCTCCACTCCGACTCCATCACTTCGGAAAGTACAAGTCGATTCCATTATTAAATAAATTATTATTTTCGGACGTGATTTATATTAAAGTTCTCACATTATTCTTATGGTAGGTTCAGTTCTAAACCAATGTTTGTGAAACATGTTTATCGCAGCAATAAAATATATTCATCATAGTTTCGACACTGTCGAGTAATCAGCCATAAAAAGCTTCTCAAAAAATAGGTGTAAAACTGTAGGTCCCAATCAGTGAGTGACTGCTAAACTAGAATGAGCACAGATGTCTGATTATGGGAAGCTCCTACCAGTTCCTTCATGGGATGCAATGGGAAACCATTTATTTTTAAAGTTACTACTTCCATAATCATCTACACTGCGAACAATTCCACTAGTATTTCTTAATTTTACATTTATATTTCATATATAATCATTTTCGCCCACTGTGTCATACTATTGCGTGTATATACATATATACAAGTATTAAACGTTCGTTACACTCTGATATTGTGGCCATATCATACACAACATCATTACTGTCAACTTTAAGCACACCCAACTACACTACGGAACGGACTTGCAACTCTATCACTGCCAGCATTGCTACGCTACAGTAGTCGTAGCCGTAATCGTAGACGTAGTTGCCTCGGTATCGTAGCTGTTACTTACAGTCAAAGTAATGGCATTACGTGTTTTAATTACAAATTATTTTCACACATAGTCAAGGTACGATACCGACAATGTACTTAGTATCGGCATCGACAAACGACATTAAAACAATACCAAAAAACTTGGAATATTGGATGTATGAATGAAGAAATGAATGAATTAACGAATGAATGGATGTATCTATCCACCTGCAACGACAACTCATTTAAACCACCCAATCCATCCATAGTCTATGATAAGGTGACTGGTATTTCCATAGAAGTATGCTACATAAGACATAAAATTTCAATGAAATTAGCGCTATCCAAACTTTTGAAACTTTCTTTCAACTGCTGCTATCGACTGCGAGAACAAAGCTAAGCAAAGAGATAAAGTAGGTATAAACCACAACTTACTGTTAACTGCTTGCAGCAACAGCTATTATTTTTAAAGCTATTGCTTCGGCTAAATGCGTTAGCAAAAACCAACAGCGCAGTTAGTCGTAGCTAAACAATTACATGTGCATTGAAAATAGTAAAGGAATTTCAAACACTGATTATTAATTATTAGTAACTGCAACTATGTAGCAATATGAGTGTGATCATGAATTGGTTAGTTTGAGTGATTGACGTAAATAAAATAAATCCTACGTCAATCATGGTATAGGCAACACGTGTAAAAAGAATTAGTCAAGAAATACAGTCGTCTATGAATTTCTGAATGTACCAGGCCACGATTTTTATTGTGGGTATTTTGGTTCAAGAAAAGTTGTGTGTAGGCTGAAAATGGAAACTTTTTATATGGAATATTCACTAGATGTATACGGCGATGATGCGACCAATAATGGACTTTCTGTGCATGGATTTTCTGCATTACCTCAATTTTCGATGCTGCAACGAATAAATTAAGTGTGCGCATTTAGGAAGGAATTTTATATTTATTATAGTATTTTCCCAAACATTAGAAGTTGACGTAATGAGTGATGAGATGCAACGAAACATTCGCTTATGCGACAAAACTGATTTATTGCAAATTAAGCCATGAAATCGTATGCAATACTGTTCTTTGAACTTTTAACGTAATAAATTAAAATTATTAAGATACATTTTTCATTCAAATGTTATAGAGGAACGAAATGTTAAAATAGGCAAAAGTATAGCTTGATATTTATGTTCATATTTCATTCAGGAATGGACGTTCTCAAAGCAGGTTTGGACCGAAGTTCCTTATCGCACGTTGAGGGATAGGGGCTAAATGAAAAAAATGAAAAAATAAATAAATGGTTTCCCGTTATATCCCATGAAGGGATTAGGGACAGCTTCTCACAACCAGTGAGTTGTGCGCGTTCTAGTTTTACACTCACTGATTGGGACCTACAATTTCAATCCGGTTCCGAACGATATTTTAAGAAGCTTTTTCATGCCTAAATACTCGATAGTGTCGCCGTCACTAAGCGAGGTGACCGCCGTCGAAAGAAATTTAAGGTGGTCAGAGTAGGGATCGAACCCACTTCCCCATGCACAAGAGCCGTGCACACTACCAATGCACCACCGACGGCCACCGGAAAGAAATTAAACATTTTTTTTAACACTATTATGGTACAACCTAGTATTATCAACTGTATTGGGGCTTTTGCTTTGGTTTGTGTCTAGACTAACATCTGTTGGGAAATTTTTAGTTTAATAGGCAGTTTTCTAAATGGAGCCTGTAACCAATATTTAGTATATGTTTATTGTAGTTTTGAACCCAATATAAAGTAAATTTAGAAAAGCCAAAGTGAAAGAAGTTTAAAACAGAAATTTTTTTTCAATATGTGCCTTTTCTTAAAAAAGGTAACTTTTCTCAAAAATACCATATCCTTTGCTTAAAAAGTAAATTTTCTTACAAAAATTATCTTTTCTTAAAAAATTTATTTTTTTTAAAAAATAAGTACCTTTTCTTAAAAATGTAAATTTTCTTACAACCAATTGCATTTTCTTAAAAAACTACACTTTCTTTAAAGAGTACATTTTTTGTGAAACAAAATAACTTTTCTTGAGATAAGTAACTACGCTTAAACAAGTACCTACTCTTGAAAAAGGACCAATTCTAAAAAAAATTCCGAGTTTTTAAAAAAAAAACATTTTCTTCAAAAAAAAAATACCTTCTCTTAACAATACAAATAAAATAATACATTTTCTTTCATTTTCTTAAGATAAGTAGCCTTTCTGAAAATAAGTACATTTTCTTAAAAAAATAACCTTTTCCTGTTCTTAATAATTGTTCGGTTCAAGATCAATAACTATTAAAAAGTACTTTTTCTCTGAAAAAGTACATTTTAATAGAAATATTTAAAAATAAAAATTGTGAAATTGATCATTATGGTCAATAGAAAAAGTAGTTTTTATTAGTTATTGATCTTGAACCGAACAATTATTAAGAACATAACAAATAGAAGATCGAATAATATAAACTCGAATATCCTATTCCTAAAAAGAGTACCACTTCTTTAAAAAGTACCTGTTCATAAACAAATCACTTCTCTATAAAAAAAAATTCATACTCCTGTGGCTTTTTCTTACAAAAGGTACTTCTTCTTAAAAATAGTATGTTTTCTTAAAAAAAAAACATTAGCTTTTAATAAAAGAAGTACCTCTCTTTAAAAAGTGACGTTTTCGGGATATATAATACATATTCTTACAAAAAGGACCTAAAAATTTATTTTAAAAAAAATACATTCTATAAAAAAGATTTTTCTTAAAAAAAGGTTAACATTTTACAAAAAGTATCTTTTCTTAAACATCCATTTAAATTATGGCATTTTTCAACGGGCGCCTTAAGCGTGTTGGCACTAACTAGGACATAATATACAGCGAAAGGAATTTTGTTCCAACCGGGTGTCCCCTCAATGAAATAGTTTCATTGCAGCAACAAAATATTTTTATCCGAGCAATGAAACAGTTTCATCGCAACAATGAAACATTTTCATGGCAGCAATGACATATTTCTCATACTGAAACTCTTTCAATTATTGAAATTATTTTCAAGCTATTGATGTTATGATCGATTGTGTTATTTCTACATGGCCGTCGGTGGTGCAATGGTATTGTGCACGGCTCTTGTGCATGAGAACGCGGATCCCTGCTCTGACCACCTTAAATTTCTTTCGACATCGCTTAGAGACTGCGACACTATCGAGTATTTAGCCATGAAAAAGTTACTCAAAATTCCGTTCGTAATCGGAGGAAAACTGTAGGTCCCAATCAGTGAGTGTGAGTAGCTCTCTGTGATTCAAGGTGTCATTATCGACTTGGTTGCTGCGAAAGGTTGCACAAGACGGAGCAGGCCAAAAAATGTATGAAGCCGAACACATGGCAAGCTGGATATTGAGAAGCTGCAAATACCGGAGATATCAAAGGCGTATGAACGAAAGCTAGTGGAATGGGTAGTGTGCGCGCCTCTTGTACTTGAGATTATTGGGTTCGATCCCTGCTCTGACCACCTTAAAATTTCTTTCGACGGCGGTCACCTCGCATAGTGACGGCGACACTATCGAGTATTTAGCCATGAAAATGCTTCTCAAAAATACCGTTCGGAACCGGTGTAAAACTGTAGGTCCCAATCAGTGAGTATAAAACTAGAAAGCGCACAGCTCACTGGTTGTGAGAAGCTCTCCCCGATTCCTTTATGGGATGTAATGGGAAACCATATATATATATATGAACGAAAGCTCACTTTATTATTAGCGCAGAACACTCCCCCTCCCGGTGACCCAGAAGAGCAATGGAAACACATCTCCAACTTTTTGGAAACCGCTGCAAGAACCAAACTTGGCTATCAGAAACGACGGAAAGATAAACCATGGTACGACGAAGAATCTCGTATTGCATCTGATGAAAAAGACGCTGCACCTATGGCAACGAAACAGTCAGTTACAACTCGTGCTGTGAATGAGCGGTAAAAAGGCTGACCAGGGAGAAAAACCAACTGGTTAGGTATAAAAATTGGTAGACGGATCAGAAAGGGATAGAGGGAAAAGACCGAAATATGTAGGATAAATAATGAATGCTGAAAATTTGTACATGGGGTAAGAAGATCGGGTAACGGACCGAATAATTGCTTGCCCTCCGGCAAGGACGAGAACGTAAATCTTTGAAAATGTGGAGATAACACTTCTCAGCACTACTCCACTCAGAATCTTCCAGTGAAGATCAGGAGACTATGATTGTGGAGAAAGATGTAGCTTGTCCCGTACTCAGCCAAAACGAAACTAGAACGGCAATCTCTCGGCTTAAGAATAATAAATCGGCGGGTGTGGAGGGGCTATCCGCTGAGCTTTTTAAGGGTGGTGCGAGGGACTGTCTATGCCTGATGGTTTGAGTTTCAGTGTACTATGCTCCGTATTCAAAGAGGGTGATCCGTGCGTATGTTCCAATTATCGCGGTATCAGTCTTTGATCACGAGAGTTCTTCACGACACGAGTTTGTCGTGTCACACGTGAGTCATGCATGATCGTGAGTAACATTAAATTCAACAGCGTGACCGTGATTAAAAATATCAATGGCGTGCGTGATCGTACGTGATTGAAATGTTTGCTTTTCACACTCACGAATTATTCTCACGAATCCCACTCACGAAACAACACACTCACACATAACGCTTTCTAGTATGAACATGTTTTCAATAAAATCTACACAATTTTAGCTTTCCTTCGCCAAAAAAGCTTTCAGCCTGTTTGAAAGAAAGGTGAAAAGTTGTATAACAAATGATTTATAGGTAACGTTTACCAATAAGTGACCATCAGCAGTAGTGCCCTAGTTTAGTGATGGCGACACTATCCAGTATACAGCCATGCAAAAGCTTCTCAAAATACCGTTCGGAATCGGTTTTTAGTTAATGTATGAGAACTTCATATTACAAGCTTACAAGACCAAGACAAGCTTACGTTGAAAAATTGATGGATTTTGTTGGAAATAATAGACAATTCTGTTAAGCACACACTCACTGGCATGACTAGTTTCGAACTCCGTGACAAGTTCATCATCAGATGCCTAACTACTGTGCCTGAATTGATACCATCGGTTGATCATCAATCGTATCTATACAAACTCAATTCTGCAATTCCCATGTGCGAATTAGTATCGATTAAAGGTCTGCACAAATCCATTTATATTTGCGTAGTACACGTGCAGTGGCAAACGATGACCACTTATCCGAAGTGTCGTAAGAAAAAGGTACTCATTTTAAGAGAACAACAAATCGTCGAATAACTACTTGTTGTTACTCGTCTGTGGTCACTGCCAGACTGTATATGTTAATTTTTTGCTCTTATTAAAACATACCGAGAGCGATCACATCGAGTATGCTGCGACGTGGAAACTGAACGTTGTACCACGTAGTAACTACATGTAACTACAACGTGCAGTTAGACAAATTCAACATAATTTTCTTGTAGTGTTATACTAAAGTGAGCAAAGAAAATAGTTGTAGACTACTCGAAATCAAGAAAATTATAAAGCAATGTAAAAATTGTTTAGTTTAGTATTTTAATTGGATATATAAAATATTATATACATATATATATATAATATAAAATATTTTTTTTGTTTTTATGTTTATTTCCTAGCACTATGAATACAATGTGCAATAATGAGACATTGGCTGTAAATTATTTTAAATAACAGAAAATTCATGCAAACCATCATCATCATCAACAACAACACTGTAATTCTTTCAGCTTTGCCCTACATATCCATACATACATACATAATTTGCAAATACTCGTGGTACCATGTGAAGTGAACATAATATTTGTAGTACTTTGTCTTTGCTCTTCACATATATATGTATATGTTCTCTTTCTTTGGTACACATACTGCTGCGGCTACTTTCTCGCTGGTATTTGCCAAACAAGCGATTACTCCTCTTTCACTGCTTGCGGTCTGAGAGGGAGTACATGTATTTGCTCTATCCGACTTCGAGTTTCAAATATGCAGGAAATTGTTATTCGTTGCAGACCTTTAGTATCGATCGAAGATCCCTAAGTATCAACACACACCATATTCTTCTTTAGTGCTTTCTTTCTTCTTCTTCAAAGCTTCTTTCAGTGCTTTGAGTTGTATTATTCCGCGGTATAGGTTTTTGATGACACGGCTAGTGTCAGTTACGTTTGTTTGAATTTGAATTTTTTGAGCGATTTGGTTAGTTTTTGGTTAATGTATGACAAATTCATTCAACAAGTTTGCAAGGTCAGGAACATTTTTCTAATTGAAAATTGGTTGGTTTTTGTTCTTACATGTCATTCGACCGAAAATATTGCTGCTGTGGAGCAAAGTGTGGACCCGGCAGCGACAACCTCAATTTGTAGTCGTGCACAGGAATTAAACCTGCTCTTCAGAGCCGTTCAGCGGTTTTTTATACCCTCCACTGTAAGTGATAGAGGGTATATATCAGTTTGTCATTCTGATTGTAACATATAGAAATAAGGCTTTGCGACCCCATAAAGTAAATATATTCTTGATCCTTATAACTACCGGAGTCGATATAGCCATGTCCGTCTGTCCGTCTGTTGAAAACATTCTCACGACTTCAGTCGGCGAGAACGCAGTTTGGTTTTTGACCAGAATGTTCCACGTATTCCTGAGCAGTTTGGTATTGAAAATCAGCGAAATTGGTCCATTGGAAAAAATTTTATGATTGGAAACGTAAAAAAACTCATAAAATTTTCACATTAATTTTTGTAGTTTTATACTAAACTATTCCTTTTGCCGCGTGGTGAATTTCCATGTTGAAAATCTTTGTTGTTCTTTATAATAGGTAAGTACTTTAGAATGTTTAGATGACTTTCATGTGTTCATACATTTATATGAAATTTGTCACACTTCATCTAAGGTCACTGTGGCATGATGGGTAAAGGGTTGCGCGTTGGAGTCTGAGGGTTGTTGGTTCAACTCTCGTCCCAGCTTGTTTTTTTTCTTCTAACAGCTCTTCAAAAAATGCTTTTTTATTTTTAAAAAATGCTTTGCAGCTTGTTTTTTTGTTTTTTTAACAGTTCTTAAAAAAATGCTTTTTTATTTTTAAAAAATGCTTTTTTATTTTACTTGTGAACAAGTAACTTATTTTTATTTTTTTTAAAAAAGTACATTTTCTTAAAAAAAGTATATTTCTTAAGTACATTTCAAAGTACATTTCAAAGTACATTAAGTACATTAAGTACATTTCCAAGTACATTTCTTAAGTACATTTCATTAAGTACATTTCTTAAGTACATTTCTTAAGTACATTTCTTTCTTAAGTACATTTCTTAAGTACATTTCTTCTTAAGTACATTTCTTCTTAAGTACATTTCTTCTTAGGTACTTAAGAAATATACATTTCTTAAGTACATTTCTTAGGTACATTTCTTAAGTACATTACAAAGTACATTTCAAAGTACATTAAGTACATTAAGTACATTTCAAAGTACATTTCAAAGTACATTTCAAAGTACATTTTCCTAAGTACATTTTCAATGTGAGCATTGTGAGCAATGCATTTGTGAGCATTGTGAGCATTTGTGAGCATCCTGCATTTGTGAGCATTTGTGAACAAGTAATTGCATTTGTGAACAAGTAACTTATTTTTATTTTTTTTAAAAAAGTACATTTTCTTAAAAAAGGTCCTTTTTAAAATTTAATATTTTGCTGGTTAACACTAAGGTGGAGGGTATCAAAGATTCGGCACAGCCGAATTTAACACTTTTACTTGTTAAATTTTTTATTTTATTGTATTTTTCACCGAAATAATGAATTCAAATTGTTATGAACTGTCTTCTTCTTTCTTGCCTACTAAATCTGACTTGTGGTCTATGCAAATACACTCGAAAACAGTGTTCACACAGCAGAAAATACTGTTGAAAAGTGATTGTTCGAAGTGTAATGAAAACTTAGCCACCCTAATCACTTGTAACAGACATACGCAACTCATGACACGCATTACTCCTATGTTTGTACAAACATTTTTCCGAAAGTATCTGGGTTTACAAGTTCATATCTTCATATGGATGTAGTTTGCATGTACGTACGTACTTATATTCGAGTTGGCTGGCTGGTACATCACTAACTGAATTAATAAACGTATTCCATGCCAAACATATTTACGGGGCATACATATGTACGAGTGTGTGTACTTTGTACACTTTTTCATACGTACAACCTGAAGTTGTTTGCATAATGTACGCTATACTATGCATGCGAATCAGTTCCGATACATTGCCCAGTGGCAAAACTAAGAGCATTAGAATGCCTGCAGCAAGGCCTTCGTGAGGAGCTTGGATATTCATTAAATTTTACATGCGTTAGAGAAACAAAAGACTAAGACATCGAAACGCCTCGACATTTGCACTGGTAATATGCTACGCAGGCAGGCAATATCCAAATGTCCCAGAGTACTGAGGCTAGCAGATTTACTTTATGGAAAACATCTTCGTGCTAAAGTACATCCTTCTCTAAATTAAAGTAAGAGCTTTTGGTAGTTTGTAAAAGGGTAAGGTGTAGCACTTTGTCTTTTATCTCAAGTTTCATACTGGGCGAACGAATATGGACAGCGCCGGTTGATATTTGCGAATAATTCGTCATTATCGGAAAGCTATCAAAACCTCTCCCCATGACCGATAAAGTATCCAGTTCGATCACGGATATATTTCTCGAACACTTGTAACGGGTTTTCAACAGAGACGCTACAAAAGTAAATCGATAGGGACAGCAAACGACGCCATATTTTTTCCCGCTCTTTTGACATTTGTCTTCAGTAAGGTTTGCCATTTCATCATGGAGAGATATACGAGCCAACAACGAGTCGAAATTATTAAAAATTACTACCGAAATTTGGAGTCAGTGGCCTTAACTTTAAGAGCGCTACGTCCAATTTATGGTCGTCATAATCGTCCTACCAGATCAATAATTGAGCGTCTAGTGGAAAATCCACAGGCACAGTACAAAATGTTCCCGTGCCAGTGAGACAAAGAAGTGCCCGTAGTGTCGAGAATATTGCTGCCGCTGAGGCTTCAGTTCAATAAAGCCCAAATGTGTCTCTCACACGTCGTTCTCAAGCGTTGGGCATCTCTGTGAAGTCGTTGTGGCGAATTTTGCAAAAAGATCTTGGCCTACATCCTTCCAAGATCAAATTGACGCAAGAACTGAAACCGCTTGACCACCATAAGCGTCGTATGTTCGTGAATTGGGCTGAGCAACAACTTGAAAATGATTCGGATTTTCATCGGAAAATCATTTTCAGCGATGAGGCTCATTTCTGGCTGAATGGCTTCGTCAATAAGCAAAATATGCGTTATTGGTCAGACAGCAATCTACACGTAATCCATGAGTCATCATTGCATCCCGAAAAAATTACGGTTTGGTGCGGTTTATGGGCCGGCGGCGTCATTGGGCCGTACTTCTTCCGTGATGATCAAGACCGGCACATTACTGTGAATGCAAATCGCTACCGTTCAATCATAACCGAATATTTTTGGCCCCAATTGGATAATATGGACTTGGAGGACATGTGGTTCCAACAGGACGGCGCCACAAGTCACACAGCGAATGCCACAATCAAGTTATTGGAAACCAAGTTTGGTGAACGTATTATCTCACGAAATGGCCCAGTCGATTGGCCGCCGTGCGATTTGACGCCGTTAGATTATTTCCTGTGGGGCTACGTCTAGTCTATGGCCTATGCCAACAAGCCAGCGACGATTGATGAACTTCGTACGAATATCGAATGTGAATTTGCATCAGTATCGGCCGATTTATGTTTGAAAACCGTCGAAAATTGGGTTCAGCGTCTGGACTTCTGCAAGCGTGCCCGTGGTGGCCATGCAAAAGAATTCGAGTTCCACACATAATAGCATCGAACGTACTTTTAGAGGAATAAAGAATTTCATTGGTATCTAAAACCGGTTTTCTTTTATTTAAAAAAACTTTTGTAGCGCTCTTATTGAGAAACCCTCGCTGTCACAATGATTTAATAGTCGTATTAAGCAGTTAATAAAAAAACGGGATCATTTGTTCAAAAGACGGAAACGATATAAAACCACACTTCTCCACTCTCAATTTAAAACTGCAAGATGTGAAGTTGTTCGACATATTTATCTAGCAAAGAGTCAATTCTTTCGCCAAGAGTTTACATTGGCTATTGATAATAAGTCCAAATGGAAGGAGATTCGAAATATAGTTATCGGTCGAAAAAATCAAAACAAAATTAATTATGAAGTCGATGTGGGCAATCTTAACAAATTATTTGTCGGTGTCAATTCAGTAAATGCCTCTCTCTACAAACGTATACACTACCTATCGTAATGAACATATTGAAGACGACTTTTCATTTTACTGTGTTGGACAAACTGAAGTACTTAATATTTTATTGGCCATTAAGTCAAATGCGGTACGCGTAGATGGAGTTCATCCACGATTCATAAAAATAATTTTACCGAAAAATCTAACTTATATAACATTTATTTTCAATACAATACTAACAAAATTCACTTTTCCGACAGCATGAAAAATTTCGAAAATATTACCATTCCCGAAAACTAATAACGACTTTCGCCCCATTGCGATTTTACCAATAATCTCAAAAGGACTTGAAAAAATTATGTATGCTCAGATAATGACTACATACAATAAAGTATGACTTATTATCAAATAGACAATCTGGATTTAGGAAAAACAAGAGCTGTGTCACAGCATTAACTGATGTTGGAGAACATCTTAAAATGAATATGGATGAAAACGAGGTATCTTTTAACTGTAGATCATGAAGTTCTGTTAACTAAGCTTGCCAAATTTTTAAATTTCTCAAGATCAGCATGTAGAATGATCGAGTCATATGTTACTTGTCGTACGCAAATAGTTTCATGTAAAGGTAAAAATTCGGATCCTTTGTCAGTTAGCCAGGGTGTGCCTCAAGGATCCATTTTAGGTCCTTTACTGTTTTGCATTTATATTAATGATCTTCCTAATGTTCTGAGCCATTGCAAAATACAAATTTATGCAGACGATGTTCAGTTGTATATTAGCTCGCATCCCGATTATGTTCACGACTGTGTAGATAACATTAACGCTGACTTACGCAGTATAAGTACTTGGGCCTACAATAATGGCCTCAGTATAAATCCCACAAAATCTAAAAGTATTTGCATTTCAAAGCGGGTCAAAATTCCTATTTTCAATGCTACGCTGAAAATAAATAATTCCAAAATTACAGTCGTCATCTAATCTTGGTATTTTATTTAATAACCACCTTTCTTGGACAAACCAGATTAACTCTACCACAGGTAAGGTACATGGAATGTTGCGAAATTTGTGGGTTGCAATACAAGCATCAACTCCACTACACATACGAATGCTTCGGGCTAAATGTTATATTATTCCAACTCTCATCAACGGATCTGAGATTTTTGATGCATGTGACAGCAAAGATAAACAAAAGCTCAAGGTGGCTTACAACAATATTGCTAGGTATGTTTTTGATAGAAAACGACGTGACAGAATCTCTCAGTACTCTTATAAACTTTTTAATATGAGCTTCGAATGCTATTTGAACTACAAGAGTCTTATATTCCTGCATAAAGTTATATATATTATGCAACCTGATTATCTCTTTGACAGATTAATATTTGCGCGTTCTAACCGAGGGAAAAAAATCATTCATAAGTCATTTAACAGTTCTACTTCTGAAAGACAATTCTTCGTATCCACTGTTCGCCTTTGTATACAGGTTATTAGCAACTCCTTAATTTCAAAAAGGAGTTAAATAGTTTATAGATTATTTATTAATTTTTAAATTATATATACATACTAGGGCGGGTTAATTTTTTTTTGATGAAGCGTATAGCAAAAACGTAATCTATAGGTGATTTTGAGAAATTTTGCTCTAGAGACCATAGCTCTAAGTCGGATTTGGAGCCCCCCAAAATTTAAAAATAAATATTTTTCCATATATACATAGAATAATCTAATTAAATTCGTCATAAAATCGGATAGAATTATAGTAGATTTCTCAAGGTGGGCTTGTTTGAAATGTATTTTTATCACCCTTCGGAATCTGTATTGAGGCCTATTTTTAGTAGAGATATTAGGAATTTTTTGTCGAAAAATTGCCTAAAATGAACTTTTAACTAATAAATTCTGATTTTTTTCTAGATTTTTTTTGCAGATTATGAAAGTTTCCAACAACTTTTATTACGATCAATTTTTTTGTTTTAGAACTCCTTTTTGTCGGAAAATCGATCTGATAAAATCAACATTTTCAAGGTTTCAACAAAAAACACTATTTTATTTTATTTTTAAATATTATTCTCGACCTACAATTTAATATTTTAACGTGGTAATAGTATTTTTTAAGGTCCTTTTTACTTTCCATTCGAGGAGTTTTCTTACGACTTTGTAATTTCACTGCCATAACTCCTTCACCATTCTTTTCTATAACTCGTTTTGAAACACTCGTTAGTAATTGTACATGTCTTTCTGTTCCTTGTATGTGCATTGGAATTTGTGGATCAGCCAGTGGTGGTTCATCGAAATCTAAGTATTCTACCAAGTGATTATATGGTATCTGTCGAGTAAATGCTGGTTCAAATAATATATCGTCGTTATTCATATCAACCATATTGACATAATCGGTAGCATCGAAGTTTAAGATATTTTTGTTGTAAATTCTGAGTTTAGTTGGATCGTACAATTTTTCACGATAGTGTAAAATCTTTTTGATAGCTATATCCCGTATTGCTTTTCGATCATCAAATAACATTGTTAATTAGATATTTTCTGGATGTGCGTAATATGAGTGCGTAATATGAGTCATTCAGTTTTCTGTGTTTGGTTTTTGCATCTTCTTGACTACCCAAATTTGCATATCCAAGTAACTCATTATAGGGCACTTTCAGAACAACTAAATGCGGTTCTTTTACCATAGTGGTATGAAATTTGTCATTAATTTTCTCTGTAGTTAATAAGTCATATTTTCTACCATCGAAAGAGAATGCAGCTATGGAAGAATTTGTATGTCGTGTACGTAGCACTGCATCTCTAGATTTAACTTTTTCTCTAGCCACTTTTGATTTATCCATAATAACAAGATTACCATGAACATCTCTAAAATGTATATCTTCGAATAAAGCTGTTGCTAAACATGAAGCGACTCTATCTGAAACACCGAATCTATCACACATCATAGCAAAATTTAAGGCATCGTATCTTTGAGTATAATGACCTCGTCTCATTTGAACAGTTGCTTCTGGAACTTCTGTTGTTGCTTCATTTTCATCTTCATCCATGTGTAATTCAGGAGATTCGTATGTTTGATCATCGATACCAGTTGTAAGTGTTGGTATTGTTGTAGCTACTTCTTCAACGTCTGCCGTATATTCAGGTATTGTGAATTTTCTATCATTATGCTGGTCCATCATAACTTCTTTTAGATGTTCTGGAATCAATCCACACGAGCATTCTGTTGTTTTTAATTTGCAATTACAGTTGCCAATATAAAATAATTCGTTTATTGAATCAACAAATGCTTTATATTCATATCTTTTGTTTCTATGTTGTGCATGTTTCTGGTATTTATCAAGCAAACCAGTTAATTTGTTGAAAACACTCTTTCTACTAATGATTTCAATATTTAATTTACACCAAATTTGGATCAATTTATGTGTTACGTGAGGAGTAAAAGTTTTATACGAAAACATTTTGTTTTCAAATTTAGCACGATCACTTAAAAAAAAATAATATTTTAAAATGTCACAGTTAGTAGGCAAACTAAGATCATTTAAATCACTTGATAAACCAAAAACAACAATATCTTGATGAGGGATGTTAGTCAATCTAGACTCAAAACTGGTTGATGTTGTTGCTTCCATTGGCAAAGACACCGCAGACGATGTTGATGGTTCTTGATTATCCATAATAACTTTGATATTATCACAGCACTCTTTGATTGTGTCACACTAAATTTAAAAATTAAAAAAAAATATTGGTATTGTGATAACCGAGTTTTTATTTAAGTATTTTGGCAAACTGCGTGCGCATTGCACGATGAACGATTAAGGAAGAAGGAAAAGCAAGCCTGGCAACGTTTAGTGTTGGTAAACGTCATTATTTTGAACGTCATTATTCAGTGTTACAAAGTTGTTCAATTGAACACTGCTGTCATTGACGACTTATTCTACAGGTATCAATACAGATTCTGAAGGGTGATAAAAATACCTTTTGAGGGGCTCCAATTCCGACTTAGAGCTATGGTCTCTTGAGCAAAATTTCTCAGAATCCCCTATATATTACGTTTTTGCTATACGCTTCATCAAAAAAAATGGTACCATACAATTTGACCCGCCCTAATACATACATATTGTAAAATTTTAAAAACGAAAATCAAAATGTGAAAACGTAAATGTAAATGTAATAATAATCTGATTTTATTTTTTATTTTATTTTAATTCAATTATAAAATTCATGTCTAATTTATGATTAATATGCTTTATGTCTAACATTTTTGTAATTGTTTTTAATTATTATTATTTTTTTTTTGTATTTTTGTATTTTAATTTTAATTTGTCTTAAATCTCTTGTCGTATATTAAACATTTTACCACTAGCACTGTAATTTATAAGACATTGTCTTGTTGTGTTAGGTTACCATATTATAATAAATAAATAAATAATATGTATCGGTCCGTTGAAAAAGGCCTCCGACAAAAAGACCTTCCCAATTATACCGCTCGTTACCTATACATATCTCGTTCCTGTATGCCGGTAGAACTTCTTGTTCTTTTTTTTATTCCAATGAAGACGAATAATTAAGATAAACTCTAATGGGTTGTTTTAATTCAAAGTGTTGGTATTGCTGGTGCCGGTGCTGATACTCTTGCGATCCTATAGGTGATTGTTGTCTGGAGTGGATTTGTATAATGTATAATAATGACAGATAGGAATATGGACGTGAATTTGTTAACTTCTTTTGATATTTGCATTTTAAATGTGAGAGTTAGTAAGTTGAACGAGTAACGAAGCCGCATATGAATAGATAGAAATCTTTAGTTGACATAGGAGGATGAATAGTTGTGGATATTTTCTTCGGGGTCAACTCATTTAAATTATGATATATTGAACTTTCGTACCGTTTCTTAACATATAGTTTGGAGTTCATATGTAAAGGACAAAATTACGTTACAATTTGTATCTCAGGCCTACCGTTCAAATAATGCCTTAAGTTTTCCCACCTTCCTCAAGGGGGCACAAGATTTATTACACAATATGAATTTTATTATATAATATATAATATATAATATTTGTACAGATTTGGTGTCTTCCCGACGACTAAATCGTCTTCTCAAATTCATAAAAAATATTTCTGAATGGTTTTTTTATTTCACTTATGAATGAATTCCATGTTTGTACAAAAACGTTTCGTATGAACTCTCGTTCGACAAGATTAGATTTAAATTTCCAATTGCTTTATAGCATTTGAATTATTTTTTATTACTCGTATTTTTATTATTTATTAATAGATATTAATTTAAATCAATTTAAATTTAATAGTTATATATTATATGATTATCTGTTTTTTTTGGAATTGGCTGATTGACACAATTATAATTTTAACTAATTGAAAAATTGAAGTTTTTAGCAAGAAAATTAATGTTTAACGATCGACAACGATTTATGTTGTAATCTTGTGTATTTTTTATAGCTCAAATTAATTTATAATTAACTTAATAATTCAATATAGTAGGACAAAGATGTACTTCTTCTTGTACTTCGTGCAAAATAAGCATAATGTTGGTATATAGGGCAGATACCAATTACGTGGAATGTATTCTCCGGAGCATTTATGTTGCATACTGAGCAAAAGGCTACAGTGTTGGTCCTAAAAGCTCTGGCATTTAAATCAAAATTTTCCAAAGAGTTTTTGATTGTAACCGCTGTCGAATTTCCAAATTAGAGTTCGAGGCTGTTGATACATTGATGATACAGTTTTAAATTAATAATTTGTGTTCGAGCGAGAGTGGAGCCTTTCGGAGCCTTTCTTTTTATCCATGTGACCTCATTAGAGGTTGACACAACCTCAGTAGAGGAGGTCGCAACCTCATTAGAGGTTATCGCAACCTCATTATAAGTTATCAAAGCCGAATTAGAGTTCGTTACAACCGAATTTAGATAGCGTCAAAATTAATTTTAAAAGTTTCTTCTATTATTAAATGATGACTTATTTTCCTGTATTCTGTAAAAAAATAAAAAGCGAGAAAATAAAGTCATATACGTTAGAGGCCCCATAAATGCAAAAGTTTATTTTTTTTTCGCTCCCCGCGACTTCTCTAAAACCTTGGGCTTAAAAAATAATATCTGCATCCCAATTTTTCAAATCTTGTTTAAACCGACCAGTCCCAATTGACCTAAAGGCTAAAAACCGGCCTTAAAAACACTTTATTGCCTTTTTGGCCTTTAACTCCTAAACAAACGATTTTATGAGGTTTTTTCACATAAGTTATTTTGACCAAAATAGAAAAGCGGACATTTCTTCAATACAAGCTTTTAACATGTATCTAACCGTTAATAGCGTTTTCAACTTTGAAAAGCAAAATTTTCCAAATTTTTGGGGCTCTTTTTTTTTAAATTTTGTCTTATTTCAAAAAATTTGATTTTATTATAAACATTATTTAATTTCCTATTTAGCAAGCTACATCCTATACGATTACCGCCCTTGAACAGCAAAAGAAAAAATTTTAAAGAAAAAAAGAGCCCCAAAAATTTGGAAAATTTTGCTTTTCATAGTTGAAAACGCCATTAACGGTTAGATATATGTTAAAAGCTTGCCTTGAAGAAATGTCCGCTTTTTTATTTTGGTCAAAATAACTTATGTGAATAAACCTCGTAAAATCGTTTGTTTAGGAGTTAAAGGCCAAAAAGTAAGTGAAGTGTTTTTAAGGCCGGTTTTTAGCGTTTAGGTCAATTGGGACTGGTCGGTTTAAACAAGATTTGAAAAATTGGGATGCAGATATTATTTTTTAAGCCCAAGGTTTTAGAAAAGTCGCGGAGAGCAAAGAAAGCAATATACTTTTCTTTTTCGTATATTTTGTGGGGACTCTAATATACGTTTGTATATGGGGTAATCTATAGCGTAATAAATTTGTTTTACATGTTTCTTCCAACCTTTTTTCAAGTCCCGGCCATCATGGGACAAGGCACTAATTCTGACATGCTGTATCGGTTGATTTAGGTCCTAACCGTTTTGTATACAGACGATTGCAGCATGTCTCACATGACTGACCTTGAAAAACTTGAAAACTGTTGATTGAATAATTTCTGCAAAATAAGACGTTTTAACAACAAAACATATTTTACTTACCTTTCTTAATAACCACAAAAAATCTAGACATTCTTTAATTCTTTTTAAAATAATATCAGATTATAGGATTGTAAACGCAAGATTTGAAATACAAGGTTTTTCAAAAGAAGTCATGCGATGTTGTTTGGCTCTCATTTTTTTTTCTAAATGAAAAACTTCGATTCTGTTTTTTGATTATGTTTATTTGAACCTTTAGAATTTTATTGGTTAAGTTGAGAAGATGATATCGGTTAAATGACCGCAGTCACAATTGATTACCATACGGGTTCGTTTTATGGCATTTTTGTTTATAATGATTTAAAAATCTCATTTCCACTTCAGCGGGTACGTGAACAAGCAAAACTATTGCTTCTGGGGCACCGAAAATCCACGAGTGATGCACGAGGAGCGTTTACACCCGCTTAAAGTGATTGCATGGTGCGCTGTTCACGCTGGAGGAGTCATCGGGCCATTTTTTTCGAGAACGCCGCTGGTCAAACGACAACAGTGGACGGTGCGCGCTACAGAGCCATGTTAACCGAGTATTTTCTGCCGGAATTCGACGAATTAGGACTGGAGGACATGTGGTTCCAAAAGAACGGAGCAACGGCACACACTGCGTGAGCCACAACCGATATTCTGAAGGCGGCGTTACCGGGTTCCCGGGTCGCAAGATCGCCCGATTTAACCGTTCCAGACTTTTTTGTGGGATTTTTGAAGTCCCGTGATTACGTGAACAAGCCCGAGACCCTGGAAGCCCTCAAGGTCAACATTCGACACGAGTGCGAGAGTCTGTCGTCCGAAGTTCCCGCCGTATGGTAATCAATTGTGACGGCGCCCATTTAACCAACTTAACCAATAAAATTGTAAAGGTTCAAATAAACATAATCAAGAAACGGAATCGCAGTTTTTCATTTAGAAAAACAAATGAGAGCCAAACAACATCGGATGACTTCTTTTGAAACACCTTGTACATAGAATTATGTAGCGCTAGCCGAATTGAAAATTAATTCGATTGTGCCTACAGAATTCCTGAGAAATTCGGTTACAGCAACTGAATTTCGCGTCACCGAATTGAGGCTGAATTCGTTTATTGCGATTGAATTGATACCACATTCAATAATTACAACCGAATTGATGTGAGATTCGGTTAGTCCAACCGAATTTATGTGAAAATCGGTTACTCCAACCGAATTTGGTACCAATCAGAATTAATTTCCAATTCGGTTGTTCCAACCGAAATTTTAGAAACTTTAGTTGACTGAACGAATGTAATTGAAGATTCAGGTATCACTACCGAATCAATTATGAAACGAGGTTGCTTCAACCGAATTTCGGTTGTGAGGACTAAATTCGGTCGTAACAACCTCAATTCGGTTGTGGAAACCTAAATTCGATGGTAACAGCCGAATTTACGGTTGCTACAACCTCTTTTCAAGGAATTAGTTCTCTGCGTGTAGTAACATCGATTTCGAATATATGAATAGAGAAAGATATAATAGGTTATGTGTTGCATTTTCTTTAATTTGAATCGTAAGCCATCATGCCAAACTTTATCAAATGTTTGAGAGATATCGAGAAATGCTGCAGTGCAGTACTGATATTTTTCAAAACACTGATTCATCGTTTCCAATAGCCTGTCAACTTGTTCCACGCTAAAATGTTTTTCCTAAATCCGAATTGATGGTGAGAAAACAGATTTTTCATATCTATAACGTGCATAAATCCGTTCCGAAACAGGGACTCCAGGACTTTCCCGAGACTTGGTAGTTAACTGATTTTCCCGCTTTGAAAGTCATTGTGATTTCCGAAACTTTCCATTGAGGTGGAACAAAGCAACGAGAGAGACATGCGTTATAAATATATGTTAAGGTCTTCTTTTGGAAGTTCTTTTAGAGTTTTGGGAGTAACAATATCATAACCAGGATCTTTATTGGATTTGAGTTTACGTACGACATTCTTTATTTCGGACTTTCAGAATTATTTTATGGGCAAATCAAGTTGATGCGTTTGTTTCAGGAAGACAGATATTTGAGATTGGTTATCACCTTTGGTGGACCCAAATTCATTTGGAGTAAAAGGCTCTTCCAAATGTTCTGCAAATCTAGCAACCATTTCAGCGATAGTCTTTGTACAGGAATTATAATATTGTTACGAATAAGTAAAAGCTTTTACTTGCTCTTGGACGAAAGCTCTAGAATTGGACGATAATTCTAGAAGTATGGACGAGAAACTTGGAAAGAAATTTGGCGAGAATTCTAGAATTATTCAGGAAACATCAAATGCCACAAATGAGAAACTGGAAGGATTTAAGTGAACGATAAATTCGAAAAGGTTGATGGAAAAATCGAGGAAATCCGGCAGAAGATTGAAGAAGTCGGACACAAGTTCGTGGAATTCGAACGGGAACTAAAAAATGATGTAAGCGAATTGCAAAGGACAATGAATGAACTTCAGTTACAAGAGGGGCCAGTGCGAGTAATTTCTGAAGGCTCTAGTAGATTGAAAGCTCCCAGTTTCTATGGCTCTACACCATTCGATGTTTTTAAATTCCAATTCGAAATGGTCGCAATTAAGAACTTGTGGAACAGCAACGACAAAGCAGTATAGCTAATTTTAGCACTCAAAGGCAGCGCAGAAGAAGTCCTTCAGAGCATTCCCGTTTGTGCCAAAAACAACTACGAGGAGATACTGGCTGCGTTACAACGCAAGTATGGTGCCGACCACAAGAAGGATTTATATCGCATGGAATTAAGAGGCCGAGTGCAAAAGCATAATGAAACACTTCAGGACTTTGCAACCGAGGTGGAACGTTTGGTGTTGATGACTTATCCTGGAGAGTCCCACCCATTCTTGGATCAATTTAAGATTGAAGCATTCGTCAATGGCATCCGTAACCCTGACATAAAATACGTGACTTGTGCCACACAAAAACCTACATTCGCCGAAACCGTTTCGTTAGCATTGGCACAGGAGACAGCGAAATTTGTGTCCAAGCCTCAAATACAAAGAGTTAGAAAAATTGAAATGGAGTCGGAGCAGGAGATTTGAAGGGTGCCATAAACGATCTTAAAGATATGACCCAAACCCTCAGCAAGTCGTTATCAGGCGGAAGGAAGTAAGCCCAGACCAAAGCGCTACAATTGCGACAAACCTGGTCATATTGCACGAAACTGCAGAGAGCCACGAAAACGATCAAGATCGAGCTCACCCCAACGTGGCAATAAATGGGCAAATTTTGCTACACAAAATGAGTCTCCGTTAAACTAAAACGAGCTAGCCCAGAGGGGCATGGACTGGCTCCCACAACCGAGGGCCGCAAGACCTCCATCTCAATAATACAACAGAAAAACAACAACCTCCCTGTCTACGGAGCTATCGGTGGTCGGAAGCGCATATTGACTATGGACACAGGCGCGTCACAATCTATCATCAGATCTGATTTGATAAATGGACCAATGGAATCGTTACATGGTGTAAGACTCCGCACAGCAACGGGTAAACCAGCAACTGTACATGGTAAAGTCAAATTGAAGTTATCCATTGCCAACATGAGCGTCGAACACGTGTTTATTGTCGCCGACATTGTAGATGAAGTGACAGTTGGCGCAGATTTTATGATTGCCCAATGCCTCAAGTTAGATATGGGGCAGCAAGTTTTGACGTGGGCTATTGTGGAAATTCCAATACAACACAGATTAAAAGGCTGATCGCTCACAAAGATGTAAAATGGCCACCAAACTCAGAAACCATAGAATGGGCCCGATTGGAGGGAGATTGTGAGATCGGCGGTTTGTGGATAGTTGCACCGGAAAGTATAAAAAACTGTAACATCATAACTGCCAAAGCTCTAGTAAAAACTAATAAAAGAGGATACTTGCCTGTACGAGTTCTAAATTTGTCCAACAATGAGGAGGTGATCGGCGGTCGCACAGAAATTGCAGAATGTACAACAGCAGAGGCGGTCATCAACTACGAAGTTAATTCTGACTGCAGCAAACTATCAGAAAAGGAGCAGAAAGTACTGGAGTCGCATCTCAGCAAAGCAATTACTGTGGAAGCATGCGTGCCCTGAAGAAACAATGCCAAGGTAGAACATCAATGGTAAAGCATGACATCAACACAGGGGAAGCGAGACCAATAAAACAGGCGCCCATGTCTTCCACTTGCAAACAGAGATGAGGTGAAGAAACTTGAAGCTGAAATGCAAATGGATGGTGTAATCGAACCCTCTTCAAGTCCATGGAGCTCGCCGGTGGTACTAGTTAAGAAGAAAGATGGAAGTACTCGATTTTGTGTGGATTATAGAAAGATCAACGACGTCACCAAAAAGGACAGTTATCCACTACCAAGAATTGATGACACATTGGATACGTTGTCAGGAACAAAATGGTTCTCCACGCTGGACTTGCAAAGTGGTTATTGGCAAGTAGAAATCAGCGAGAAAGACAAGGAGAAAACTGCATTCAGCGTAGGGGATGGTCTGTGGTAGTTCAAAGTAATGCCATTTGGACTCTGTAACGCTCCATCCACCTTAGAGCTACCATGCTCATGGGGAAAACATTCGATGAACAGCTGAAGAATCTTAAAGAAGTCCTTCAACGTATAACCGCGGCAGTGTTGAAACTCAGCCCGAAGAAGTGTTCTCTGTTCCAGAAAGAAGTAAAATACTTGGGACATCGAGTGACAGCAGATGGTATTTCCACCGATGAAGACAAAATCCAGACAGTGAAGGATTGGCCACGACCGCAGAATCTCCATGAATTACGCAGTTTTCTACGACTCTGTACGTACTACAGACATTTTGTGCCGGGTTTCGCCACAGTGGCTGCAAGTTTTCACGAGTTGACAATGAAAAATCGGTCGTACTGTTGGAGCGAAAAACAAGAAGAGTCATTCCACCAACTGAAGCAATATTTATGCACGGCTCCTTTGCTTGCATATCCTGTTGCTGGAGAGAAATTCGTGTTGGAGACTGACGCGAGTGGTTACGGAATAGGTGGCGTGCTCTCGCAGGAAATCAATGGCCAAGAAAAAGTTATTGGGTACTACAGCCGAATACTCTCAAAGCCAGAGAAAAATTACTGTGTTACGAGACGAGAGCTACTGACAGTCATAGAGTGTGTCAAACACTACCAGAAGTATCTGTACGGCCAGCTTTTTCAGTTAAGAACCGATCATGCGGCGCTAAGGTGGCTACTGTAATTTAAGAACCCCGAAGGCCAACTTGCTCGTTGGATTGAAAGACTGCAGAGCTATGACTTCAGCATTAAGCTTAGAAAAGGATGAAAATACGGTAATTCAGATGCCCTGTCACGTCGTCCATGCAAGCTGGTATGCAAACACTGCTCAAAAGCAGAGGTGGAAGAAAACATCATTGACGTTCGTCTGCTTCGATTGGAATCCAACGAAGACTGGTCAACAGCACAAAGAAGCGACCCTACACTGGCCAAAATCATTTCTGCAAAAGAAGAAGGTAAAAGACCAACACGCAATGACAACGCCTCATAGAGCCCCCTGATGAAAGCATACTGGGCCCAGTGGAACAGCCTAAAATTATTGGATGGTTGCCTATACCGGTTATGGGAAAGTGAGGATGGTAAAATAGTCAAAAAGTTAATAGTGGTACCTTCCTCCAAGGAAAAAGAGATAATGACAGAATTCCATAATGGCCCGAGTGGAGGACATCTAGGAATAACCAAGACCATTGAAAAGCTAAAGCAACGGGTCTACTGGGTTGGCTGTCAACAAGCGGTAGCCGGTTGGATAGAAAATTGCACCCAATGCATGACAGCTAAGGGACCAACGCGAAGAAGTCATGGCATTATGCAGCTATACAACTCAGGTGCACCCTTTGAGCGTATAGCTTTGGATGTGGCTGGTCCATTTCCAGTCAGTAACTCAGGAAACCAGTACGTCTTAGTGGTTATGGATTACTTCAGTAAATGGCCCGAAGTATACCCTGTTCCAAATCAGGAAGCGAAGGCTATAATTAAAGTGTTTGTGGATAACTGGATATGCAGTTTTGGTGTTCCCTCGGAGCTCCATTCGGACCAGGGTAGGAATTTTGAATCGACCATCTTCAAAGAAATGTGTGAGTCATACGGTATTCGAAAAACAAGAACAACACCATTGCATCCTCAGTCTGACGGAATGGTTGAAAGATTCAACCGAATTCTTGAAGAATACCTAAGAAAAGTAGTCAGCGCAGATCAAAGAGATTGGAATGAACACATACGTTCCTTTTGGCATATAGGACGGCCACCCATGACTCCACTTCGCGAACACTCGCTAAAGTAATTTTCGGAACTGAGCTGAAGCTGCCTGGAGATTTGGAGTTCGGTACCAAACCAGCATCTGACCCTGCGAACAGTGATGCCAATTACCAAGATACGGGGGATCTTAATGATCTCCATGAATTTGTGCGCAACAAAATAAAGATGGTCAGTAATAAAATGAAAGCCAGATACGACCGAGCGGCAAACTCAGAAGGATTCCATGAAGGCCAGCTGGTTTTACTGTTCAACCCACAGCGCAAGAAAGGTTTATTTCCAAAGCTTCAGACTCACTTGGAAGGCCCTTACAATGTTGTCAAACGAATAAATGACGTGGTTTATAGAATCCAGAAAAGTCAAAGTCCAAGGGCTAAAATGAAAGTCGTGCATTTGGAAAGACTAGCCCAGTATGGAAAACGAAGAGTTGAGCCTGCTCGGGACGAACAGGCTTAAGTGGGGGGCAGTGTTACGAATAAGTAAAAGCTTTTGCTTGCTCTTAATGACTCTACCAACATCATGTAAATAACAGGCGGTTAGTGCTGCGCCTGAAAGTATGCATTGTAACAACGTACCAGCTCGATAAACCAGTAACACGAATTCGCCTCAGAGATATTTCTCCACCATTCGAGATGATTCTACAAAGATAAGTAACGGCTAGAAGGTTCTTGAATTCTCTAGATATAACTTCATTTGAGTATGGTGAGTTGGTATAAATAGCGAAGGTCTTTGGAATGGAGAGTTCAGTTTGTGATTAAACCCCGTAAAGTAAGCAACGCGATTTGATAGTAAAATATAAGACTTATTAAAGTGGTGAATATAAAGTAAACTGTTGTACTAGTATATAAGTAAAATAAAAGGAAATTATACCGTTGTAATTATCGTAATTGAAAACGAACCTTGTTTTATTATTGGGATGTATGTTTGTATATACAAGTGTCTGTTGCTTTGCATTCTTTGATTTTTGTGGGAATAAAACAAAAAGTATTGACCAAGAAAATAATGACACATGTGCTTGCACTGGTCTTTGAATAATTTTAAGTATTAATATTATTTAAATGTAACGTCATCATATGATTGAACGCTGTTTTTGATGTGTTAACATCTATACGCGCGCCTCTAGGGCAGTAAACTATCAAACTAATACATACGCAAGTGTTAGGTTTGTAAGAGTAAATCATCGTTTGTTTGTTCATTGCTTGGCAGTCGGTATCGAAAGTGATTATTGGGCGATTTTCATATAATTTTCCCACGCGATTTTCTCCGGAAATTCATAGCCGATTTTATTAATTTTTGGATTAAAAAGCTAGTGCGGGTTTCGACGAAGAGTTTAGGCCAAAAATTAAGGCGATCCGATATCGGCGAGCCGAGATTTAAGTGTTTTAATTTGGAGTATTAATTTGGAGTAATATTAAAAAAGTAGTTTATGTTGATCTTCGGTTATATCGTACGAATATAACAATGTATGTATGTATGTACAAGTGTCTGTTGCTTTGCATTCTTTGACTTTTGTGGGAATAAAATAAAAAGTGTTGAGCAAGAAAATAATGACACATGTGCTTGCACTGGGTCTTTAAATAATTTTAAGTATTAATATTATTTAACTGTAACGTCATCATATGATTGAACGCTGTTTTCTATTTTCCAATGTAACATTCACGAATGTGTTCACAGAAATCGAACAGGTACCGTGTAGCAAAAAGGTGTTAACACATCGCCCGTGAGTTGGAACACTCATTGGATTTTTTTTTATTTTCAAATGTAACATTTACTAATGTGTTCACAGAAATCGAACAGGTACCGTGTAGCAAAAAGGTGTTAACACATCGCCCGTGAGTTCGAACACCCATTGGATTTTTTATATTCATCTGGGGCTTTGGGCTTAATTTTCACCTGCTTCTACAATCTCAGGCTTCTACAATCTCATGCTTCTACAATCAAACTAATCTTTTGCTATTTCATTTAATAATGAAATGAGGGGCTGAATATTGGAAACATTATCCACAAATATAGAGAAATGTTCATTATTGGGGGTATTCTGATTTTCAACTTCGATTTGAAGACGGTCTCTTTATGGTCCTCTTTTTGTTTGAATTAGCTTTGCTATACTTTGCTATTTAGTTCGTCTTCATCAGTTTCGTATATTTCTGAAAAAGCTTGCGAATGAAATGTTGATGGAGAGTTAGTCAGAGGTATAGGTACACACTGAGATTGGTGAGAATATTGAGGTTGGGGACGAGATTGATAAGAGCTATAGGATTTTGAGACGCTGGTTGGGAGTTTTCCACTTTTAGGAGATCTAAGTATTTCCGTAGTTGGCGACATAAGTTCTCTAATTAACTGTTTATATTTCTTGAAGAGTTCGGAGTTACTTTTCTCCAACTCTTGGAGTTTACTAACCCTAAAAGAGTTAAACTATTCCGAGAAGTCAGTTCTGTGTTCGATATGTCAATATCAGCAATATATATAAAAGTATAAACTTTGAAAGTATAAATACAAATACCTGGGACAACAGCTGGTGGTTTGTGGAAAGAGAATGAGAAGATGCTGCACTTATTTTGGTTTTGTTATTTTTTCACTTAAACCACTTGAGATTATCACATGAATAATTTGACTAATAAAAATTGATCGAGAGAATAAGTCCGCAAGGAATAAGGACTTATATGTCCGTGACTTTTCGAACTTCCCTCATAGTTATATGAAATACAACACTGCTCCCATCAGATACCACTTGTTAGTAGACTACTGTCAAATTTTGAGCAAGTTACGTCATTTACTTTGCGCTTAACAGCTGTTCAAAACATACAACCTCGGGCACTTTTTTAAAAATGGGAAAAAGTGTTCATTCATATGTTTCGGGTGCTCATTAAACATTAGGTTTTGCGAAAAAACCCGTCAATCAAACCAAGGAAAAGCTTGATAAATACTACGGGGACTCGAATCGATTTCAATGGTAAAAAAGTGGTTTAGGCATTTCAGATGGCAGTGTGGTTTCGATTTTAAATGACCAGTTGGGTTTAAGAAAGATGGGTGCCGCGTTTGCTCTCAATTGACTATAAACGGACGGGATTGGCCTATGAATTGGTACATCATCCCCCATATTCTCCGGATTTAGCCCCCAGGGACTATTTCCAAACCTAAAGAAATGATCAAACAAATGCCTATTTTATGGATCTCGAAAAATCCTATTTTTTGGAAGGGATACAAAAATTGGAGAAACGTTGCAATGTGTAAGTAGCGACAACCAATCACTCTGCACAATCGATAAATGTCTTCGGTTAGTGACTTGTGTAAATACACACCGCAGTGGCCTAACGGGCTGGACGCTGCTGAAGATGATGCTTCACAAACATCGAAACGATCGTCCACCGAATGTGAGTTCGAAACCCACCCGCGGCATTTACATTTTTTCACTAACCGGAGAAAACATGATCTCTTATAGACTTAAAGGAAATTACAAGGTTGGACTAAGTGTATTAAGCTAAAAGGAGATTATGTTGAAAATATTATTTTTTTTTGTGCAAAAAAACCGTGTGTCATTCAAAAAGTCACGGACTTTTTGATCTGCCATCTACTGCACTACTTGGAGTGTTTATCTGGTTTTGTGTTATATTTGTTTAGAGTGCGATTCAAAGGCGACCGTCACCCGTAAATACACTGAGAGAATGGGACTAAATATGATTTGGAGTTTATATATATATTGCGCAAAAAAATTACTGAATAAAAAAAACTACACAATTTGTTGTCGTGTACTATGCACTTGTTAAATTGAAAGTTGGGGATCTGATAATGAACCTGTAACGGGATTGGAAACAAGTCATGCCAGCAAGTGTGCTTACTTGAATAGTTTCATCTTCAAATAAACCCAATAATTTTTTCAGTTAGAAAAATATGCCTCATCTTGTAAGGTTGTAGTATAAACATCTCATACATTAAGGTTTTGTGATGACTCTCTCTTTTTACAAAATGACTGTGAAATTTGACGAAATATTTTTATTGCGCTTGAAGGCTTTCCCAATTGTGGCAATAAACTTTTGGTAATGGATGATGACTTCAAATGAAGGAATCACAAATTTATCTGTCCAAGGTCACGTTATTATGAAACTCTTGAAATCATCAAGTCGCCTTATGACATACGTTTACAACACTAATAAATTCAACAGTGATTTCGAAAACCACTGACATTATATTCTTATCAAATCGAATACAAACAATTCCTTAAACAAACAACTCGTAAAAAGTTCATTATCCAAATAATTACTCATAAATATTGTTTAGCAAAATTCCGCAAACAAAAAATGGAACAATTTCCCCAACTCGACAGGGCGTAAGTGAATGTAAACCATCCGCTTCATCCCGCAAATATTAGATGGCCCATGTGTTTTTTTAACGGGAACGCTATAAATTTTGATAGGCCAAATAAAGTCAATTGTTTTAGTATTTAGGTTTTTAACATGAAACGTTAATCGTGAAAAGAGCCTTAGCCACAGACCGAGTGCTTGGTTGTTTTGTGTGATTTATGATGATTTAGTTTACAAGCAGTAATTGATTCCTTAACTTATCTCGAATCACTGATGATGATTTGAAATACAATTCCATAGCGCTCGATTCCATTGATTGGGGGGAGTAAACAAGTGCCGTATCGTTCCGATGAATTCAGACATTATCGTATCACAAAGCACTGCCAGCGCTAACCACTAACTCTCTATTGCTTGCTGCTACCGGTTGCTTAGAAAATCAATCGAAGTAATCGTAGTTTGTAATGTCTGCCGCTTTTTTGTTTTTGTTTAGTTGTCAAATATGGTGGGGAAACCTACGAATAATAACAATATCATACGAAATTTGATTGATTTCCCAAGTTGTGGGTTATTGGTTATTGAGAAATCTTATCGAATCGAATGTCTTATATTTGTTTTACGCGACACCCTACCACACTTATGGCTAAATATGACAAGTGTGGCATGAAATGTGATGTTTTGTAATGGAAAACGATATTGTTAAAGGTCATGGCTAGGAAAATACTATGTCTTATGTAGTTGTGGAAAATGTTCTAACGACGTTTTGTACGGAAAGCTTCAAGTGAAAATATCACACGAGAAACGCAAAAAATTTAAACAATAAGATAATTATTCAAGCTCAAGACCATCCTATGTCTCTATTAACAGAGATATAGTTTTTTTGGAGGTTCATTATAGCTCGTTGCGGGATGGGGGTAAATGAAAAAAAATTAAATATCTTTTTTTTATCACTATTATGCTACAACCCAGTATTATCAACTATATTGGATACTTTTGCTTTGGTTTGTGTCTACACTAACATATGTTGGAAAATTTCTTGGCTAACACCGTGCAACAGTGGATTTCAGACTTGATGAAGACCATATATACGTGAAACTAGAGACCTTATGTAGTAAAACTGCGTTGTCAGTTTATCGCCAGAACGTCAGGATTTTTTTTAAAAAAAGTTTCAAAGGATACACCGCTTTCAAAAAATTAAATCAAATATTTCCACGAACCATATGATAACGATATGGGTATCAAATGAAAGGTATGAATCTCAGCAATGCAAACAAATGACAGATTTTAATGGATCTGGACCAAAAATTTCAAAAATTTCATTTTCAAATTTTTAAAGCTTCATATCCTTAAGACATTTAAAGTATTTTTTCTGAACAAAATATATGTTGACGAAGAAGATATTCTGTAAATTATATGTAAATTTTAACAGCTTAGCAAAAAAAAAATTATTAATCCTGTTTCAAAAAATTGCATGTATATAAAAAAAATTAATAAAAACTAATTAAAATGTAAACGTTGATTTTGCCGCTTATGCTGATCGTCTGTGTCACGACATATTGTCCAACAATATTCTGCCATCATTTGGCATGCACTCTTTCCTCTAAATCGATTTTCAATAGTCGCGATTTCTTGACGAAAGCACTCACCACGCTCATCACTGAAATTTCCCAAATTGTCGGGAAAAAAGTCAAGATGGTTGTCTAGAAAATGAATCTTTAGCGACATATTCACACCCATTTCACCGAACTATTGTACTAAATTCCGGACTATATCTGCATAATTATCCGATTTATTATTCCCTAAGAAATTTATTGTTATTTCTTCCAAGCTAGACCATGCATTTTTCTCAACTGAAGATAGTAATTCTGGAAACTCCATGTCCTTCAACAATTTGTTTAATTGTGGTCCATTGAATACCCCTGAAAATATATTAGCTTAATTTTAGGTTTTACATTTTAACTTTATAATTATAATATACCGGCATCAATTTTCGCATTGCTTAATTTGGGTAAAATAGTCCTAAGATACTTCATAGCTGTACCTTCAGAGTCCAGAGCGCGAACGAAGTTACGAATTAGTCCCAACTTTATATGGAGGGGCGGAATAATGATTTTTGATGACGGTACAAGTGGCATGTGATCAATGCTGCCTTGACCAAGTTGATATGTTACATGAGCAGGCCATTTGTGGTCATTGTAATGCAAATCACGCCTCCGACCTTCCCAAAGACATAAAAAGCACTGGTGCTTGGAAAATCCTTTTTTTAAACCAGTGATAATTGCGACTATTTTCAGATCACAACAAATTACCCAACAATGTAGATCGTAGTTGATAAACTAATTTTAAAATAACTTTCATATTTTCATAGTTTTCTATTATATCCGTTCCATAAATGATAGGTACTGATGGAAACAAGTTACCACTATGAAGCAGAATAGACGCCATTCTTTTGGAACGTATGGGTGACCGATGGTTTCAAAGAGATGTTCAATATCTACCGCATATGTAATTCCAGTTGTGGCATCCAATGCAAAGCATTTATCAAAAGACTGCATGTTTGAGCGCTTTCGAGCCGATGTTACGCTAAAATCTTCCGAAACTTATCTCCACTGCTGCAGGCGAGAGGCCAATATTTCGGCACTTCTCTTTTAAAGATTTGTATCTCGAATTATATCATTAAAATCTGCCTGTGTTATAAGATGACGTTTTGAAGTGCCAAGCTCACTTTGAATGGGTACAAATTCCGAAATATTTCCATCATTTGTAAAGTTGCAGAGCGAATCGACTTCTACAAAGGCATCGGCAACTGGTTGGATCTCTTCAGATGGAGCGGTTGGATGTGATACTGAACGTTTTATTGCTGGTTTAACAGATTCGCAAGAATAGTATTGAATTTGATGACGAAATTGTTTTCGTTTTGCAAAAATAGCATGACTCCACAGAATGCTCGCTACGAAGCAACCAAATCGTTGGGTAAACGTATTTCATGGGATGCTGTTTCGGCGATCCTATAATGCAACGGTAACAATAGTCGCATGCAACTTCCGGTACATACCATACATTTGGTATATAGTTTATTAAAAAATATTTTTCATAATTTTCCACGAAATTTTTTTAAACTTTACGCGATTTCTTTAAAGGCACGTATAAACCACAAACAACACAAAATTTGTTGCGATTGGGACATTCCATTTTTAATCACTACTGAACGATATGTACGTAATGCCAAGAACTATACGCTGCAATGTAAATTACAGAACCAGCAAACTTTAGCGATGAAGGTTAAAAATATTCAAGATGTTACTGTTTGCGCAAAAGAAAACACAAAACGACTTGTTCCAATGATTTCAAAAATAGCAATGCTTTATTCTTATTAAACTCAAAAACAAATAGCACAACAAAGGGAATAAGCGATTAGTTTCACATATGTATATCGTATATGTAAGTGCAATGCAGGTACGTCGTCTGCATATGAACCAATGCAGTGTTGTTGTTGTTATTGGCTGGACACTGAGGGATGAAAGAGTTGAGTATTTGCAGACATTTTTGAAATTTTTGGTCCAGATCCATTAAAATCTGTTATTTGTTTGCATTGCTGAGATTCATACCTTTCATTTGATACCCATATCGTTATCATATGGTTCGTGGAAATATTTGATTTAATTTTTTGAAAGTGGGGTATCCTTTGAAACTTTGAAGACCTTTAAAAAAAAAACCTGACGTTCTGGCGATAAACTGAGAACGCAGTTTTACTACATGAGTTCTCTAGTTTCACGTACATATATATGGTCTTCATCAAGTGTAAAAAAAAATTGGAAATTGTAGCAGGGTGTAATGGGAAGTCTTCAAGATGGGGCCTGTAACCAATATTTAGTATATATTGTCGTTTTGAGCCCAATAAAAAGTAAATTTAGAAAAGCCAAAGTGAAAAAAGTTTAAAAAAAGAAAATATTCTTAAATAAGTGCCTTTTCTTAAAAAAGGTAAATTTTCTCAAAGAAATACCTATTCATATTCTTAAACAAAGACCTTTCCTTAAAAAATACTTTTGTTTTCTTAAAAAAGTAAATTTTCTTAAAACAAATTGCCTTTTCTTTAAAAACTTCCTTTTCTTTAAAGAGTACCTTTTTGTGAAACAAAATATCTTTTCCTGAGATAAGTACCTATCCTTAAAAATGTACCTACTTTTGAAAAAAGGACCAATTTTAAAATAAATGCTCATTTCTTTAAATAAACCTTTTCTTCAAAAAATAACTTCTCTTAAAAAACCTTTTCTTACAAAAAATTTTTTTTCTTAGAAGTACCTATTCTTAAAAATAAAATAATAACTTTTCTTTTCTTGAGATAAGTAGCCTTTCTGAAAACAAGTTCATTGTCTTAAAAAAGTGATCTTTTCCTAAACAGAATACCACTTCTTTAAAAAGTACCTGTTCTTAAAAAAAGTATTTTTTTAAAAAGGTAGTATATTTTTCTCTATTTTCCTCACTATGTTTTTCTAATCTCAAAAATAGTTTATTTTCTTAAACAAAAGCTTTTAATAATAGAAGTACCTCTGTTTAAAAAAGGGCCTTTTCCGGAAAATGTAATATATATTCTTACAAAAAACGACCAAAAAATAGACTTTTTTTAAAAAACAAACATTCTACAAAAAAATTTTCTTTAAAAAACTTTATCATTTTACAAAAAGTATCTTTTCTTAAAGTTCCATTTAAATTATCGTATTTTTCTATGGGCGCCTTAGGCGTGTTGGAACTAACTAGTACATAATATATAGCGAAAGGAACTTCGTACCAACCTTACACGTCATGTAATTGTTTTTAATAAAAACTAATTTGCAAAATGAATCCTCATGATTCCTGGCAAACCGTATAGCTATTTCCGTATAGATAGCCACAGATCTTCATCAGGGTTTATTTGGAATGCTCTTTTTAAAAATTCATCAAACTAAATGCAAACGAAAACGCATCTCAATTGACAATTTTCCGAATAAATATAAATCATCCCTGATGAACGTAGAGCACGACGAAACAGCAGGCAATTGATATTGCCTGTAAGAATTGCGTTGTCGTTTAGGCACAACAAAAATCATTTCTAATGGGGACCGATGGTTCTCTGGAGATGGAGAGAAGTGTTTGCAAATGTTTCTTGTGTGTTTGGCTTGCGATATTTTTCGAATACTTGAATAGTGGAAAATTCTCAATTGAGATGAGTTTGCGTTTGTATTTAGTTTGGTGAATTTCTCAAAAGAAGCATTCCAAACAACCGCTGATGAAGATCTGTGACTAGGTCTGAAATAACTATACGGTTTGCCAATAACCATGAGGATGTATTCTGCAAAACTTCTTTAAAAAAAATCCAATTTCGTTGCTCTCTTGCTATCTCATTTTTGTATACGTATAACTACGTCATTATTCTCTTTGCTCTGAGAGTGCTCCGCACCCACACAAGACAACTATTCGATGCGCTATATCAGTGTGTGTTTTTTTCGCAGTCTGACAATCTGTGTTTCGCAGTCGGACAAATCTGTGTTCTATATAGGGGTGGGTCACCCTTTTCATTTAGGGGTATTCTTAGAGGTATTCTTAGAGGAGTTTCGGAGGAGTTTAACGCCAAACAATCTGGGATCGCAGTCGGACAAACTCTGGTTTGATGTGTTCACTTTGTGAGTTTAGTCCCTACCCGCGCCTATAGATGTTAACTCATCAAAAGAACTATATCTCTATTAATGGAGACATAGACTGATCTTGAGGTTGAATAATGAAATAAGAAAGTACAAATAAAACGGGCGAAAAAATAAGAATCATCGCATAAGCTAATTAATATACTAGAGCTTAGCGGTAAAGGAATAGCGCCAATTATTAATTACATATGTATTTGTTGAAACACAAAAATCCATTCCAAATACTTTTTGATGTGTTAACATCTATAGGCACGGATAGGGCAATATATCAAAGTGAACACATGCTAACAATACACAACGTTAGCATCACATACGTGGTTGTTGTACAACAATAGTCTCTGCCTGAAAATAAGTATGATGGTATTGATGTAGCGGTCGTCGTCGCCAAAGAGCATTGAATAGTATACAGAACTCATAGAACGAATTGTATGACTTGAAAGCACTGGCGAATGATTCAAGACGTATTACTCTCATTTTGTCATAACTTGGTCCATTCATAATTTTGATGTGAAACATTGATGCAGTTTGAAACATTTATGCTTTTTGTATTATGTAATAACATTGTCGAGATGGTGCATTAATATTGAAATATTATGTAAAGAGAATAAGACTCCTTTATGCTCTTTTCTAAGTTCTCTATACTATTCAATACTTTTTGTCGTCGCTCTGATTATGACAAAACAAAAACAATTATTTCAGTGAGCTAAATATTGCTTTATTTATTTTAACAATATCACATCTAAAGTTAAAGCAGATGTAAGAAAAAAAAGTACAATAGCAAAAGAGCCTTCAGCCAAAAAAAAAAAACAACCACAACAAAACAATTTGAAACTACATTTTATATATAATGGAAGTAGGTACATTTTGCATAATGGCTGCATTCTGGGTATCATATAAACTCAATACTTATTAAATTAATTTATTAATGTTTAAAAGAGCTTGAAATTTGTTCTTCTTTTCCAATGTAACATTTACTATTGTGTTCATACGAGTCGAACAGGTGCCGTGTAACAAAAAGGTGTTAACACATCGCACGTGAGTTCGAGCACTCATTGATTTTTTCATTCAGTCATTTACTCGAGTTCTTGACTGAAAAAATTTACTAAAAAATCAGGAAATATTAATATACCAATTACTATTGCATTTGGCCCATATATTTGTGTACATACTTGAAATTACAAAATTCTTGATGTATCGGATTTTCAATAAGAGCGCTACAAAAGTTTTTTCAAAAATACAAAAAAAAAGTACGTTCGTACGAAGTTCATCAATCGTCGCTGGCTTGTTGGCATAGACCATAGACTTGACGTAGCCCCACAGGAAATAATCTAACGACGTCAAATCGCACGACCGAGGCGGCCAATCGACTGGGTCATTTCGTGAGGTAACACGTTCACCAAACTTGGTTTCCAATAAATTGATTGTGGCTTGTGGCGCCGTCCTGTTGAAACCACATGTCCTCCAAGTCCATATTATCCAATTGGGGCCAAAAATATTCGATTATCATTGAACGGTAGCGATTCACATTCACAGTAATGTGCCGGTCTTCATCATCACGGAAGAAGTATGGCCCAATGACGCCGCCGGCCCATAAATGATGACTCATGGATTACGTGTGGATTGCTGTCTGACCAATAACGCATATTTTGCTTATTGACGAAGCCATTCAGCCAGAAATGAAATTCATAATTCAGAAATTGGACGTAGCGCTCTTAAAGTTGAGGCCACTGACTCAAAATTTCGGTAGTAAATTCTAATAATTTCAACTCGTTGTTGGCTCGTATATCTTCCGTGATGAAATGGCAAACCTTACTGAAGAGAAATGTCAAAAGAGCGGGAAAAATATGGCGTCGTTTGCTGTCCGTATCGATTTTCTTTTGTAGCGTCTCTGTTGAAAAACCCTTAATAGACTTTAAATCAAATTTAGTAGCAAAGTATTGTGTTGGAAATTCTTGTACTAACGGCTGACTTTTTTGGTGTTTGGGTTTTCAGTGTTAAGACTTTACCAGTTCACGCGAGTTATACATATTTTTCCACTTAAGGGAAACATCTGAGAAAAATAAGAACACAAAAATTAAAATTTAAACGTCTTTATTCTTAGATCTAAAAATTGTGACTGACGTAACTACCTATGCATTATTACTGGGTGACTAATTATGCTTGTTAGACCTAATTTGTCACTCAATCATAATGCATCACAACACAAATGCAACGTAAACAGTTTTAGCTTTTATCGCCTGCTTTGGAATCGTGACACGGAATGTCTTATTTGATATATTTCATAATATTCAAAATTAAACTGTTCGAGCGGTAGGTCAAATTTTCAAAATTATTATATTCTCCAATATTCTTTCTGACGATGCTACCCAAAGGGAAGCGAACATTATAATTTTGTATATAATACGAAAGGTCGGATAAATTATCACTCTTTTTTTCTAAAGGGTTCGCCAAATAACTTTTTTTTTTTGAAAATGCTATAAAAAAAAACTGCTAAATATTTTCTCAAATTTCTTTTTTTATTTGAAAGTACAATCCTTCCGGTTAATAATGGAGAATAATTTCATTCAAATGGCTGCCTCGGCTGGCCATGCAGTAGCCTACACGATCAGTCCAATTTTTAAGCACATTATGTATGTGTATGTATTTCACCAATGGCTTCACGAATATTGTCCTTTAAAGCGTCAATTGTCTCTGGCTTGTCGGCATAACACTTATCTATGAGGGCACCCCACAAATAATAGTCCAACGGTGTCAAATCGCAGCTCCGAGGTGGCCAAACGACATCAGCTCTGCGGCTGATAATGCGATCTTCAAAAACAGGGCGCAAAACATCGAGTGTAGCTTCGGCTGTGTGGCACGTAGCGCCGTCCTGTTGAAACCAAATGTTGCCAATATCCTCCTCTTCAATTTTTGTGAACAAAAATTCGTTCAACATGGCCCGATAACGATCGCCATTGACTGTAACGGCCACTCCTTGCTCATTTTCGAAGAAAAATGGCCCAATTATGCGTCTGGACCAAAATCCGCACCAAACAGTGACTCGTTTTGGATGCATCGGCTTTTCAATGTATACGTGCGGGTTTTCTGTGCCCCAAATGCGACAATTTTGCTTGTTTACATACCCGCCAAGATCAAAATGAGCTTCATCTGAAAAGATGATTAGCAATTTACGCAATTTTCGCACACATTATTCGTTCAGCGGAAGGATAAAACTAATTATCTGTTGAATCAGACATGAGCTAAGTGTTACCATTCACGAATTAAGCACTAGTTGAAAAAAACCTTAGATGGCGGACCCTTTATTTTATAGTGTCATAGATAGGTGTGGAGTACGAATACAAAACTCGCGTGAGTCGTGGCATGTGTCAAAGTCGAAAGTACATAGTTTGCATTTCCATTTTATCATGAATAGACTTACAAACGAACAGCGCTTGCAAATCTTTGAGTGTTATTATAAAAATTCATGATCTGCGAAAAATGTGTTTTCTAGGGTTCGTCGTTCAGCGACGAGGCTTATTTTTGGCTCAATAGGTACATACGTCAATAAACAGTATTGACGATTTAGTCCGAAGAGCAGACAAATTCTGTTCAAGAGCTGCCAATGCCCCGTGAAAAATGAACTGTTTGGTGAGGTTTATGAGACGGTGGCACTTCTTCGTAGATGATGATGGCGGCTACGTTACGGTCAATGGAGCAAGGTACCCTTCCATGATCACGGACTTTTTTTCCCCAAAGTGGAAGTATTGGACTTGGTTGACATGTGATTTCAAAAAGGGCAATGGAACATTAAACCCTGTACTCGATACCATGAACCAATTGCGACGCGAGTTTGGTGAGCAATTAATCTCACGTTGTGGCGCTGTCAATTAGCCGCCTCGCCTCGTTCGCGCTATTGGGACCCACTAGACTATTTTTGATGTGCCAACCACGATTGCTGCCTTAGAAGACAACATTAAACGTGTCATTGGTGGGATTCTGGCTAAAATGTCACATCGCCTTGGGGAATGTGTAATGAACGTTTAAGCACTATGTGGAAAATAATAAGTAGCTACCCGCGTAATTGAGGAATTACCCATTACCCACAGGGTAATGGAGAAAATAATGGGTAGCTACGCACGACAATGGAGAATTTCCCATCACGATTACCCATTACACATGGCTAACCCATCCGCATTTTTGATTGAAAATATGGAAAAGTTAGAAAAAAATTCTATCTGTCAGCAACGGAGCGTCGAATCGAAATAATAACTAATTTTTGAGGGATTCCACGGTGGTGGGTAATGGGTTACCCAGGGTAACCCATCCCCATTTTTGATGGAAAATGTGACAAAATCAGAAAAAAATTTCTATATCTCGGAACCGGAGAGTCGATTTAAAAAATAACTCATTTCTATATCTCGGAAACGGAGGGTCTAATCGGAAAATAACCAAATTTTACGGGTTTCTAAGGGGTTTTCAAAGTAATAATAATCTGAGTACCATACAAATGAAAAGTGAGCAAAATTGTATATAGATGTTCTTCTTAAGGGAACGATAATTTTATAAAAACTGAATACAGGTCTTAACGACAGAGCTATGCTTGCAAATTGTGGAAATTTTTTGGAAAATCATGGTTCAGTTTGGGGATACTACTGTGCGCTACGTTAATTTTACGGTCGACACAATCGTCCGTCCGAGCGACATGTCAAATTACCGCATTTGGAGTGAACGGAATCCCCGAGAGTCACACCAGGCTACGCAAAGTGCTTCGTCCCCATACATCGATGGGACAAATATAGAAGGTGTAGAGGCAGATAAATGGAACTTGGTGCCAAAGTGAATTTGGTCATAGTTAAAAACAATTGATATTATCGACCAAATCGGGCCACGCCTTCTGGTACCTGCAATTCAAACGATTGCGGGGCCTCAAAAGTTCATCACTCTATAATACCCCATCGGATCCCAGATTTTGACCAAACTTTTCACGAAATATTACTTAGACAGTGGTCACTTCTGTACGATATTTCGGTGGAATTGGACAACCAATTTCGGTACCCACCAGACAAAGGGTTCAATGGGCCTCGATAACTCATCACACCATAACACCCTATTGTATTGTTGAATGTTGACTAAACTGAGCACGACATAACATTTCCACCATACACTGACTTGTTTGTACAAAATTTGGCACCCCCATATAAATGATGCAATGGGATTTGAAAATTCATCACACTATAACACCCTTCAAGGTCGTATTGTTTTGTCGAAACTTTGTAGGCCCCAATATTTATATTATTGCCATCTTTTCTGGGGTGTCCTCCCGCCACCGTTCATAATGGCAGTGAATATACAAAAACGAAAAAGAAAACATAAACCCTATTTATTGACACCCCCAAACGTTATTAGGACCACCATTTACGGATATGCACTTGGAATATAAGAACTCTATATAGATCTGGTGCAAGTATAAAATTGGCAGATGTCCTCGAAGGTTACAAGGCTACCATTAGCCCTATCCAGAAAACGCGATGGACAGGACATGGCTGAACAAGAAAAATAACTGCGACATATACTACAGTTGCCATGAGAAAAAAAATGAATTTGGTTGCGGATTTATAGTTGGCAAAAGACTGCGACATCTAGTCTCTAGGTTCAATCCTGTGACCCACAATCCGCATAAAAGCGAAATATTTTTATATTTCCCTAATTTGTGTGCATGCCCCGAGAGAAGAGAGAGATGGTGATGCCAAAGACATATTCTATGAGCTCCTAGAGGAAACGTATGACCGCTGCCCTGGCCATGACATTAAGATTGTACTAGATGATTTTAATGCTAAAGTAGACAGGGAGAATGTGATTCATCCTACTATTGGCAATTTCAATCTATATGCTGACAGTTCCGAAAACGGTATGAGACTGATTGACTTTGCCGCGGCAAAAAACGTGGTCGTTATTGGTACAAGATTCCAGCATAAAGCCATTCACAAGGCTACTTGGTTATCCCTGATCAAAGAACGAGGAACCAAATTGATCACGTGGTAATTGATGGAAGGCACTCATCCAGTGAGTGTTCAGAGAAGTTAAAATTGATTGAAGGCACTCATGCACTGTGTACTCAGAGGAGCTAACATCGATTCTGATCACTACCTGGTAGCAGCAAAGGTTCGCACAAGATTAACTAGAGCGAAAATCGTACGAAACCTAGACATCGGAAACCAGCAATTAGTGGAGAAACGGCGACAGTGAGAAAATTCGGACATACAGGACGAAAACGGAATCCCGACAATTCTACCAATAAGTAAAGAACAGAACTGATGGATATGGTACAGGACCCTCCTTCTTTAAAGACAAGGACGGAAATCTTATCCCAGATGAGCAGAGCATGGTGGGAATATGGAGAGATTAATTCTCTGCGCTTCTGGCACCCGAGATACGATGAGACAATCGATCACAATTTGGACGACGACGTCGATTTCGCCCCTCCTAACCGAGGTCAGAGAAGCTATTGCCCGGCTTAAGAACAACAAAGCCGCAGCAGCCGATGGATTACTGGCGGAGCTGTTTAATGTCGGCGGCAATGTACTGATAAGATGCATGCTTCATTAAAAAAATTTGGTTAGATGAATGCATGCCCGGCGATTGGAATCTCAGGGTGATCCGGGTCTCTGTGCCAACTACCGTAGAATAAGCCTTTACATTTATCAAGTATAATGTGCGAAAGACTAAAACCAGTTATCGTTAACCTGATTGGACAATACCAGTGTGGCTTTAGGCCAAATCCTGGAGAAGACCCACGAAAAACAAATCGACACCTATCTTCTATTTGTCGATATTAAGGCAGCCGGATACGGGAGAAGGTCTACGAAGCAATGTCTGAGCTTGGTATTCCTGCAAAACGCATACGCCTTTGCAGGATGATCTTAACGAACACCTAATCCGCAATGAAAGTTGGTAAGGATCTTACCGAACCTTTCGAAACTAAGCGAGGCCTCAGGAAAGGCGATACCCTATCGTGCGATCTCTTTAACATTCGAATGGAGATCATTATGAGAAACACTGCAGTCAACATGAATAAAACCATCAGAAGCAAAAGTCACATGCTGCTCGCGTATGCTGATGATGTAGATATCATTGGACACACAATGAGGAAATTTACTTGGTATTGTCACCTGGAGGGACAAGGCAAAATATCGAACTGGTTGGCGAAATATGTTATCTTCGTTTTGTGAGGTCCCTGACCCACGGGGTTGTTGTTTTTAATAAAGAATAGAGATAAGATTTAAAGCTATGCACTTCCTGCTCGATATTAAACTAAATCGAAAAATTTAACTGAAATCAGCTCTTTAACTCACAGCCCGTATAAACTGTTGAACTGAAATGATACACTGACTTACATTGAACTAGTGAACTAAATGAACGAACTATTTCATTCAGCAGAGCTGAACTTAAAAAAGGGCTCGTTTGAATGAAATAAAATGACCAACTTTAGTATAGCTATTTAAGATATAGGCACAGATCTTTATCAGCCGCTGTTTTGAATGGTGCTACTGAAAATTTCATGAACCCAAATACAAACAGGTACTCAATTGCATTGAGAATTGTTTAGTATGCAAATGGTTGAAAAGGATCGCAAGCGCAAGCTCGCAAGAAACGAATGTTTATGCAAGATGCTGTGCATTTCTTGTGCAAACCATTTTGTATGAAAAATATTTTAGTTTTAATGTCTGCGTAGAAGTTGTTTGAGTCTTACAAGTTTGCGAGGGCAACCAGGTGTCTAATTACGGCATCCTTTTTGTATTGTAATCCTGATAACGAAATTGATTTTAAAGGTCCAACTTGTAGTGATAAAATCTTACTCCTCTGTTGGCAGAACTATTTCTTTACTTTTGATTTAAGTTTCCATTTGATAGTTTTTCCAAAAACTGGATTATGATACGAAAGGGTTGCGGCTATCAGACCCCAGAACTAATTGATTTTAACGAAAAAATCAACGACGCAAGCGCCACCGGGCACAAATTCTCTTTTAATTTAACTTTACCGTCGCAGCTGTCTATATTTTTTGTTGCGCCGCAGCGCCGATAATTTTGTGTTGCTTTCTTTCTTTAGTTTTATTAAATTTTATGTTGCACAAGGTATAGATTAAAATACTAGACATCCACCAACTTGCTCTTGCTATTTTGACTGAAAGGAATCGGACATCTGGAAGTTGGAAGTACTAAAAGTCCAGGAAAGGGTTCTGTCGCTGAGGTTTGATAAACAAATCTGAAATTGTTACTGCAATGTGCAATTTATGGAACTATATGACCATCGTGAATGCACAAAATTAAAAATTAAAGATTTTGTTCGATGGTACAGCAAGAAGGAAGAAGCACAAATTGTATGTATGTATATGTTAATTCAAGGAACCAGCCCCTTTCGCTCAATCAACTAATCTACCTGGTAGTTGCAAACATAGAGTAATTCTTATGCAGAGAGAAAATTTGTCTCATCTGACGATTCCTTTTACACTCTTCGTTTTGACGGTCGTTTTGAGGGTCGGTGTGATAGGACCTGGTCGGATTACACTAGGTGGAGTTACCAGAACTGTTGACTTAAATTTGTCATGTCGTTTTGGTTGAGAACCGTGTAATTTAAACGTATTTTTGACTTTTTTGCTTTCACTTATTGTTTCATTTATTGTTAGCGTTGTATTTAACAGAATAATTTTAACACCCCAATCGAATTGCCGTATTTGTTTTCTTGTTGGTTGGTTCGAAACACCGCCTCTATCTGGTATTATTAAAGTAATTCTTTCCAATATCCAACGTTCATAGCACACCAGGCTAAATGTCAGAAATTTACTGAGCGAGTTATTTTCGCTATATACGTATTACTCAATGGTTGCAAATTGCATACAGGATATAATGTTGAGGGAGAATGAGCGATTCGTGAGTTAAAATTGGGGTTTATTGACACTTATGACTTTTAAAACCACATTCTACCTATAAATTAGTTTTTATATGAACACAGAAATTTTCTTTTATTTCTATTCGTATTACATTCAAATTCTGACATCAATTCAAACTGTATCAAAACTCCAATTAGCAGGGGGATGAAATTGATCGTTAATGAATTTACAAAAAATTTTTGACGTGAAAACCCACGAAGCCTTTTGGCTTGTCTGCGATTACACTTTGCAGCAAAACAATAATAAAGTAATCAGCTGATGTCTGACAGTGCTGGCAACTATAGTCACACACTTGATCAGAGTTGCCAGCGTAAAACATATAACATCCTGTTAAATTAACTGGAGTATCATTAGCTCTTTTTTTTTAGTTGACAATGATTTTGAATTTGAATTTTGTGTAAATAAACAACAGCAAATGATAAAAATGGCTACATCTTGCAAACGGGTCGTGCAAAAGAAAAATAACCTATTTTTACTGGATTCCACTGGTTTTAGAGAAGAAAAATTATTTGGCGATTTTTGGAAAAAATTACGATGTGAATTGGGCCAAGTTTTCAGAATCCCTTAGAATAATGGAAAAATTTTGGTAGTTTTTTTGTAATTTGTAATAATTATTTGTTAGACAAGTGAATGGTATTTCCAGATTGATGAACTATGACTTCAGTTATTTTCAACAAACTCAAAAGCTTTCCATAATGTATGTTTTAGTTTTGGTAACAATACCACAATTGTTAAAACAAAAAAGCTTTAATCTTGTAATTTAAATGACAATGACAAGAAACTCATGATGTCGGTTGTCATCAATTCGAGAATATCACTGTAAATATATAAAATAAAACGTATTATTTGGTATATAATCATTTTGTTATTTTATATTGAAGTCGGGCTGAGAAACCAAACCGCGGGACAATTCCGCAGAAAGTGGTGCAAGTCCGTCAAAAGCGTGACGGTTAAGCAGGTTAGTTATACTGCATTCGCACTGCTGCAGGATTCAATTATTTCGAGTAAATTAACAGCTGATTATTGCATTGAAAAACGAAATCTTCAAACACGAGATTTCGATTGCAGTATATTCAAGGCTTTAGCAATAATTGAAAATCTCAACTCATACCAACATAAAAGTGTGGGTACTAAAATAATAGGAAATGTGGCAGGATTTAGTTTTCTGGTATGATGCGTTAGATCTGGCTTTGTTCGATTTTGTAAAAAATATGCATAATTAATGTGTTGTCCGATCAAATCCAACGATTTGCGTTGCATCTGTCAGAATCAGTATATGTGACCTGCTCCACGAAAAGGGACCTCTACGCCGAAAAAATTTTTTTTACTCTTTCAAATGCCGCATAACAAATCACCTGTAAAGATGAACATAATTAATGAAAAAATTGAAATTTAAAAAAAGTTCAATATCAAAGGTACAAAATTACAAAAGTTCAATATCGAAGGTACAAAATTACAAAAATATCAAAATTGTACTCTTGTTTACTTCTAACACGCTTTTTTGGTGGTTGAAGGAAGAGTTGCATAACCATGCGCCAAACACGGAAAAACGAAGCGCTTTTTTTAAACGCGTATTTCTCAATAACTTCTTTTCGGCGTAGAGGTCCCTTTTCGTGGAGCAAGTCGCATATGTGTAAGTGTAAATTCATTTCAGATTTCAATATCGATTCAAAAAATAAAAGTCAATAATGGCATACAATGTAATTGTGGCAACCGAATTATAGATAAATTCGATTGTTTCGGTTATCGTACCAGCACCATTCTTAAGAAATTCGGTTGTTGTAACGGAATTAATGTCAAATTAAGATATTGCAACCGAATAAACGTCAAATTCGGTTGCTATTGTAACCGAATGAATGAAAAATTTGTTTGTTGCAACCGTAAAAATAATAAATTCGGTTGATGCACCCGAAATAATATTACATTTTCCTTATGCAACAAAATACATTTGCGATAAACGAATCAATTATGAGACGAGGTGGTTTCAACCGAATTTCAGTTGTAGTAACTGAAATTGGTTGAGGCAAAATTAATTCCATTACAACAGCTGAATTTATGGTCGCTACAATTCATTTTCCAACAAATAGTTCCGTGAAGGCGTAATTATTAAAACAAGATGCAAATTTTAAATATAATATATCTTATATTGAAGATCTTTTAACGGTGTAAAATATATTTATCTCGCTTACCTTATATCCAGATGATGATAACGCTTTCCCAATCCTGCAGAAAATGCCCAACTATACCCAAAAATAATCTGAAAAAAAGAAAAATGGAAAATATTACATAACTACTGCCCAAAGTTAAAATCATTTATATTTGTGTCAGGCTGCAATAATAATGACAGTCTCATTACAACAGCTGATTTAAATATTTTTCGCGCTTTTGTGATTGTTTTATGTAAAATTCCTATACATTTTGTGTTTATTAGTGATGCACAGAATATAGGAACCGGTGCGAAAGAGCCGGTGAGGGTACGAAAATGTATATTTTTATCAAATTTTATATTCTTATAACAAGATATAAGCCTGGCCGTCGGTGGTGCAATGGTTAGTGTGCGCGGCTCTTGTACATGAGATCCTGGGTTCGAACCCTGCTCTGACCACTTTAAACAAATTTCTTTCGGCGGCGGTTACCTCGAACAGTGATGGCGACACTATCGAGTATATAGCCATGAAAAAGCTTCTCAAAATACCGTACGGAATCGGTGTAAAACTGTAGGTCCCAATCAGTGAGTGAAAACTGGAAAGCGCACAGCTCAGTGATTGTGAGAAATTCTCCCCTGTCCCTTCATGGGATGTAATGGGAAACCATTTATTTATTTACGATATAAGCCTCTCTGTGACAGCAATTTTCTGAGAACCGGAACCGGTACAAATACCCGGCTCTTCTCGAAACCGAACTCGACAGAGCTGGTTCTCAAAATACGCAGAACCTCACATCACTAGTGTTTATCCTTTTTTGTTTAATTTTATTCTTGGTATACACGGGGAAAATATTAGTAGGAAATCAGAATTAGTTGTCGATGTTATTGATGAATTAAAAATAGGCCTTACTAAATAGAAAATAACTAAAACGTTCACCATGTTCATCGGACTCTGACTTATTGTGCAATTTTACGTAGAATAGTGTTTTAATATACACCAACCCCTTAAAATGTAGTTTTGTGGGACATTTTAGCTCCATCTCGGAATAATGGATTTTCAGTTTTGCCTTATTTTTGGCATTGAAGTTGAGTTTTGAGCTTTAGTGTGTTAGAAAACTTATAGTAGAATATTATGATGAATATTTTGATATTTTGGTAGAACATTTTAACCCGTTACACCCCTGTTGTAAAGGTGTTCTTACCCTTTTCCACAAAAATAACAAAAAAGACCAATATATTGAGGCGATAGATGGTTAAAGTATTCCACTAAAATGTTTCTCGTAAATTTTTACATACTACACTTAAAATGTAAGGATAACATGGTTTCCTATGCCGATTATTCATAAGAATGTGCAAAAGAAAAACAAAATTAGACATTAACGTTTAAAATGCTGACACAGGCATATTTTTTTTAACCGCCTCTACCAGAATCTTGTTATTGTCGAAAAAGTTTAATTTTGCTCCACAGTGTAATTTAATTGCATCACAAAATGGTTGCAAAATTCCATTTAATCAAACTTTATTTGGACCTTTACGAATCTGTATATATCCTAAAATATTGTGTTCTAAACGAGTTGAAAATGCAACACATTCTAAAACTAAAATTAATAATAATAATCTCCTAATAATAAATAATAAATTTTCAATAAAATCAAGTACTATTTGTAATTTAAATTACATATATAAATTATAAATTTACCACACTAATCTGCCAAAATAATGTAATTGATATAATTAATATAGAAATAATAATTAATCTAATATCAAATTCATTCGTACTAAAATATTATACATTTTTAAAGATAGAAACCAATCTGACACCGGTTTGAACCTCAGATCATGAAAGAAGTTAAAAGTCGAACAGATTTAAAATTTAAGCGACTACACCTAAAATGTTACAAAGACAATTCGGCAACCCTCGAAAAGAGAACAATTCACTAAAACGCATTTCTCTCTTCCGACATTACTTGATTAGTTCATACTTTTTACATACTTTAGGTAATTTTACCAAAACATAGGTGGAATTTGCATAGTTATATACAATAACATCATAAAAAACTGTTCTTATATTGAAATATTCAATGAAGAGAGTAAGAGAGAGCAGAGAGTCGTAACGCTTCACTCGTTTTATTTGTTGGCATTCGAGTGAAGATACATTTTGACTGTCTACTTTAGTAGATCATCTTTGAATTATATCTTAATCCAACATCAAGGTCTCAATCGTCTTTTATAGATATGAACTCTTCAAAACCAATTACGCCGGTATCCCTAAAGTAAATACATTTTTTAGTCATTAATAATGGATCAGTTATTCATAAATAAATGAATTATTTTGTTAAAAGTTTATTCAATTTTAATATCACCCCAATAAAATATATGATCTTCTCGTCTTTTAATTTGTTTTTAGCTTTTTAACTAAAAAAATAACATTTTATTATAAATGTTTATGAAACAGTTAATATTTCGTCAAACCATTCATACCAACCTACAATTAAAACACTAATTATTACTCGTATGCTACCTTTTCACAGATAATATACTGCGGCCATTTAAAATTTCAGTTCCAATTGAAGAAAGAGAATTTCGATTTTCAAAAATTTGAAACCGTGTATCGAACCAAAAGTACACAGAAAATGAACTGTGGGAATTTTTGTTGGGAGTTTTGCCAGTTGTATTGAGTAGAAATGGGATTAAATGTGAAAAAATACAACCAAACCTCAAGTTGTTAAAACTAACGTTTCTTTTCATTCTACATGAAACACCAGTGACTTTCCAAGGTTTCTGGTGAAAGTATTAACAGCTGTTTCTGCCGCCAATGGTGTAATGGATAGTGTGCCCGGCTCTTGCACATGATAACGTGGTTTCGGTCCTTGCTCTGACCTTTCTGTCGACGACGGTCACCACGCTTAAATAAATAAATGGTGTCCCGTTACATCCCATGTAGGGATTAGGGAGAACTTCTCACAACCAGTGAGCTGTGCGCGTTCTAGTTTTACACTCACTGATATATGTAGTTGAAAGTGTAAAATTCAATAAGGGGTTTGAGGCATAGCTTCACCTAATAACCGTTTAATCGTCGTCGGAGATGGTAAGGGTAGAAGCTTCATTCGTGGCCAGCCGTTAGCCGCTTCGGCAGGTTTTTGCGTATTAAAGGTTTCAGTGTGGACGAGCTTAGGGATTTTCTCTTCTGATGTGGTTCTAATAAAGGCACCGTCATCGTTTTTTCGTCTCTTTAGATCTCCAAAATTACAAAACTAACTAAGTGCATTGTATAGAGAAATGTTGTTAAAGTTGCCACTCATATTATGGGGCGTGCTATGGAAAAACCAGTGGCGTCGAATATCGTCCTCTCTCCAAGAAAGACGCCGACATTATAACTTTGAGCTGATTCATGTCGGCGCGCCTCTTCTGCCGACAAACAATTGGTTCAGCCGCAGGCGCGGATAATATTCGGCTCGCCCCACTCTCTCTATGGGCCGAGTATTTCGAGTTGTAGTGACCGTCGGTGGGGCAATGCTAGAATGCGCAGCTCTGGTATATGAGTACGTTGGTTCGATCCCTGCTCACACCACCTTACAATAATTTCGACGGCGGTCACCTCGCTTAGTGACGGCAACACTATCGAGTATTTAGTCATGAAAAAACTTTTCAAAATTACCGTTCGGAAACGATGTAAAACTGTACATCCCTATTAGTGAGCGCAAAACTAGAACGTTCACAGCTTAGTGGCTGTGAGAAGCTCTCCCTAATCCCTACATGGGATGTAATGGGAAACCATTGTTATTTATTTGGCGAATGATGAGAATAATGTTGGTTTCCAATTAGCCAATCGTAGCCGGCTTATCCAAGTAGACTTTAGGCTTTACGTAGTCCCAAAGAATAATGTCTAGAGTTGTGATATCACATGATATCTACGGTCAATTCACCGATTCGAAGCATGAAATTAACAGCTCATCGAATTGTTTTCGCAATAATGCCATGATACGATGAGATGTGTGGCAAGTAACGTCGTCTTGTTGGCTTTCAATTGCATGCAGTAAATATTCCGCTCTCAATGTGCCATATAAACCCGTTACGAATTCGAGACGGATCCTGTTCTGCGGAAATTTTGTTCGAAACGGACATCCGTTACGAACTCATAACGAATTCGTTTTCATATGAAATTCCTCTCGAAACCGCGAATCGTTTTTTGTACTTTTTCAGATCCGTCTCGAACTTGGAACGAATTTCATATTCGAATCCGTTTTTTGGAAGTAAAATGAATTCGGGACAGATTCGCTTTTATCAATTTTTGAAGATTCGAAACGAACTCGTAACGAACTTCATTTTCGAATCCGTTTCGGATGCGTTTTTTGGAAATATAATGAATTCGCGACGAATCCGACAAATTGCAATTTCACTGATTCGGTTTTTATGTTTTTACGGACTCGTAACGGGTTCGAGAAGGATCCGCCAAATCCCAATTTCACTGATTCGGTCTTTATGTTTTCACGGACTCGTAACGAGTTCGAGATGGATCCGCCAAATCATAATTTCACTGATTGGTCTTTTTATGTTTTTACGGACTCATAACGGGTTCGAAACGAATTCGAGAATTCACATTTCGGTTTTTTATGATTTACGAACTCGAAACGGATCCGCATCCGTTTTTGTGCACATTGGGTTATCATCGCGCGATAACGGGCGCCATTCACCGCTACGTCCCGGCAACAAAAATGGGCTGATGATTCCAGTAGCCCATTAGCCATACCTAATCGCTGTTTTTTCGGGATGTAATGGCAGGTCTCGAAGCTCTTAGGGTTGCTCATCAGCCCAAGCACAACAATTTTCGTTATTGGTGTAACCACTAAGCCAGAAACATGTCACATCGCTGAAAAAAATTTTGGTCGACAATGAATCTCTTGAAGCTTCAGACGTATACTTTCTAAACAATAAAACATTTTTATCTGGTACAAAATCTTTCCCGGCAAAAGTACGACTACATGAATCACCCTATATAAAGTATTAGAATTGAAATTCCAGTCCCACACAGCAGCTTCGATAATGAATAAATAGACGTGCACCAACTGAAAATTGTCTCCAGAATAGTTTTATTTAGAGTAATAGCAAACAAATGTACAGTACAGCTAGTGATGCCAATAAGAAGAACAAAATAGGGTTTTTTTATTTTCCTCTCTTTGTGACAACATGATCTCGACAGTTAGGAACCAGGGAGCTAAAATATATAATCCACTTTGAAATTCCATTCAAGCACAGAATAATGCATGTAGGGTATCCCGTATTCCCTATATACCGTCTCTTACCCTCGTGTTACTTAATGTTTGTTTTAGCTTCTATTTAGTTTCGCAATTTTCAAAACAGCGCATTGTAATTGATTGTTTCACTTGTTCATGTCATCGAATACTGCGGCAGATACTAAATACTTCGACTACTGACGACGATTTTCAAGTGATAAAAGTGCGACTTCCGAAAGAGTCTAATTAAAATTCATGTTGAACGAACAATTATAACACCAAAATGTTAAACAGTTTCTAAATGAGAAATCATAAAAACAAACAAACAAGCAAACTGTAAAGGGGAACGGGAGCGGGAAGGAAAGACAATAATGTGTAAATGAATTGACGTCAATAGGTAATATGAGTGAATAAATCTCGGAAATCTACTGGAGTACTACGTCGTTTGGGAAACAACACATAATCCCACAATAACTTTGAAATGTAGACTTAACCCTTTTTATGGTTATTGATGTAACAAACAGTTGAGAGGATTTGTCGTGTTTCCTCTTCATCTTCCTTTAAAATTTCGTAAGCTTTTTATGGTCCCCTACCCTTCTCGTTGCTTGCCCTTTATGGGTATGAGCAAATTGAAAATAATAAATCTTATGACAAACAAATAAAAATTCCAAATCCTCACCAACACACCACGACCAGCGACGCTAAAAACTGCCGTCTGTCCCATAATCCATGTTCGATAATATTGGCCACTAAAGCGATCTTTATCAGGAATTGTACTTGGGGTTTTTACACGCCACTGATTTGTGGGTGAGTTAGGGGGCCGCGTGGCTTTGTTCCGGCCATTGGGTGCTCCCAATAATCTTCGTATTGACTGTGTAAAATGGAATGAACGCCTCTTCAGCGCTGAGTGTTGCCATAAAATGAGGCGCATTGTCATGACCATGATAAGATTCTTGGTTTTAGGTAGGAATTGTAAACGATGGATTTCTATATTAAGTACTCGTCGCATTCGATGTCGACGTTTGTCTGTTGGTTTGTCGATTTTCGTAAATGGCCAATAGTCAATGCAATCACATATTGTCGATGTCACCGCACCGGCAACAGCCACGGACTTTTATCTTCAAGTAGTAATTCTTATAATGTCGGCAACAGGTTTCCACATCACAACAGAAAAATCTGCTAAGCATTTTATGGAGAGCTAATAATGCAATATCAAGCTGGAGCAACGGTGGCAAATGTTTACAATGAGTAACCATAATTGTAGGAATTTATTTCATTTACAGCAGGGTGGGTAGGAAATGTGTCATCACGAAAGTTACTAAGAAATTATGTCATTCCGAGGAAAACTCAATTTCTATAGGCAAAGTTTGCAATACTGAGTGTAAATCCTTTGGTGAGTTATTGGGAATTTAATTGATTTGAATTGAATTGAATTGAATTGAATCGAATTGAATTGAATTGAATCGAATAGAATTGAATTTACTTATGATAATTATTAAGTTGAAATAATCCACTGATCATTTGACGAAGAAAATCCAAAAATGGTTATAAGTAATGGAGATAAAGTGCCAAAGCCAAAAATTTTGCCGTTGCGTTTAAGATTTTTAACGAAAAACATTAAACAACCTTTATACTAAGAGATCTTGGGGAGCTTTTCTTCTGAGTCTTCTGAAGGTTACGATACTTGACATCAAATTTGCCGTTAGAGGATTTGGATGACTTTCTACTCGAGATTTATTTTTAAGCTTTCTAGCCTGGATTTATTCTTTAACATTGAGAATTTTGTGATCAGTATATGTAGGTGGTACTTAGTAATAAACCATGGAGCATTGAGATTTTCCAAAGAGTTTTGATTGGGGTCCATATGCCCCTATGGGCTTGATGATACATTCGTAAATCAATAGTTTGTTTTCGAGCAAGAGTGGAGATCTATAGTTAATGAGATAATTCAATTTTCTCAATTATATATCGAGGGCATTTCTTATGTCTGGATATGTTTTCTCCATGTGAGTCGTTTGTCAAGATGTATTCCGAGATATTTTACTTCCACTGCCTGTGGTATTTCTGCTTCATTATGAGTAATGGGAGGCCATGTTTCACGTTTGAGAGTAAACCATACATGGGAAAAATTAATTATATGGCAATTATAATTTGTTGTTTAATTTGAATTTCCTATCCAAATGCAAATTCAAAAAACTTTCAATACCATTGGCAATTGTACTTATTTTCAAATCATTTCCTTCATGTCAGGCAATTGTGGTTTTCAAATATTTTATACAGTACAGGTTTATGAATTTGAAAGTACTACGAGGCAATACCTATCGAAACCACAAACCTCTACATATAAAATACTTTAAAAACAGAATTGCCAGCAGTCAAAACAATTCAAAACAATTAAAAGCATTTCCATATTTCATTACAATTGGCATCCGATTCCACAACCCGCATTTGCATTGCCTGAGCAAATGCAAATTCAAAATTTTGTAATTGCCATTGTGAACAATGGTAATTCTTTTGCATTTGCATTGGATAAAGTAATGCAAATTAAATTCCAATGCAAATTAAAAAAAAACCATGTGTGGAGTAAACGTGACTTCGATTGATTTTGTTTCAATGACTTTGATTCTCCAATCATTAAGCCAAGATGAGATATTATCGATACATTTTTGAAGGGAAATACTTGTCTTTATGGGGTCTTCATTGACGGCTAAAGCAGCTGTATCACTACTAAAATTTCTAATTTCAAATTCGTTTGTTAGAGGGAGATCTGAAGTGAAAAGCAAATAAAGTGTTGGGCCCAAAACGCTCCCTTGCGGTGCACCTGCGTTAGTTAGACATATTGCGCTAAATTCGTACAAAGAAATATATATGTCGATTCTATGAGTCGAGAAATTGATAATAGTTTATGGGAAATATTTTCTTTGATTTGAATAGTAAACCATCATGCCAAACTTTTTCAAATGCTTGAGAGATATCGCGTAATGCTGCAGTGCAGTACTGCCCTTTTGCAAAGGACTGATTTATCGTTTCCACGAGCATGTGCACTTCTTCAATGGTACCATGTATGTTTCCTAAACCCGAATTGATGGTAAGGGAACGCATTTTTCATATCCTCTATGACTATAACGTGCATAAGTCTGTTGAGAAAGAGAGACTCCAGAACTTTACCGAAAATTAGTACTAAACTGATAGGGAGGTATGAGGATACATGTTCGGGAAATTTCCCCGGTTTGAGAACCTTTGTGATGTCCGAAACTTTCCACTGACGTGGAACCAAAGTAACGAGAGAGACATACTTTATAAATATATGTTAAGAAACAGAGGCTTTCTTTTGGAAGTTTTTTTTGAATTGAATTGAATGAAATTGTATTGAATTTAATTAAATTGAATTGAATTAAATTGAAGTGAATTTAATTGAATTAAATTAAATTGAATTGAGTGGCATATAATTGAATTTGATTGAATTGAACTGATTTAAATTGGATTGAATTGAATTGAATTAAATTGAATCGATCTGAATTTCTTTTAATTTAATTGAATTGAATCGAATTGAATTTAATTGAATTGAATTGAATACAATTTAGTTTAATTTAATTGAAGTAAGTTGAATTGAATTAAATTGCATGGAATTGTATTGAATTGAACTAAACTGAATTGAGTTGAATTTTATTGGATTGAATTGAATTGAATTGAATTGAATTTGCATTGAATTGAATGGAATTGAATTGCATTTTTTGTTAATTGAATTTGATTGTATTGAATTGAATTGTATTGAATTAAATTGAATTGAGTTGAATTTAATTTAATTGAATCAATTAAAATTCAATTAATTCTATTTGAATTGAATTGAACACAAATTTGAGAAGTCTAATTCATATTCGCATTAAACTTATTCCAATTTGTATATCATGTTCGAATTTGAGAGAAATTTTCAGGAATGAAAATTTTATTATGTGTCAGTTTGTAATTAAAAACAATAGTTTAAAATTTCCTGTAGAATTTATTCAAGCTAGAAAATTGTGTTTCAAAATAGATATCATATAAATTTAAATTCAGTAATAGGCTCGTTTTTTTCGTTCAGTATATACTAGTAGTGTATACTGGTCGAAAAGAACACATCGACTTTAAGCAAAATAAATTTGACAGCACTTCTCAACTCTAGCAGTTGAAAAATAGAAAAACTAAACATTTACCCGATTGTATTTGCTTCTTTATTTGTCACTTTAGCTGTGTCAGAGCTTCTGGCATAGAGCATACATTTTTTCCGACAAATCGATTGAAAGCTTCTCTCCTTGATGGAGCTTCATCGCCAAAAATTGAATTAAGTTCATCCATGCACTGTTGCTGAGTTAATCCACGTCGAAAGTTGTAAAAAAATAATCGCACGAAAATGTTCACGATTTAATTCCATGTTTGGGCCGAGATGAATCTTTTAAGTTACTGTAAACAACACAAATAGCGCTTGTATGTCAAAACGTTCTGAGTACGCATAACCCCAAAAATGTCCATCTTTACGATAGATCTGTCAGTTGCCAGATTGCAACACTAGGGTTGCCAAATCGCGAAACATAAAATTCAACCCTTAGAGGAAAATTGTGGGCTGTAACGTATACACTTTTCATTTGAATGTGGAAACGCGTATACTGGACGTAAAGAACGAGGCTAATATCTGTGGCCACAAGTCATAACAGCCTAAGTCTGTTTTTCCATATTTTCAGTACAGAAGTTTAAAGTTTGGAATCTTTACCGAAAATCAGGAGACGGCTTTTTTGGGAAAACTTTTCTACAGATTCCAAGGAAACGAGTTTCTTTACTTAGTTGTTAAAAAAAATAGATGTTTATTCTCGTATTCAGAAGATATTACCGAAAAAGACACTTAGGCTGTTATGAATTGTTGAAGGAAAGAAAGCCAAAAAGTTAAAGTTGAGTTAGGCTTTTATTCCAGATAAAATAAAAAACTTTAAGTGCGCCTAAATTGACATAAATTGTTATTCTATGTCAACATTTTTCAGATACGATCTCTCAAGTTGAGTTAGGTTGTTTTTCCTCTATAATAATTCATAAAGATTACAGACTTAGGTTACATTTTTACTTTGAATTCGTTTAATGTTCTGAATTATACCATTTATATCTGGAGAATAAAAATATAATATAAATATTAGTAAAAAAAAAACAGAAAATTCAATATTTTATTAAATAAATCCATTTTATTAAATTTTAAAAGTTTTTACAAGTATATTTGACTTTTATTTTAATATTTTCTTCGCTGTCATACTCTGTCAAATCAGGATGGGTATTTGGGTGTTCCGTACTTGTTGACAAATTGTCGTAAAATGAATGAAATTGTGGGTTTATAAACTGTTTCAGGTCCATAAGATCTCCTTTTAGTTGTTGTATTCCATTAAGCCCGCTTACGCAAAAGAGCCACCTTTACGATTTTAAAGGAGTCATTTGTATCATTAGACGTTTTGTATTGTATTTCATTACAACTTTTTGTATAACGAACATTTGAAATAAATAACAGAAACAAAAGAGTTCTTATTCTGTCCTGAACATGAATCACTATAGAATGTTACAGTTTTTGTTTCCGCTGGCAATATTTTTAACAAGTTGTAGAAGAGACATGAATAAATTTCATTTCCGCCACGCCGGCCCACATAAAGCATTTTGCAATATTGGTTTCAAGGGCATGGTCCAGAGTTGTTATAGAGTTTCGAAGGAAAGGTGTTGGTAGGCATTGTTCTAAATCAAAGCGAAGCTCTTCATGGTGTTCGATGTCATTGAATCCTTTTCATCTTTTCGTTTTGTCTCATAAGCCATTTCAGCTGCAATTAATTATATTATTATTAATTAATTGTTCAATTAATTCACATTTTTCTTCCTCCGTTTGAGCGATTTTTAATTTTGCAACGTTGGTATCGCAAGTACTACAAATGTCTACGTTAGGTGCTTTGAATTTAAGGCCCATAGTTTTGAATATATCGCAGTACTTAGATAGGCTTACTGGATTTTCGACCTTCAATTTGTAAAGGCGGTGCATGAATGATAGATTCAGGCTGGAAGGCAAATATTTCTGACTCGTATCGCGTCGACTGTAGTGACTCTCATACGCAGGGAAACTTGAAATGTGGTATATAACTTCGTGTACTATTGTAACATCTATCTTAGAGGTTAGAGTATGCTTTCCTCGAAGATTTTTGAATTGCATTGAGGGACTGTTTTTATACAGCTATCAGATTCATCAAAACACTATGCAAAATGTTTTTTGCACACTTGGATAACGTTACCGCCAATTTCTAAAGAATATTTCATGGGTACAAAGGGTATCACACTTTTTATCCTCTATGGACTATCAATGACCCTATGTAAATAATGGTAAATGATGAATTAAAATCTGGGTCCTTTATCGAATCGTCAGAGTCAAACGCTCTGTTTTCAAGAAAAAATTCATCACCTGCTTCATTATTTTGTGGTTTTAGCGTTTGCGAACCTATATTATAATTAATATTCCGTTATTAAAGTTGTACGTCATAAATTTAGTTTAATGTTAATTTCTACTACAAAATATCGCTTACTTCTGGGCAAGTCCATATCAAAGTTTATTCCAAGCACTGATGACCGCGATTCCGCTGAAAATTTGGAATCAAAACAATTTCGATATAAAATATTTTCAACCTGAGATGAGCCAGTTTCAACACGTTTGACTAGAGTAAAATTATAAACAAGAGTATTAGGTTGTTTGTATTGAAGTAAATATGAATTTGATATGACAGTCGCGTATAGACAGACGTACGCATGTTGTAAAAACTGATAACCATATTTGCGTAACGTTACTCGTTCTTAAATGAAACTTAAATTTTCCAACAAAGTTTAACAATACATATCAATACACTAACTTTTATTTATTTACCTTTATCCTTAGGACGTTCAGCCAGCATCTTAGCCCATTCAAACAATTTAGACATTTCCCACAAATTTTTCACAGCAATTGTTAAAATTTACCACTTTTAAATCAATCACCACTTAAGATGTACAAATGTCCGCAATGACCTAACTCAACTTAATGACTCACTTTTGAAAAATTTCCAATTTTCATAGGTTTGATATAAACACAAAAGTCTATTTAGACAACAGTTTTTGTTAAATTCAAATTTGGATTTTCAACTTAACTTGACATGAGATTTTCAAAATTTTTTTTTAGTTTGGAGAAAGAACTTAACATATTTTATGATTGTCAAAAAACGAAATTGTATTTCGGAATAAGAGCTTAACTCAAGACAGGAAAATAAAATGTTTTCTTTATTTTTTGGAATAACGACTTAAGTTGATTTAGGCAATAATGAAAAAATAATGTTTATATTTCTTGTAATCCTAAATTGACTTAGGCGGTTATGCCAAATTAAAAAATGTGCAATAAAGAACACTTAAGTTGAGGTAGGAAATTAAAGTTGAAAAATTTTGAGTTAGGCGGTTATGCCAAAACAGTCTTTTAGAAAAATAACTTAAGCTATTAGGTTTTTTAGGGTTAATTGCCTTCCTATAATAGACAGAAAAATTAAAAATTTATAGCAAATAGATTTAGACACGCTGACTACGATGGTGCTAATAACTCAATTGTGTCCTAACTCGAGTTAGGCTGTTATGACTTGTGACCACAGATATATTTATATGCTTTCTTTGAATTTTTAATTTATTGAAAGGATATTTGACACAAATTAAGTAAAACCCGGTTAACCGACTAACCTACGTTAAACAACCAGTTTTCGGTTTATTTGAAAATTACGATTTTTAAAAATCCGGTTAACCGTATAACTGCAAAATGACCTGTTTACCGGTTCTATTCAATTTCGAACACTTTAGTAGAGACCTGAGCCTAACCAGAAAATGCAATATATATTTTTTGAGTGCGACATTCTCGAAAAAGAACACAAAACGTTTAAGTAGGGTTGCATATTTTTAACAAATGAACAGAGAAAAGCACTTTTAGGGCAAAGAGCAGAACAAATGTTAATTTTTTTCTCACCAGCGAAATTGCCATAAGATTTTGTTTTTATATCGCCACAAAAAAGAACCCTCCAATTTTCAACCGATTCTAATTTAATATTTTTAAAATACATGAATTAAAATTCGAAAATTCCACATAAAATTTGAAAGACATTAATTGAAATTTAAAACATATCGCACTCTAAATACAAAAGAGTCATAATTCAAAATTTTCCAATTTTAATTTTTTGCTTAAAAACAATAACCAGGGACCATTTCTATCCACTGTAAAAATCTGACGTCGTTTACTCTTCTCTTTCGTGAAAAAAATCCTTTATGAATATGTCTATTAGTGAGTATTTTCATACATATTTCTAATTAACCAAATCAGTTTTATGGCTCTATTGAAAATTTGAATATTTTGAGTTATAACTCTTTTGTAGAGAGGGTGCGATATCAATTGAAATTTAAGAAGCTTAAAAAGTAAAAGACAAAATAAAATAAATGGATTCCCATTATATTCCATGAAGGAATTGGGGAGAGCTTCTCACAATTGTGACCTACAATTTTACTCCAGTTCTGAACCGCATTCTGAGAAGGTTTTTCATGGCTAAATACTCGATAGTGTCGCCGTAACTATGCAAGGAGACCGCCGCCGAAAGAAATTTAAGGTGGTCAGAGCAGGGATCGAACCCAAGACCTCATGTACAAGAGGCGCGCACACTACCCATTGCACCACCGACGGTTATTGAAATGTAAGAGACATTAATTAAAATTTAAAAACCTAATAAATATGTAAAATCGGGTTTCGAATTCAAATTGACGAATTGTGAATTTCTATGGTTGTATTTAAATTTCAATTGAAGTATTTTAAATTGCAATTAATGTTTTCTAAATTTCCATTGATGTATTTTAAATTGCAATTGATGTTTTTTAAATTTGGATTGATGTATTTAATAGTCGAAATTGGATTTTCCAATTTTAGACGATAATATATAAAATTTATTGATATTTTTTGAAATTGACTTATTTAAATTATGTTTTTCAAATTGAGTAAATATTTTCCAAAATTCAAAAAATATTGACAGCAAGAAATATTTGATATATCAGCTGGGAATTTGTCTGTTATTACAGCAATTGTTGTTGGCAAAATACCTGACAACATATTTGCTAAAACAACAAACATATGCTTGCTGAAATAGAAAATGTGATTACTTTCCCTTTCCAGTAGTATTTTCTGCTGTGCTTACTGATATGTTTTTTTGAGTGTATCTGCCAATAAACATTATCGCCAAACCAACATAGAATTATATATTCTGGTTCTACAATATGGCTTCTCGTAAATGGGAGTGGTTATCGCGAGATTGATAAATTTCATCGGAATTATTGACCTGAAACGAATTTTACTACTTGTTACGTTCTGCAATGGAATATGTATTTCAGTATACATGTTTACGTCAAAAGTATATTTGATAATTTTCCAAATTGTAACAATCAACTTCAAGTATTTGATCGAACAATATCGAAATTTGACACTTGATAACAACAAATGATGCATAAATGTACAATATTATTGATCGATTTACTTGTAGAGGGGAATATAAATTAATTTTTTTCAACAATTGGTCGTTAGTCATTGTTAAGAAATTCCTTTACATGATTTTCAAATTAGAAAAGGAAAATTATAGCAATGTAGCGGAAACGTGGCTGCCTCAGTATCGTAGGGTGTCACATGAAAACTGACCAAAATCATGCATTTTGTAGCGAAATATCATGAAACAAAATTTGTTTGACCCAGTTTCGATTTTTATGCCTTTCGATGTCGATGAAATTTCGCACACACTTTCTGCTTGTTATCTACCCATTATTAGGGCGAGGCGCAGAAGTTGCTATACTCCAGTAACAATTGTGTTCAAATCAAGACTACACAATTGAGAACTAGGTGGCGGTATAGCTCGAGATCTAGTTTAAATCTAAGAAATGTCAATGAAAATATAAACCACTGATGTCAAATAATGTATTTATACTTACACCTAAAGAATGTATTAATTTATGTTTAAATATTTTATTAATATTCAAAATGAAACACTGTGTATAACATTTGAGGTAATATGTTGCTTGCATGGCGAACAATTATTGCATTGTGATTCCGGTTTAATGGTTTAAGATTTACAGCGTTTTCAAGTTTTGTGAGGTATTAGCTGTATTAAAGTGGAAACAACTTATTAATGCAGCTTAGATTGAATGAAAGGTTCAATCCACGATAGTTGGTACACATGCATGGGTCGCCTTTTTCTGAAACAGGATGCAAAGACTCCAAGACGAAAATAGTATGCTAAGACTCCAATTGTCGGGTCAGCATTCGTCTAGCAAGATTTTGCTTATGAGCTATTGCATGTACCTTCCCACCACAAAGCCGCCAGTCTTACACAGCTCAGCCGGTAGTTTATCAGCAGCAACGACTTTGTTGTTCTTAAGCCGAGAAATTGCAGTTCTAACTTCGCTTAGGCTAGGTCAACGCCATCATCCTGTATTTGCTCAACAACCTCACCTATATCGAAGTCTCCTGGGAGAAGTAAAGCCGAAAAGTGAGCTCTTTATATTCCCAACATACTGTGCACATCCGTGACAAGATGTGCCCTGATCCATCTCCGCTGGTCTGGCATTGTAACCTTCGGTAGAATCAACGGGTCTCATTCTTTCTTCTGTAAGATTCAACACAATTCAACGCCTTCCATACAACCATTTTCCCCTCACAAACAGACGGGTTTCCTCTCTTCTCCTGTCCTTATACCACTCTGTCGCGGCTTGCGTTGCAACTGACTGAAGCTTTGTCATACGTGCAGCGTTTTTTTCATTATTTGCCTTGCAACACTTTTCATTGTACCATGGTTTATCCCCAAGCGGTTTCCCATAACAAAGTACAGATTCCCGCAACAGTTTTCATATATTGGGAAATGTACTTACATTGCGCCTCAAGATCAGGAGGCGGAGGTGCGTACTGTGCCAGTATCCGAGAGAGCTTTCCGCATAGCCCGTGGCTATCTTTGGTAATCGCAGCTTTCCGATGTCCTGCTTTCCTTATGTTTGGTTTCTGGCTATCCATATCTCTGGTGACTTTCGCTCTGTTTATCATTGTGCGAACCTTTGCCGCAACTAGGTAGTGATCCGAATCTATATTAGGGTATCGGATCACATGTACATCAATTACACCAATAAAGTGCCCTCCATTAATCTGGTTCTTCGTCCGTTGATCGGGGGATATCCAAGTAGCCTTATTTATATCCCTATGTTGGAATCTCGAACTACTAACAATCATGTTCTTCGCCGCTGCAAATTATAATAGTCTCATTCCGTTATCGGAAGTGATGACGTGTATACTGAATTTACAGATGGTTGGCATATAGACATTTTCTGCGCCGACTTTAGAATATAAATCACCTAGAAGAATCTTAATGTCATGGCCAGGGCAGCGGTTGTATGTTCCTTCTAGGGTATGTATGTATCTGGTGTCATCGTCCTTTTCTTCCATCGGCATGCATGCTTCTTCTCATGGCAGCTGTAGTATATGTCACAGTTCTACTTCTTTGTACAGCCATGTCCTGTCCATCGCATCTCCTGGATAACATTAATGCCAGCCTTATAATTCCGAAGAACATCTGTCAGTTGGACAGTGGTACCGGATCTATATAGTGTTCTAACATTCCAAGTGGATATCCGTAAATCTAGGTCCTTATAACGTTTGCTGGATCGTCATCAAATATGGGATTTAATGTTCATTCCGTATTTTCTTTGCCAATATAACGGAGGCGGAATGCAAACAAAGTCCACTGTGGTTTTGAATTTTACCTACTGCCAGGATGATTATGTCTCCGCCGCCCATTATGGATTAGCCGCTGACCCGAATGCATTGTGTTGAATCAGGGTTTTTGTTGCTTTACCTCTTATCCGCCGTTGGCCATTAGTGTTACGAGTCTAAAACGAGTCTAAAAAGGACAAAATAATAATATGGCCAAACTAAGTACTTGGTGTAAGATTTTCGTCAACACTAATGTTGAACTGAACACAAACAACAAACATTGTAACAAAAATAATTCGTCCGATTCTCAATTTTCTCAAGAGATGATGTCAAAAAAAACCAAATAATGTGAAAGACACTTACACGATCAGACCCTAAATGTTGTCGTCACCATTACAGAAGTATATAAATGGTCATATCTCCTGGGATGAAAGGATGAAATTTCTTGGTTACCATTAAAAAATATAGAACTGTTCATATTTTCAAAATATTCAAATGCCTAATCGGGAAAAAAGACGAAGTTACGAAAAAAGACATGGGCATAACTCCTAAATGGAGCTTCTAATCATAGACAGAAAAAATTTTCGTGAGCACATTGTACAAATATTGAAATGACCATATCTCCTAAACGGTGCGTCTAATCGCAAAATTTACAAAGTTTCTTGAACAAAATTGTAGCAACATAAAAATAGCTATCTCACCTAAATGAGGCGCAGCGGATTATGTTGTTGAGACAACGTTGCCTTTAGGGGATAATGCACCACTCGTTGAGTTTGGTCAAGCCACCACAGCTGATGGTAGGAGTATTGCTGAAAACTTGGATCGAGGCACAGAATGGCTGATACGATCTAAGGAAGTAGGCGATGCCCATAGGCGAAGGCAAAACAATAGTCCGTGTGGCCTTGACAACATCCCGGACATCGTCCTGCGTAGAACGAGGGCTGTAGTGGACCTTTATGGCCACCCTCCTAAATAACTGTATTAACGTGGGTTACTTCCCGAGGGCGTGGAAACGGGCGTCCTCGGTATCCATTTTGAAACCGGGGGCTGATTCAAAACGCGCGAGCAATTACAGGCCGATTTCGCTACTCTCCCCACAGCGGAAACATCTCGAATTTTTGTAGCGAAGGGGATTATCAATTCGGTTTTAGGGAGGTTGATAATGGTTGTCTAATTGACTGGGTACAAATTGTCGCTCCAAGAGATGTATTAGTTGAAGGATCCATCGCATGAATTTAATTTTAATTCATACGCTCTGATAGTTTTAGCGGACTACGTCGCCCTGGGTCTGTAGGAGCGGCGCGTTACCATTAGCGAGAGCCTGGACTACGCCAAGGCGTTTGACACTGCGTGGCAGGATGACATTATTTATATGATGATGGTGCATGGTTTTGGCCATTCTACATGTCGGATGATCTCCAATTTTTTAAGGGACCGTTCATTCTGTATTAGAACCGGTGACTCTTTCTGTGACGTGCTGGTGGTGACTGCAGGAGTGTCGCAGGGCTCCATCCTTGGACATTTACTGTACAACATATTTATCTGCGACATGGCCCAACCTCCTGATGGGGATCTGGTGATATTGTATGCAGATTACATTCTGGCCGCCTTTGCGGGGTGAGGGCGAAACTGGTCAATGCTCGGGTGAATGGATAGCTGGCATCTCCTGACTATTATTTCTGAAAATGGGGCATTCGTTTGTATGTCGCTAAGTCTACGGGAATGATAACCTGCAGACAAGCCGAAATGGATTCACGGGAATATGAATTCAGATGAAATGTAAGAAAATATATTTTTTTGTTCAATAAAGGGTTGTTCCAACCCTTAAGGTCGGAAACTCTAGCATCGGAAGAGATATGATATATCTTGGTGTTATCCTTGCGGAAGATTTTCCATTCTACCGGCACTTAGATTATGTCCTCGGGAGGGTGACACGTATTTTCTGTGCCTGTAACAGGTTGCTTCGGCCCAGTAGTGGGCTGTGTGGAGAGGTGAAGTTCTTGACAGACCGCCAGATTATAAGACCGCTACTGGCTCACGCGTTTCCGGCATAGTAGGGGATATCCTCCCATCAGATGGAGCGCTTGCGTATATGAGAGAGGAAGATTTTGACCTCGTGTCTGGGACGTTATGCTGAGGTTGAGATGGATGGCACATGGCGGAGCCCGCGTTATTGGGCTATTTACGACGGAATTTATTTCAAGCGCATCGATATAGTTTTGGTTGAGTGAGCATTAAATTCACTTTGTAAGACTGCTGACCTGGCCAACTCCTTGGTAAGAAAGTGTATCAGTTGTAAAGGAGATTGAGAAAAAATATAGTAATACCCCATATGCCCTCCTAAACTCCTCTTCTGGATAGCACATATACTCAGGTCACGATTTTTCAATATATCACATAGCACACTGAGACTCCTATCGGCGTCCATGCATTCGTCCATCCAAATTGTTCACATGACCTTGTGCATGCACCTTGCCAGCTCATCGTCGCTGTTCAAGCCTTGTGGGTTGGCTGGGTTTAAACTTGTAAGTTGTTGTTCTGATCCCGTCTTGGTTACTCCTAAACTCCTCTTCTGGATAGCACATATACTCAAGTCACGATTTTTCAATATATCACATAGCACACTGAGACTCCAATCGGCGGCCATGCATTCGTCCATCCAAATTGTTCACATGACCTTCATCGTCGTCAGCCTTGAACAGCCTTGTGGGTTGGCTGGGGTTAAACTTGTAAGTTGCTGTTCTGATCCCGTCTTGGTTAGGAGGGGCGAACCAGCACCAGCATTGAATTCACCTGGAGTAATATATCATGTTTAAGAAGCATCTTATCATGTACTCCTTTAGTTTTAATTTATTTATGAGATTTTGATATAATTAATGACCAAAAAATTAAGACGATTGAAGCCAACATTCCTGTTTTGGTTACGTCGGTCTTATTTAATGGGCTGCCAGTGTCTCACCGGAGGTATTGGGTTCGTTTGCTTTTCTGATTAAACCAGCAGTTACAAATTCTAGAGGTCTTATTTAGTCGATGACATTAGGTTACAAATGAACTTCCATTATTAATCTAATGAGTTTAAATAATTGGAATGGACATGTTGCTTCTTTATGAACACTACTTTATTTTAGTTTATTAATAAATGACTTAATTATACGCCACTGCTACCCAATATCGTTGTTGTTTGAAGATGTTTTTGGTGAGTATCACGATTTGAAATTATATTGTAAGACAAGAAATAAATTTGTACCGATAATTTGTTTAATCAAGCTCAAGTCCATTCTATGCATATCTCTATTAGATATACAGGATGATTCAATTGTAATTCAGATTTTGGAGAGAAATTATTTGTAGAATGTTACTATTTATCCTTATTGTATTCAGACAGTTGGTACCACAGGCTTTGGCCTGTAGTTGTGGAGCGTCACCCAGTTGAACAGCCCGTAAAAGTGATCCAAACGTTTTATGAAAATGGTTATACTGCAAGAAGTGTATTTCGCCCATTACGTTATTTTGCCGGTCAACATATGAGTCAACAGTCAGCCGTTTGATGCAGAAATTCAATGAAACTGGGTCGGTGCACCCGTGCGCCTTCGTACACGTCTTTTGGGCAAAAATATTGCTGCTGTGGAACAAAGTGTGGACCAGGATGCGATAACCTCAATTCGTCGTCGTGCACAGCAAATAAAACTGTAGGGGCATTTTTTTCGTAACTTATACACGTTAACTCATACAAACTGACAACCTGCCCGTTAACATGTATAATTTTAGAAGTTGAGAATAACCCCGATAAAAGTGTTACCAAGTTTGACTTTATTGTATCAGAAATATAAAATGTATGTCATTCAATTTCTTATATTTCCACGACGTTTCCACGAAATTATGATTTAAATATAAGGGGTAGTTACTTTTTTTTAACAAAATATGTAAAAAGTTGTAGAAAATATTATTGATTTTTTCTTCTTCCACAAGCAGAATTCCAAGACAATACTGGAGACACACAACAACTAAAGCAATCCCAAAAGGAATTTAAGTGAAGAAGAAAGCCGAGGAATAGCTCTATTCGCAAACAGATACACCCAGCGAAATAAATATAAGGGCAACACCATTTTTTGTTTTTTCCAAATGTTGTGAGGAATTTTCAAGTTTATATTTTATATTGTATTAATCCTGGCAAAATTAAATACTTTTCAGCAAAAATACTATTAATATGACTTCTTCAAGGTGAATCAACAAAAATAAACAAATTACTAGTGCGAAATATTTATAAAGGCAACAGGTTTATTTAAATATTCTAAAAAGTTTCGTATGACATTTGACCTCCATTATCGTTAATAACTTCTACTAAGCATCTTGGCATTGAGTTTATCAACGAATGAATATGCGCAAGATCAGTTACCTTCCATTTTCTGGTATTGCTTCTCTTCGATCCTTGACATTCTTCAACTGGAGTCCTGGGTGGTAAACTTGGATAATTAAATAGACCAGAGGTTTTCGATCGGATAGAGATCAGAACTGAGTAAGTCGAGAGTTTATATTATTTCTGGGCTCCAGAAACTTTGGAATTTTCTTAGACCGATGTATTATTGCGTTGTCCTACTGGATGATAAATTCTGAAGCACAAATTTCCTCTCCAGAATTAACTAAGACGACATCCAATAGTCGAATATAATACTCGGAGTCAATTCTTGTGCAAACGAAACATATTGGAGTGGTTCCTCTATAACTCATACCTGCCCCAACCATAAGGGAGCCACCGCCAAAATTTCGCCGCTGACGCATAATATTGGAAAAATCTCTGGAACTCCAGAGACGTCCCAGCCGTCAGGTACATCCAAATTTAATTTTTGCATCGGAAAATATCACCGCTCATCCAAAAATGTGTATATTTCAGCGAATTTAAATCTGTCTAATTCGTGTCTTGGCATGAGACCAAGTTTTGCATACTTTTTCCCATATGACAGTTGCAAGTCGCGTTTCATTATTTGTTGAACACAACGCAACCCTGCTCCCAAGCTCAATTCAACAATAATTTCCTTATCGCTGAAGTTTTCTTTAACAGCAACCCTTTTGATCTCTCTTTTGGCGCTGCCACTGATCAATGCTGTCCTTCCTGGTCGTTTTGTGTTTCCATATTGGCCACCCTACTTTATAAAATTGTCAATGACACAGCTAGATCTTTTCAATCGCCTCGAAATTTCCCGATTGGACAGGCCTTCATCATGATAATCTTAAATTTTTACCTTTTTTCTTTACTTAGGTACTTTCCTCCAGGTATTTTTTATAAATTATTTTTTTTTAATTTTACCTACGTTAATTTTAAAACAATAAAATAACAATCAAATACAACTCACTTCTGTTTAAGTTCCTATTTACTACTGTTCGAATTCGGTTTCTTTTTCATGTTGCCTTTATATATATTTCGCACCAGAAACAGAAAAAACAACGTCACTTTTCATTTAACTTGTAAAAGAGATCGAATGGTTACATTCACCGACATAATATACCTAATGACACATATGTGCATTAAAATTATACTCCAAAAACCCAGTGCACTGAGAGTACCGAGAAAAATATATTGCCTTTATAATTATTTCGCTGGGTGTATTTACTTTCACCGATATTCTTCCATGACTCAATTCGCAAGAATGCCGTCGGTTCTGTCTACTTGATGATCTTTGTATTCTCTTTTGATACACTTTATGCACTTTTTGGTACCTTTGTGTTCTTTTTGTACACTTTATGTACTATTTGCACTATTTGTTCGTTTACGATGCCTGGTGTATTTTTAAACTCGCTGATACCCCAATGTGGCATTAAAGTCCTTATTTCATTGCAATCGAAATCTTGTGTTTGGAGATTTTGTTTACCCAAACATCTGATTTTTAGTATAATAATTCACTGCTACTAACCAAGTGAGAGAATTCTGCTGCATTGTGAATGCAGTATAACCACCTCATACATTTCATTGAATATTTTAGAATTTTGTTTTGTGTTTGACTTTTAAATTAACGAATTGACAAATACAAAGGAAAAATTATCGGATGAAGCCAAGTTGATTATACTCAACGTATGTATATGCGTGTTTTTCGTAACAGTTGATGTTAACTTATATAGGTTACGAAAAACACGCCCCTTGTGTCACCAGTCGAATAGCACATGAAACAATGGCCCAATTGAGAATAAAGTTCCCAGGAACCATTATCTTACGAAACTACGATTTCAAATGGCCTCCGAGATCGATTTGACAATATTGGACTTCTTCCTCTGGGGCTACGTATTGTCTATGCTAACGGGTATTTCAATAAGAGCGCTACAAAAGTTTTTTTTTTAAATAAAACAAAACCGGTTTTAGATACCAATGAAATTCTTTATTACTGTCAAAGTACGTTCGATGCCATTATGTATGGAACTCGATTTCTTTTGCATGGCCACCACGGGCAGGCTTGCAGAAGTCCAGACGCTGAACCCAATTTTCGACGGTTTTCAAGCATAAATCGGCCGATACTGCTGCAATTTCACGTTCGATATTCGTACGAAGTTCATCAATCTTCACTGGCTTGTTGGCATAGACCATAGTCTTGACGTAGCCCCACAGGAAATAATCTAACGGCGTCAAATCGCACGACCGAGGCTTGTGGCGCCGTCCACATGAACCACATGTCCTCCAAGTCCATATTATCCAATTGGGGCCAAAAATATTCGGTTATTATTGAACGGTAGCGATTCGCATTCACAGTAATGTGCCGGTCTTGATCATCACGGAAGAAGTACGGCCCAATGACGCCCCCGGCCCATAAACCGCACGAAACCGTAATTTTTTCGGGATGCAATGATGACTCATTGATTACGTGTGGATTGCTGTCTGACCAATAACGCATATTTTGCTTATTGACGAAGCCATTCAGCCAGAAATGAGCCTCATCGCTGAAGACCATAAATTGGACGTAGACTCCAAATTTCGGTAGTAAATTTTAATAATTTCGACTCGTTGTTGGCTCGTATATCTATCCATGATGAAATGGCAAACCTTACTGAAGAGAAATGTCAAAAGAGCGGGAAAAATATGGCGTCGTTTCCTGTCCCTATCGATTTTCTTTGTAGCGTCTCTGTTGAAACACCATTTATAAGCACGAGACGATTACAGAGCTGAAGAATGAAATCATCATCGATATTAATGATATACAGAGGCCAAACTATGCCAAGAAGTCAAGACAAATTGTAACGGATGTAGTAGTTCATACATAAATGACATAGGATAAGAAACGTAATGAAATAAAAAAAAAACATTTCGATATATTTGTGTTTCATTTATAAAAGTAAATCTGCGGTCTTATTGAATCACCCTATAGCTTTCAAAAGAGAAATTTTGCAAAATGCATTGTCGTGATTGCTGGTTCCTATGCCAGGTCTAGGCACAGATCTTCATCAGCGGTTGGTTGGCATAATGCTATTGAAATATTTATCCAGATAAATTCAAATGGACACTCAAATGCAGTGAGAATTGTTTAGTATGCAAATGTTAAAAAACATTGCAAGCACCTACAGAAAGAACCCTACCACACAACTTCTTTGCATGTCGAGAGAAAAACAATTCATACAGACAATTAAATTGCTGCTGCATCGTCGTCTTCAGCGTTGTCAGATAAAGTTCGTCAAACTATTAGTTGTAATGTTGGTAAGCGCTCGGTTACAAATTGCAAAAGATACAGGCTGCTGAATATGGAATTTTTAGTGTCTTTAAATAAGTGAACCGGAGTGTATGTGGACGATTTATTTGTTATTATCAGAAGAGCTGAAGTGGCCAACATGATAACAGCATTGAATTCTTTTAATGGACAACTACAATTCACGCTCGAAGAGGAAAGGGACAATAGGCTGCCATATTTGGACAATTTGGTTATCGCACAAGGAAATGCTCTCAAAATGGACTGTTTGATAAATTATTATTGATAAATTATCATTCCGAACACTCGAGAGGGACAATTATTAACACTGCGGGCAACTCCATTAGGAGAGTTATGAAGATAAGTGACGCTGAATTCTACAAGACGAATAAGGGGGAAATGGTGGAAATAGCTTCCCCGGGAAAATTATAGGTATCCTGATATCACGGGTGGAGGCGAGCAAGCCAACAGAACGCCGTACTGAATCTGACAGAATGTATAAAACCACAACGTATGTTCCTAGTTTCTCTGAAAGATTGAAACATTCCAATATATATGACAACGAAAAATATGTGTGTAAAATTCCATGTGATTGTGACAAGTCCAACATATGCCAGAAAGTATATGTTGGTACTACAATGGACAAATTGAAGACTGGAATATCTGCACATGAGTCGGACAGAAAAGCTCATTATAAGCCGATAGAACAAAAGACAGCACTCGCAGCCCACGTCCTTTGACTGGACACAAACCTAATTTTGACGTATTGAAAATTCTGACTGAAGAGGAAAATTACTCAAGATGCCTCTTCCGGGAAATGCTGCAAATAATTGCCATTCCATCGGGAAAAAGGCTTAATTGCAAACGAGATCAATGTGCACACAATTGACAGATCCAAGGGAGGAACAAATCAGTTGACATAAGCCTGCGGAAAAACTTGGACGCGCAATGTGTTATCTCAGAATGTGGCTAAAATTAATCGTTCTCCCTTTGATAATATATTTCTTTTTGTTGATTCTTGTTTGAACTGTTCAATAATGTTTATGAATACTTTGAGTTTATTCTTCATTTATCAGATCCTTGAAAACGTTCAACGAAGTTGGTCGAAATATTGGAAAATATTGATGAAACTCTAAAAAGAAATACTTGAGGTGTTTTCTTTTATTCTTATGACCTTAAACCGAAACAACTGAAAACCAACAGTTCGTCAATATAAATTTTGGAAACCATCAAACAATCGTCAACATTAGAAACTGGAATTTCTATACCAAATTTCAACATTATTGTTGAAAAAACATTATTGTTGAAAAAACAATAAAACAAGTAATTAAATCAATCTATTAAAGGTATTCTATTTCTTCTTATTTATTTGAATCCAAATTCGTTTTAAATTAAATTTATTTATCATTAATCATTTAAAATTTGTATTATAAATGACTCGATCTAAAATTATTTCTTAGAAGGATATTTTTACATTTTCCTTGAGCTCTACAGATCAGGGTTTATCTGCAATTTGAATAAATGTAAACAGTCGTTTCGAAGTTTGTGGCTCTTATCGTCATCGCCTTAGCGTTCTAGGCCAGTGACCGTCTTGTTCATTTTGTTGTCGTCGTCGGAGTTTCTCTCCTCTTTCTAACATTTATAATTTGTTTTATATAAAACAATGAAGTATTATTTTTATACAAATTTTGGAATTGAAATTTTTTGACGTAGAATACGTCTTAACTTACGGTATGAGGAGTCATGTCAGGTTTTTATTGTTGTAATCTTTATTTCATTGAATTTGAGGAAACGGCTAGATGAATTTTTTTAAATTTTTTTTTGTAGGTAAATGAAGATGTTATCTTTCGTTTGATATATCATATTGGTTGATATATTTCTAGTATTTTAATTTCTCAAATGAAAATTGTTTAAACACATACACTCAAACATGTGTTTGGTTGAGTGTTTTTGGTTGCTCAACATTGCTTAGGAACATGTATCTAGTAAAAAGTGAAACGAACAGCAAGCTAATGTTGCTTGGCAACATGTATCTAGTAAAAACTGAAACAAACAGTAAGCTAACGTAATAAAGCTTTTTTGCGAAAGCTTCAATAAAGCTGTTGTAACATTAATTTTGAATTGTAAAGCGTAAAGCTTTCACACAACGCTCGAATGCTAATGCGAAGACTCGATAAGGTAAACCTTTTTTAATATTAGGGCGGCCCTCTCAACATTCGCAGAACTTATTTCAATAAAAATATTAATTAAAATACATAAATTAAATTAAGTTTAAAAAAATTTAACAAAATTTTTTTTTTTAAACGGACTTGAATCAAATGCAGTTGGTAAATATAAAAATAACAGCAGACAGTTGTCCGAGGCCTTCGGCCACGGACTGTCACTGCAGGCTGTGTCAGAGACACGGCCATTAAGTTTAACGTAGAATACGCCATCCGATAAGACAGAAAACATAATAACAATAAATTCATTTGCTTATATTATTTATCATTTATTGTTATATATGTTTTCTGTCTTATCGGATGGCGTATTCTACGTTAAACTTAATGGCCGTGTCTCTGACACAGCCTGCAGGGACAGTCCGTGGCCGAAGGCCTCGGACAACTGTCTGCTGTAATTTTTTTATTTAAACTCTACTCTGGAGGAACCTCTTCAATTATTGATCAAACAACCAACGAACAGAGTTGACCAATATATCTAACTATTTTAATAATTAACCCTTAACTGGCTGACACAGACAACATTTAGGGCATTTATATTGACGTGATATTTTGTAGTCATGTATTGTAATAGTTCTATGCTTCCTCAGTCCATCTATAAAAATAAATCGATAATTCTCACTGCTTTAAATATTTAAAAAAACTGGATCTATTTGTGGAATATTTTTTTACTCAATACCTGTTAATGGATAAAATCTTGTGTTTACCGCTACTTGTTGAGTACCAACAATTTTAAATTTGGTTTAGAGAAGCTGCTATCATCATTTCAGCAGCCGAAATCGTCAAATCGTCATTTTCTGTTTTTGGGCGATAAATCGTTACAACACTGGTCGTCTTCTATGTTTAAACTCACTCGTGATTGAATTCGGCGTAGATTGAAAAGTTATGGGATAATGTAATGTCTAATTTTCACTAAAGGAGATTTTCAAAATCCATGGCAACGAAAGCCACTTATATTCTCGATATTTTTGGGTACTCAAGTCGTATGTAATCGGTGGAACCTCTCTGAATAATAATTTACATTGATTAGATATTTCCTACAACTAATGGGCGGTCACTATCTCATCGACAATTTTTAAAAACTCTGTGTTAGGCCTAATATTTGAGTTGCAAATTATTTTTAACCACCCATTAACTACTCCTATCTAAAATTACGTTGAAAATTGAGAAAAATCCTAGAAGTTCCAGATACTTGGATTGTATATACTAATTTACTAGAGATTTTCGCTACTTGGGGGGGGAACAATGCAGTAGCTGTCGCTGCCTCATCCAAGTGTATATTTGTTAGATTTTTCAACTCCGAACTTGGTAAATATTGTGAGATTGCAGTTGGCCGATTCAAACTTAAGTTCTTTTAACGGATGTCAGTCAGGTGGTACAACTTTTACCATTTAGCCGATCAATATTCGCTCTAGAACCTTGACAATTTGGAATAGTTCGGAATAGTTTCAATTCTGTGTATAACGTCGGGCATCCTAGCGTGAGGAATACTAGACCTAAGATCTGATATCAATATCGTACTCTATACAGTGCTTGTATCCATTGTCAAAAGCAAAAAATACTACGGCAAACTAAATCTAGTGTCGAAAAATGCCTATGTCATTGGTACGATTTAAACATATTTATATGAACTTTGTTGGACCTCTTCCTGCTGGTAATGGTTACTATTCTATATTAACCATCACTGCAACTTGTCTAGATGGCAAGCTTACCCTTCGAGGATCATGGCTGCTCGTATCATTGCGCAAACTTATGTAGGAGCATCTGTGTCTGGTTTTGGAGCAGCCGAACATACATATAACTACTGACCAAAGGCGACATACATGGTTTCCAATAACAACCTGTGTAGGGGTTGGGAAGAGCTTCACACAACCAGTGAGCTCTGCGCTTGGTAGTTTTAAACTCATTGATTGGGGCATACAGTTTTATATCGGTTCCGAGCTGTATTTGGAGAACCTTTTTCATGGCTAAATTCTCGATGGTGTCGCCGTCACTAAACGAGGTGGCCGTCATCGAAACCACGTTGTCATGTACAAGAGCCGCACAAACAATTTTTTTGTTTTATTGGGATCGAAGCGAATTCGGCCAACCACATATTTAAAGTTAAGGCAACTCTCACAATGCGGCATGGTCGGAGTCATTCATGTAACAGTGCTGGAATATCCAATATTCTTGCATTTGTCGACTACTCGAAAGCGGAACCACTATTCGATAGGAAATTCTACACTCACACACCGGAAAGATATTTCTGGATCACCGGAGTTCTTGGTATGGAGGGATATGTGAATTTCTACATCGATGTTTCGAAAATGAATGAGCAGTTGGGCTACGGGGTGCACTTTAGGAAATTATGGTTGTAACTTTCTCATAGACTACCTGTTCAGTCTAGCGTGTATCAGGCGGAAATTTTGACTATTAGATAAGTGATCTACTGGCTAAGGAAGAATAAACTAGCAGTCACTGCTGTCAGTGGCAGTCATCAAATCGATGCTGGAGAGATGGTCGAGAGGCACAGATTGTGTACACTGAAGACAAATTTGGCCGATAGTGGATAGCAAGAGATCCATGAACCTTCTGTCGTTGGCCAGTCCCAAGGTATCATGCCTGATTGGTACACATGCGCCGAAACTAAAGTTAGGGCAAATAACTTCTGTTGAAGGTGGAGCGATGAGGAAGAGGATCAATCCACTAACAGGCAGCAGGATACATAGTATGCGATAAGACCTATTTAAGGACCTGGGAGAATTATTTCAAATACGTGTAGACAAGATCTTGAGCTTTTTGGAGCAAACTATATGGTTCTTCGGTGGAGCTACTCTCGTTAGCTTGTAATATCACAATGGAGTAATAAGTCCAAGTGAGTCGTTCATCGACTTCCAGCAACACCTAGCCTACCCTAAGTTTTATGAATACGGCTCTAAGTCATAACTTAAAGTCGGCTGAGTGTAATGGTAGTAATTGAGACTCTTGTACCTGAGTAAGTGGGTTCGATCCCTGCTCAGACCACCTAACATTTCTTTCGTCGGCGGTCACCTCGCTTAGTGACGGCAGCACTATAGAGAATTTAGCCATAAAATGGCTATTCAAAAAAAACATTCGGAACCTGTGCAAAATTGTAGGTCTGAATCAGTGTGTGCAGACCTGGAACGCGCACAGCACATTGGGTGTGAGAAGCTGTTTCCAATTCCTTCAAGGGATGTAATAGGAAACAATTTTTTTGAGTATTTATTTCAGTGAATCTTGGTAGATATTAAAGATGCAATTATTGTTTTGAATGTCATTGTAGTTCTGTGGAAGTTGAATGAACACATGCAAGTTTTCCTATTATCTTACAAAAACTCTGCTCATGAGACTATTTAAATTCTTGCCACTCCAGTTATGCACTCAAAGAAATTTCGTTTGCCGAAATATTACTATCTGTTTTGCACATTATTTCAAAACTTAAATGATAATGATTAAATGTCTACGTTCACTATTATTGCTGGAACTATTTTCTTAAAGATATGCATATATTTTGGGAATGCCGCGTTAAATGATACCTGTTTTAAATACTAACCTGTGTTTGTGCACGCTGAAGAAAAACGGCATCTGTAACATAATCTCTCAAACACATTTTGCGGGAACCATGTATATGTTTGGAACACACTTCAAATATTCATATACTTGCAAGTTCTTAGCGCACTTTTATGGAAATACATACATTAGTATGTTTACTTGTGGCCGTCGGTGCTGCAATGGTTGGTGTACTCGCCTCTTATAAATGAGATCCTGGGTTTGATTCCTGCTCTGACCGCCTTACACACCTTTCGGCGGCTGTCACCTCTCGTAATGACAGCGACAATAACGAGTATTTAGCCATGAAAAAGTTTCAAAAATACCGTTCGGAACCGGTGGAAAACTGTAGGTCTCAATCAGCCTATATAACTATAAAGTGCGCAGCTCGCTGGTTCTCCCCAATTCCTTCATGGGATGTAATGAGAAATCATTTGTTTTTATTTATTTACCATGTTTACTTGGCCTTCGGTGGTGCAATGGTTAGTGTGCGCGCCTCTTGTACATGAGATCCTGGGTTCGAACCCTGCTCTGACCTCGCATAGTGATGGAGACACTATGTGTATATAGCCATAAAAAAGCTTCTCAAAATACCGTTCGGAATCGGTGTAAAACTGGAGGTCCCAATCAGTTAGTATAAGACTAGAAAGCGCACAGCTCAGTGATTGTGAGAAGCTCCCCCCTGTCCCTTCATGGGATGTAATGGGAAACCATTTATTTATGTTTTGCAAAGATGCATACTTTTACGTGGAGCTATATGCGTCCATAGATTTACGTCGAAGCATTCGTATGCTGAAACTATAACGCAACAAATCAGTCAACATAAGAAACACTCATTTCTTTTACATACGCATTCGGAAGTATTTATGACTCACTGACTGAAAAGATAATGCTAAAACACAGTCTCCCTCATCCAATACCATTAACTTAAGCTGAGAACAATTTCCCTTTGCCCCTCTTTTATTAATTTTCTCTCGACAGAGTATAGTGACAAACAAAATTAGGTAAACAGTTCACCAAACACAGCTGTATTTGTACAATATTGAATAGCAAACACAATGTGTTTGGACACAAGTATACTATATTTTCGACAAGCTCCAAAAACACGTTATATTTGCATCCAAAAAAGAAAAAATACAGATATTTCAGCGTGTAGTCATACATTGGAGGAAAACTATCAAAGTTGTGAGCTATATATTCCGTGTCATGGAAAATAGCACAATTTCGACAACACAGAATGGTTTGAAATTTCTAAATCGCCTCTAAACTAACCACGCTACGCTGCAACTGGTTCAGTACACAAATTCAGCAAAGCCGGTGATTGGATGCACTCCTCAACTAGGCCTACAACAGGCACTAGGTCAATTCGCGAGTGGTTTTGAAATGTGTATTAACGCGTTTCCTCAAATGTTGGAGTGAATTATATAACGGGTCCGCCAAATAACTTTTTTTTTGAAAATGCTATAAAAAAAAACTACTCAACATTTTCTCAAATTTCTTTTTATATTTGAAAGTACAATCCTTCCGGTTAATAATGGAAAATAATTTCATTCAAATGGCTGCCTCGGCTGGCCGTGCAGTAGCCTATACGATCGGTCCAATTTTTAAGCACATTATCGATTGTGTGCAGCTGTATTTCACCAATGGCTTCACGAATATTGTCCTTTAAAGCATCAATTGTCTTTGGCTTGTCGGCGTAACACTTATCTATGAGGGCACCCCACAAATAATAGTCCAACGGTGTCAAATCGCAGCTCCGAGGTGGCCAAACGACATCAGCTCTGCGGCTAATAATGCGATCTTCAAAAACAGGGCGCAAAACATCGAGTATAGCTTCGGCTGTGTGGCACGTAGCGCCGTCCTGTTGAAACCAAATGTTGTCAATATCCTCCTCTTCAATTTTTGTGAACAAAAATTCGTTCAACATGATCCGAAAACGATCGCCATTGACTGTAACGGCCACTCCTTGCTCATTTTCGAAGAAAAATGGCCCAATTATGCCTCTGGACCAAAATTCGCACCAAACAGTGACTCGTTTTGGGTGCATCGGATTTTCAATGTATGCGTGTGGGTTTTCTGTGCCCCAAATGCGGCAATTTTGCTTGTTTACATACCCGCCAAGATCAAAATGAGTTTCATCTGAAAATATGATTTTTTTTTGCAAAATCGGCATCTTCTGTAAGTCGATCGCAGGCCCACTTAGCGGATCGAAAACGCATTGGGTTGTCAGTTGGCTTCAACTCCTGAACCCATTGGAATTTTTGTGGCGTCATACCAAGGTCTTTATGCAAAATTCGTCTCAATGATGTCTCCGAAATGTTCAATTGTTGAGAACAGCGGTGAGTTGATGTTGATGGCGCTTCATGCACACTTTCTACCACAGCAGCAATATTCTCGGGTGTACGCACTATTTTTGGCTTTTCACGCTTTGGTTTATCAATGAGGATGCTAATTTCTTTCACTTTTTTCACAAGATAACGAACATATAGAGCTGACGGTGCTTCTATTCTTCCAAAATCCGTACGCAATTTTCGCACACAAAGTAATGTCGCAATATTTCCCACCGTTGTTCAAGCGTATACACAACCATATTCATTCAGCGGAAGGATAAAACTAATTATCTGTCAAATCAGACATGATCTAAGTGTTACCATTCACGAAATAAGCACTAGTTGAAAAAAAGAAACGTTAGATGGCGAACCCTTTACTATTTATCTTTTTTGCCTGTGTTTAAATAGCTCGTACTCATATGACTTAATTGTCGCTCCCAGTTAAGTAGGAAACGGAAAATGCGTGTGATAAACTCCATAATCACAAGATTTAAGTAATAAATTATTGCAGTGTTATAAATTGCAACGGAATTCCACATATTAATCCTTTCTCACCACGCTTATGTGAGTTATACGCATTTCATATTGTTCACCATTCAGTACAATAGGATAGCAATAACATTTACACTCAAACAAATTTAAGTGTCAATTGTTTATTTTTTGAACAAACACACTGGGCAGAAACAAATCCACATTCCATGACATAAAGTGATCTGGAATTATTTGTTGGGATCAGAAATGTTTTTAGAATTACACTAACATATGCACTAACATATTTTTGTGCACTAACATATTTATCTTTCGCATAAATATTCTAATTGATTGTTGTTACTGATGTTGCTAAGAATTGTTTAATTTATAAATGTATCAGGTAAACAAATTTAAAAATCTCGCTGTGTTAATATTCTAAAATACTATTGGGTGTTTCCCAGAAAACTACCCTTAACGAGAATTGTATAAATTTTGGTCATTTTTGATTTTGATTAAAAAATTGTATTGTAAAAAGTATTTATTTTCCCCCAAAAAAATTCAATTGCTACTTACCAGAGAATTCAAGAAACCGTGGTTTTTGTAAGAGAAGATTTATGAAATTTTTCCGAATCCGGGTTTCAGTGTGAACCCCTACAAACTTCAATAGTTTGTTGTTTGGTTTACAAGAAAACAACCGTTTTATAAAGAATCTGACGTTTATTTACATTCGCTGATATATTTTTCAAACACCCGTGACATAATTTTCCAACAAAAAAAAAACAATAATAATTATTGTGGAACCAAATTTTTTCCACATTTATTTTGACCACTCCAATTAGGCAGGACATCTTTCGGGAAATATATTTTGCGGAAAATATGATGACATATTACGGTAAAAAACGTAATCGTAATCTCAATTACGAAAGTGCTGTTAAAGGATCAATTTGATGGTAACTTCTAAAATGCTCCTATTGACTAAATCATATTAGTCTATTGACGGGAGTCCAATAGCAATTTCCGAAGTTTTAATTCAAGGTTCCATTTAATCGAACTTGCAAAATACCGATTACGATACGAAACGGATGCGATCATAAGACCCCTGTTTTTATGTTTAATCTGTTGGGGATACCAATACCAGCGAAACTCAAAGGTTGTAGGCGGTGGTGCAATTGTTAGAGTCCGCGACTCTTGAACTTGCGAACATTGGTTCGATTCCTGTTCTGAGCAACTTACATTAATTTTGACGACTGTAACCGCGCTTAATGTCGACGACACTATGGAGAGATTTGCATTGAAAAAACTTGTCAGAAAACCATTCGGAGCCGTTGTAAAATTGTAGGTCCCAGTCAGTGAGTGTAAAAGAGAGCTTAAAGACCACAGTTCACTGATTGCGAGCAGTTCGCACCTATCCCGTCATGAGATTTAATGGGAAATATTTATATATTTTATTTTAAAGTGGGTAAAACAACCGGATAACTGAGATAAGGAATTAGAGCATATTTAAGCCCGATTAGTCGGTTTCGGGATTGAATTCTCTACCACTTAGTTACTTGCCTGCAAAAGTTGATAAACGAACCTTCATTCACCATAAAAATAGTCATAAATTACTTTTGCAGATAATAGAGAAGCATGGTTATTACAATTAGGGAATTCACAAGTTGTACTAAGGTTGTAGGTTGTAAGAAAATATAAGACCTCCAATAGCATATACGTGAACACCCTGTCGTAAATTCATACACTACAATCCAAGGCGTATTGAAGAAGGTGGTGGCACTAGATCAACGTGTATATATATCAAGTGGAAGCATTAGGCGATGTTGTAATTTTAGACAAAAGCAACAGGCATTTGGTTTTTATTTCGTACCGACGTTGTGTCAAACTCTGAATGTATGTATAGCAACAATAAAAGTAAACAAGCATGTACAATATACAATAAACACGAATTTGACAGTTGCTAGGTGCAACGTAAAAAAATACTGAAATCAGATGTGCTAATGCTTCCACTTGACATAAATAGACTTTGCATTAGAAGTTATTGGGCGACTTCTAATTAATTAAATTATCAAAATCAGCTGATTGTGAGTAGAGTATTCAGGAACCTGCCTATCCCAGAAAGCAGGTTTTCAGTTGTTTCGAAAAGTGCAATTTTTGAAACACCTGTGGCAACGGTTTTTTTTAATATAAAATATAAAAAAAATTTTATAGGAAACACATAAATTATGTTAATTCATGATTTTTTTTATTATTTTATTTTCAAAATTTCACACGTATTTGCATTTAATTGTAATAATAAGGAACAGATCGACTTTGTTTTGTTGTCGTACCCAAATTTTATTGGGAACGGGGTAGAACACACGATTTTCAGCACAAAATGTAAAATACAAAAGTTGGGGGAAATCCCAAATTTAGAAGTTATGGGCCTCCAATGTCCGGATAACGGGGGGTTTTTGTCCCACGATTTATTTTTTAGTCGGAAGATTATTTTGTATTTCGAGTCCTCCGGCAGGGCTCATGGACCAGGGAGAGAAATACTCTGTTCTTTAATTTGCATTTATGGATTTTGGGAAAATATAAAAACTATTTTCGATAATTTTTCAAAATTTTAATGGCCGATATTTCGATAACAAATCTAGTTATCGTAAATTTTCATTTAATTTGTTTTGTCTATTTTGCCTTATATTGTCCAAAAACGCTGCCAGACAAATTCCTTTAGACGCTTTTTAAAAGATAGTAGCGTCCCGTATATCCGAACTTTGGAGGCCCATAAATCCTAATATATATTTTTTTTATCCAAACTTTTGTATCTTACATTTTCAGCTTAAAATTATATCTTCTACCCCACCGGAGGACCGGATTTCAGTTTTTGATTACTGTAATTGTGAGGCGAATATAAACAAACTCGATCAGCTGTGTTGGTGCAACCACCTTCTTCACTACGCCTTGCTTCAAATGGTAAACAAATGGTATCAGCTGATCGGTTAGTACACCGCAAAAACATATCTGCAAGAGTTGAACTATCGTACAACACTTTTGTATGGAAAAAACCTACTACAGTTGTACAACTGTTGTAGAACTTTAGCACATACGACACATACAATAGTTAGGACACTTTTGTGAACACCCTAAATGTGTCACAAATTGTTGTATCTGACACCAAATCCGTTTGTGCAATTGTCCACTAAATCCGAATGTGAAGCCAGAACGATCAAAAGTAGAACCATTTTCGAGATATTACAAAATTACTTTTATTTGTGTTTTTAAAAAGATGCAAATATCTTCGAACATGCTCGAAGTTTTGTTTTATTCTTACTGATTAGGGAAAGATAATACAATTACTGAAACAACAGTGGTTCGCTAGTAAAGATTTTGCAATTTCTAGCTTTGTATCTTATATTTTTTTTATTCCAAACAATTAAAAGTATTAAAGTTTTCTAACTTAAGGCGTTAGTTTATTTCAAGATTTATATCAAATCAAAGAAGCCAAGGAAATAGAAAGAAATTTAGCTTTATATACATACTTGCTTTGGTTCTTTGATTTGATAAAAATCGGATTCAGCGGATAATTTTACATAGGAATTAGGTGTCAGAGACACATGGTCAGGACTTTGGTCAAAATTTGTGACACAGTGTTATCAACGAAACTCATTTCTTCTATGAATCAATACAAGTTTGTACAGTCTTACATACATACACTTCAATGTCTCTCGAGTTGATTCTGTCTTCTTTCAACAAAAACATACAAGAAATTATGCTTTTATTCGTCTTCGCGTGACGTCTGCATTGCCTCAATGGAAACACGCGCCGACTTGCACTTATGGTGTCTGGGTAGAACTCCATTTCAGGGAGGGCGTAAGTACTAACATAAATTTGAATTTAAATGTGGATAAAATACTTCTAATAATTGGGGTACACTTCTATCATAAACAAATTCTTTTCAGAGAAATTTAACTCCATTGCGTTCAACGAACAGACAATTTCTCGTAAGTGACTCCTTTTGACATTTACATTTGTTTAGATGTCATCGAAGAGAGATGGGAGACAAAATTTATTCTAATGTTTTTGATTCGCATTGATTTTCGTTTGCTCTGTCATTCTGATGCGTGTTAGGAGAAACCAAATTATCTGTCTATGGCTTAGCAAGCGAACGCCTTCGTTACAGAAACTGTTTGTAAATATAACTCGTTTTCGCTACAGGAAAAGCCGGTTAAATCAGCCATTTTTCGTAGTTTCTTTTTCTGATTTCAGAGTTACGATATATAGTTTGGGTAAAAGATTTTGGGTTCTCGAAAACGAAATTATTTATTTCTGGATTCAACAAATATTCATTTGCCGCCATTACATTTCTACGAATTCGGTACTGTGAGATTTGATTTGGGCGTAAAGAATTGTGTTTTTTTTTTGCGTGTAGAAAAACAAAATTTTTAAAATTGTACAGGGTTTTAATTAAATTTTTTTTTACAAATAGGTACACGTTGAAAGAAACAGCCCATGTAACATTATGCAGGAACCATGTACATGTTTGGAACATTCTTTTAATTAATTCTTTGTTTCTTTGTTGTCTGACACGTTTTCTACAACAACAACGTTTTAATAAATACTTCAATAACTCAGTCAATTAATACCGGATTTTTAAAACCCAAGTTGCGTTTTACTCATTCGGAAACATCGCATTATGGTTTCTTTATAAAATAATGTGTGAAATCGTCGCCGAAGTTGAAAAATGGCGAAAAAAATCTAAAATATATGTTTGCTGGCCAAATACACACAGACTGCTCATATTTTCTAAAATAACGTATTTATCGTTTGAAAGGTCTACGTTTCTTCTTTTTAAATCCGGTGAGAAAATAAAAATCGGTTGATAATCAACTAACTTACAGGCAAAAAAGTGGTGCGCAAACTTACGCAAAACCAGGTTCTTAACCGGTATTCAAGATTTTGGGGGTGTTTGGGAAATTTCACAAGCAGATTCTTGTTTCACTCGACAATACCTACAAGAAAAATACTATCACTTCCAAGGTATTTCTAGTTTAGTCCTTTTTGTAACTGTGTTTAACTACGTATAACTATTTGAAAACTCGAAACTAAAACAGCAAACCTCGAGCAGTCTTTACCATTAGGAAATTTGGCTATGATGTAGAGAAAAAGATGGACTTTCTTTTTGGTGGAGGAAATCAAATAGTTTGGAGTTTTCAATATCATTGAAACACAATGACATGACTGTTGTATGGACTACTATTAAAGTGGTTTTTGCAAGCTTCAATATATTGAAATCCATTAACGGATACCAAAGTAATGCCTTTTTTAAGTTAGGTCCTTTTTCAAAAAGTGCCATATAATACCTACTTCAACGAACCATAAAACAAAAACTGCTTTGAATTTTGACTCAATTCTAGTGTAATAGAATTGGTATGGCAGAGGATAAACTTCTAGCCAAATTTCATACAGTTCAATAGGGGTAGGGTCCTGGACTGTGTCGAAATATTTTGGAATTAGCCATACACAATTGAAGAATACGTAAAAGTGAAACAAACGTTTTATGAAAATGATTATGCTGCATTTCGCGCATTGCGTGCTTTTGTCGGTCAATACAACTGACAATCTGAGTCAACAATTAACCGCATGGTGCAGAAATTGACAGAAACTGGGTCGGTGCAAACCATGACAACACCCGTTCTACTTCGTACAATTTTTGAAAAAAAATTATGACGAGCGATGATGCACATTTTCAACTAAACGGACACGTTAACAAACAAAACTACCCCATTTGGGAATCCACATTCCCTTCAAGGAAAAGCTATGCGCCCACAACGAGTCACTGTTTGATGTAGTTTTTTGGATGGCGGGGTCATCTAACTGTACTTCTCGAAAATGATGTCGTAACGCAGTTACGGTGAACGTTTTCGTGACATGACAAGAAAGTTTTTATGGCCTGAATAAAATACCACGGACTAGGACAATATGTGGTTTCAACAGGTGTGGCACTTGCTGCACAGCGCCTAAAACAATAGCCTTACTGCGGTCAAATGGCCGACGAAAAATTGCGATTTGACACCATTGGACTTCTTTCTCTGGGGCTACGTCAAAAGTATAGTTTATGCCAATATGTCCGCGACGATTTCAAACCTGAAGAACGAAATCATGCGCGTTAAGAACGATATACAGCCCGAAACAGGCACGTATGCACGGGGGGTGGATTTATTTGCTTAAGTGGTGATTTTTGAATGTAGTTAGTAGTTAGAATAGTAGTTTTTTCAATCTAAATTTGAAGTTGGCCCCCCTTAAAGAAAATTCTGCGTACGATACTGGCCCGAACTATGCCAAAACGTCAGGGAAATTTTTCATATATAATGGCATAGACAAAAAAAATATATGATGAAAAAAAATCATTTCGACAAATTTTGGGTGTTTTATTTAAAAGCAAAATTAGCGATCTTACTGAATCACCGTGTATAATTGAAATTGTGTGATTTCATAACGACCAAATGGCTCAAAATGTTTTCCAAATTTTATATCGATCGGCTCAGAACCACTTTCTGAATCGCCTAGAATATGTCCGGCAGTCTGTAATCCATGTAAAGGTTTTGATCAAAGTACAAGTCGCAAACATGACCACATTTCAATAAAATTAGCCAATTTTGTCTAACTGGAACCAAGAACGAAGCCAATCGAAAATGATCGCAATTGGTTTAAGTCTGATATAGCCCCCATATAAATAAATATAAAAATTTTGTTTTGCAGGATCCAGATGCTACACATTTCATCGCTATGGAACAACGTTTTGTATTAGCAGTAGAAATATCAGAAAAACGTTCACCTGGCTCCACATATTGAAAATTTATAAAAACTTTGTTTTGCAGGATCCAGATGCTACACTTTTCATCGCTATGGAACAACGTTTTGTAATAGCAGCAGAAATATCCTAAAAAGGTTCACCTGGGTCCATATTTTGACATATCCTTCCAGTACAAACTATACAACCAAGTTTGATGCTGTCGGCAGAAGATTTAAAAGTCTTCACCAATGTCAACAAAATTTGGTAAGTAAGATTGCCTTGGAGCAGTGATGGTAGTTTTTGAAATTTATCTATATCCGTTCAAATTTTGACATAGCCAGAATAAAAGCTGTATTACCAAACTTGGTACTTACGACCCCAGATTAAATAGAACATCTATCTTTTCATATACAACCCAAATTATTGAACGGTGTATGGTATAATGTAATCAGCTTTGACTGACTATAACATTGGTTGCATCCAACTATGCCCCTGCCTACAATTGCAGCTGTCCACTGGTTAATATTGCAAATCGAAACCTGACTACAGCGCTATGTGTAAACACTTTGGCGCCAGATAAACAAACATTTTATTAAATGGGCATTAATTTATTTATAGCATCAACAGATGTACATACATCCATATGAACTGCATGCATATTATTAATATACCCGTATAACTTTTGAAACCTTCATTGATGTTAATGTATACATTTGTCTTTTTGTAGTTTTTTTGTAAATGCTTTTGAAATTAATAATGATATCTGTAGGGAAAATATTTATATTATAGCACTGAAAAAAATAATAATCCACATCTGGTAACAATTGCTACATTTAGTACAAGAGTATTAATACAAGTACAGTGAAAATTCGCAACAGTCACCAAACACGATGTATGATAATTTTCCCCTTGAATGAGTGCGACAAATTTATGCGAAATTAGTAGATCAACTACTCAACTTGCTGTCAACTCCTGTCAAAAAAATGTTCTGATCTCATTTAAATTTTTTGTATAGTTAAGGCTTTATGACGGTAACAAAACATGAAAAACAATTATTTAACTTCCAAAAAAATTGGCTGAAGTTGGTTTACCAAATTTATCGCATCAACATTTGACAAATTTAACTCGTATTGTTTTTTTAAATATCATCTTAAGCCCCGTTTTCATATCAAATGCAATTTTCTCAACTTCTTTTATATTTAAATTTTAGGTAATGAAGAAAATTGTTAACTCAAGTTCACAAATTATAGGTCAGCATTTTGACTATATTTCAATTAAAATTACAATCAGGTTGAGTAAAAACATAATTAATCTTTTCTGATACTTTGAATTAAATGTGTACTTGAATTCAATTCAAAATTAATCAAGAGTTTATAATTTTCCTCTGTTATATACGTGGTCAACTATAGTACGAAGTTATTTAACATAGTATAATATTTTATTTCAATTAAATGCGTAATCCACTTGAGTACGAAATTAATCAATATTTTACATACATTACCAGTTTATTTCAAATAATAATGTAATAAAAAATAAAACTAAAATGAAATAAAATGTATTCCCAATTAATTTCGCTGTCTTTTAGTTCGTCATCAGTTTCTTCGACAATCTGGTTGGAGAGAAATCACTGTCATTACTAGATATTACTAGTATTTCAAAAGTTTCGGGTGCGATGTTAGATACAACATCAGACCGCGGATATTTGCAAATGTAGTACGAGGTTGCCATTTATATTTCACGTCCTGGTAATACTAGTGTTGCCAGATGCAAACTGGAACATCCCTCGGAAAGTTTGAAATTATTTTGCATAAACCATAGACGAATTTAGTATAGACACATTAATTCTCTCATCTGACGTTTCATTTCACACTCTTCGTCGTAGGTTTGTGCAAATGAGTGAAATTCGACAAAAATTAACTTACAGCAGGTGGAGGTACAATAACGTTTTACTTAACTTTTTCATTTCGTTTTCGTATAGAACTGTGAAATTTATGTTGACTTTTATCTTTGGTATATATTTGTATTGTATTTAACACAACTATTTTGCCACAAAAACACGAAATGCGGTTCTTGTTCCTTTGTTGGACGATGTGAACTATTGCCTCTATCTGTTATTTTAGAACCCATGCTTTCCACCATCCAATGTTCACTTCCAACCATACCTATGACGTTTAATTTATTGAGAGAATTAATGTGTCTATACTAAATCCGTCTATTTCATACATAGAACGTTTTCACTTACCAACACTGTTTTACCAGTTACCAGCACTGTATTAATGGAATTAACCCGTGCGATGATTTTTTACGATTTTCTTCATGAATTATCGAGACCAGAGTGTCTGAATCAACTTGTTTCGATGTTTGGCGGTGAAGCACCATCAAAAACCACTGCAAATCGCTAGTGCCAATAGTTCAGTCTCGGACGCCGTTCGCTCCAGGATGAATCGATAATGGGCGTGTACTAATAAAGCAAGACTGACATGTGTTATACCGTGAGATTGAGGCATCCTTGGGCATTAGTATGACAGGCATCAATAAGATATTACGTGTTCAGTTGGCCGGGAAAAAGATTTGTTCTCGTTGGATCCGACATAATTTGACGAATGCTCAAAAAAGGCTCGTGTCGATTGGATCAAAGAAATGTTGAGAAAATACAACCGAAAATATGTGAAATTGATTTTTATGGTGGATGGTTGGGAATACAGTTATTTCAATGCCCACCAAGGCATATCATCAGCTTCCTTCTTCACAAGTATTTAGGTATATCGTCACACATTAGAGGGATAAACAAATCTCAACTAAGCGAGAATTGTCTAAACTCCTACTTGTGCGAAAACATCCAAGCATGGAGAAGGGAGCTGATGATATGCCTTGGTAGGCATTGAAATAGCTATATTCCCAACCATCCACCCTAATAATCAATTTCACATTATTTCTTTAATAATACATTCTATGAAAACGTACTTTTGTTATAAAAGTACTTTTTCATGGAAATTAATCTTGAACCGGAAATATTATTAAGGAAAATAACATCTAAAGATCGAATAATAAAACAAAAATGGAAGTTAATTATTTTTTTTTGTTTTTAATCAAATATTTAAAATATACAAATTTATTTCCAAACTGTGGCAAAACTGTCACAATTTTGCTCGTCACTGTATACACAATCTATCGAAACATATATTGAATTCATATGTGTTTCGTAAATAAAATGCTTTTTATTTCGATATTCTTATAATTTAGCGGGCGTTTGGAAATTGTTTCCGCTAAATAAAATTTTTAGCGGACTCTAGCGGACTTTTTATTAAATTTGGCGGTATTTTACAGATAATACTTGGCAACACTGCTTCCAAGACGAGCTAAACTCAACAAAATTTGTTCTTGGACGAAGCACATCGATGCAAATGATACCGGTCATGTGGCCATAGTGCCTTTAGTGAAATGTAGGAGGGTCAACTCTGAGCGGTATACCACCATCTGTTTGCCAACAGTATTCGAAGATATATGGAAAAACAAGAAGAGAAGGCGGATCATTTTGCATCAAGACAATGCAAGCTCTCACACATCAGCTGAAAGAATGGGCTATGTGAGCACTCAACATGTCGAACTGATGGGTCGTCCGCCGTTACATCCCTGATATGGCACACAAGGACTTCCTTTTATTCCCCCACATCAAGAAAAATCTGCGTGGTCTTTTTTTTATTGCTGGACCGGATATATAAAAAGCAACCCTCTATGTAACAAAAGCTTATTGGTCAATTGTTTTATCAGTATATACCTCCCAATATTGTGTCAGGCATTGAGAAATCTTTCTGGTACTTGAGAAATCTTTTAGTTATGTTGGAAAAAATATTTCCTATTTTCGTCCAAATTCAAGGCCTATTTAATCGATGCAACCATATCTGACTCGTCTTCACCTGAGTCGTTATTATCATAAACATCGTTTTAGTTAAACATATTAACGAAATCATCATCATCCAACTCTCTCTCTGCTACTAAATAGTTCGAAAATGTCTTCCTGAGAAATGTACTCAAAACCTTTCACTTAAAGTGTAGCGCATTGACTCAATTATTAAGTTTCTTGAGAATATTCCTGTTTCAAAGGTTGGCAAGAAATATTTTCAATGCATATACAATTTTATCCAGCGTTCCTAGGGCGTTGATTTTCTGACTTCAGAATATGACGGTGCAACATGCTTTATCCATTGAAACAATTTAAGATTCCATACGGTTATTACTTCCCAAGATACATCATTGTCAATTTGATCCAAACAATTTTCAAAGACACGCTTACTGTATAATGCCCTGAACGTTCAACTAACTCCCTCATCTAAGGACTCCGTTAAATAAATGGTATTCTTTGGTGGGAATTTAACTTGAAGATTTTCGTGTATCAATTGTTATATACACTGTAAAAAAGGCAATCCCTTTTCATTCAAATACCTTTCGAGTTGAGGAACAAAAATATTGTAAAGCCATCCAAGAAAAATATCAGCAGTAAACCAAGCTCACTTATTGACCTTCAAATGAACGAGCAAGGTGGCTTTATTTAACCAATTACATTTCATTATTTGGTCCAAGTACTGCCACTGTTCTAACATAAATATTTTTTTGACACTGATAGATTTTTTCTGTTCGAAATATCGGAAAGTATTGAGATTACAGATTTTGGAGTGGTGGCATCATTGGCCTCTTTTTTCGAAAATGCGGCTGGAAACTGAATGTCAGTCAGCGACGAGAAGTTATTACGGACTTCTTATGGGCTGAAATGGAAGATATGAACTTAGATAATCTTCGATTTCAGCAGGAAGGCGCACCAAGTCACACAGCTCATAAATCAATAGATATTTTGCGCACTAAGTTCGACAATCGTGTTATCAGTCGCCTTTATACTTTTTCGTGTGGGATGCCGGTAAAGACCGATGCTATCCGAATAATAAAGAAACGATCCACACCCTTAACGCTCATATCGTCAGAGCTATTCGTAAGATACAACCAGAAACCGTCAACAAAGTGTTGGAAAATTGGACTGCGAGCTACTGCGAAGCCAGCCACGGAAGCCACATGAATGAAATCTTGTTCCATAAATAATGAGAATATTTGTCATTTATAATAAGGCCATAATATACCAAAAGAAATTAACTTTAGTTTATTTTATTTTTAAATAGTTACTTGTAGTTGAACCACCCTGTAAAAGCAATGGTTTAATTATGTAACCACCGGAAGGGTTACTCCAGGAAAGAATTGTAATCCAATCTATAGCAGATTTATGGTCCCTTGCTGCTTTATTCTATTCAAATTTCTATTTCTATTACAATTTACTTTTTCATAGAAACCCGAATAAATATTAGAAAGATAGCGTATTTATTCGATTTTATAGATCTTATTGTCGTCTTATAAATTCAATATTTTTACAAACTCCTTTGCGAAACAATCCAAAATATAAATATTGGTTACGAAAGCTATCAGTATTCGTTTTAATTGCTGCTTTAAAATTTTTTTTCGGCATCGGTATTTTTCATAAATGGGTTTTTTAATTTGTATTGTGTTTTAAGTTGCATTATTTTACCTAATGCAAATGCAAAATAATTACCATTGTTCGCAATGGCAATTAAAAAATGTTGAATTTGCATTTGCTCAGTCAATGCAAATGCAGGTTGTGGAATCGGATGCCAATTGTAATGAAATATGGGAATGCTTTTAATTGTTTTGCATTTGTTTGACTGCTGGCAATTCTGTTTTTAAAGTAGTTTATGTGTAGAGGTTTGTGTCTTTGATAGGTATTGCCTCATAATACTTTCAAATTCATAACCCTGTACTGTATAAAATATTTGAAACCAAAAGTTATAGATACGAAAGAAATGCTTTGAAAATAAGTACAATTGTCAATGGTATTGAAATTTTTTCGAATTTCCATTTCGACAGGTAATTCAAATTAAACTATAAATTATAATTGTCATACAATTAATTTGCCCCATTTATGGTATTTTTATAAATTCTCTCATAAATTTTATAAAAGCTATATAAAAAAAATTGTTGCCTGTAAAGTCGGTTTTACGGGCGAAGATTTTACGTGACAACGTCTTTTTCTCGGTAGAATATTTATTGATATGAATATAATTAAATTGCACAATAGGAGTGCAATGAACTCACTTGCCCAATGAGTGTTAGAACTCACGGGCGATGTTTTAACATTTATTGAAACTTATGGTTTAGGAAAATAGAAGTAATTTCAACACCATCTAGGTACCTGTGCGATTTCTATGAACACATTATCAAATGTGACATTATAAACAATAAACATATCCTTTATTATAAAATATAAACATTTCTTTTATTATAAAAAATAAACATTTCTTTTATTAAAAACAAAATAAAATAATTTACTAACCAAAAAGTATTTCAATTCATCACATTCGCATATCGTTTTTAAAGCCGACCGCAGCTCTCTGTTTCGTTTTGGCTACCTAATTCATATGAAAATTTCTACACACAAACATACACTACACATATCATAAAGCCAAAAAACAAAAAACAAAAAAAAACAAAAAATAATACCTTATCCAATGCAGACTGATCTAAATCAATATTCATACACACGCACATATATACGCACATACATACTTGCTCAGTCGTCATATATATGATGTGCCAAAAAACAAAAACACTCACACCACCGACCAACAGCCACTAGAAGCCAGCAAAGCAAATCGTTTCTGGCACACAAGTAAACACATTGCGTTTACTTGTGTTCGGTGACTCATCGTAACGTTACCGGGCGTTACACTTTTTCATAAGTGACTCCCAGCCGCAACCTAATTTAAGACGTTGTCACGTCAAAATAGCAGTGTTATTCTATATACGTCGATTGGTTTATATGAATTTTGTAATTTTTTTTACACAAAAAAAACACAAAACTACTTATATAATCATTTTTATTTTTCACGTATATAAACAGGAACGTCCTTTTTAATTTCTATGTTTACTTTACCAGAACTTGTGTGTTTAATTCCGTTATTTGTAAAAGTCAATTAAATATGTTTAAATTACATATATATTTACATTTTTACTTATATAAATATGTACTAAGAGGCTTTTTATGCAAATAAAATCAAGTCGTAGAAATCTAGGTAATTACCATATTCCTCGATAAACACGTGAAATAAAAAAATCGTGTAAAAAACGTATCATGTATTTAGAGGGAGAGCTGTACCAAAATGTGGAAAACTACAGCAATTTCGATTTTTGCAGTAATATTTCAGAACTGTAAGTACTACCGCTCCGGAATTAGAATAAAAATAGTTTTATATTTAGTACACATTAGCTTCGTGTGTACAATAGAAAAAAACTGTACACATGAATTTTTGTCGTTCACATTGTTTTGGCAGTAAAGGCCCGTATTCAGTTCTTGAGAAATTTTCGTAAGAAATTTTGTTACTTATCTCTAACCGGAAAATGTTGTTACAGAGAGTTTCCATCTTTATACTCCAATCAATTTTTGACACATGTGGTATTACATTTGTTTACTAAAATAATCGATATGTCAAAATTCCGATCACAAACAATTATCAAACAATTGTTTTCGTACGAAATAATTTCGGTGTAACAACCCTGTTCTTGGTTTTGCCTACGAAATTTTCGCAAAGAGTTGAGTATCAACCAACTGAAAAGGTGAATTTTCGGTTCATGAAACTTTTGTTATTTTTTATATACGTACTTCTTATGGCATCGAAAGTTTCATAAAAACTGAATACCGGGCTTAAGGCGCGATATAAATTTAACACTCTCTTGAAATTACATGCCTGTTAATGCACTGGATAACAATTTTATGCACAATAAGTTTTTACATTACAAGGTATCAAACTCAGAGGGGGTCACGTTTGAAAATAAATAGTCGTGCTCTTTAGTGCACTATAAACCACAGTCATTGCGGATTTTGTGTATTTATTGTTAGTTTTGTAATTTCAGTACATTTTGATGCATTTTGCATACTTTAAGTTAGCGTACCTTTTAATGTACTTTGTGAAATGTTAACCTTCGCATTACCAATACCTTTATAACAGTTATTTCAGTTGCACTATATTTTACTTTTGTAATTATAACATTTCATTCAATTATGCTGATGAGCCTTAGGTGCATTTTTCACATTTAGTTTGACTGACACTATGCTCTGCACAAATGGCTTCTTGCACCTAACGCAAACTTGTCGACAATTTCTTCTTTGTTTAGAAGAGTAGCATATATAGCATTTTCTTTTTATTTTGATGCGGCCAGTTGCGTCCCTTTCCGAAGTTTCATCGGCTTCAAAAGTATCATCCAGGTCGCCAGCGGTAACTGGTTCACCTGAAAAGTAAATCTTTGTTATCAATTCTTTTGGTTTTCCATAGTTTTTACCTAAAATGCATTCAATGGCTGATCTGATTGCAAATCTTCCAATGATTTGTGGTATTTTAGTCAATATAAGAAGACGACATAGGTCTTCACCAAGGCTCGCAAGCAACTGCTTTCGCTGCGATTGCTTTACAGATCTTTCTCCAATATTTTTATTGTATATTATGAATGAAGCAAGGGCCGCCGTATCCAAAATATTAAAAAATATTCATAATGGCCAGCGCAATGTTGTTCGTTTTGTGGGACACTGTGTCAACATTTTGTCCATGGTGTCCAAACCACCCTTAGTCTTGTTGTAATATAGAATTGTTTCTGGTTTATTTTGTGGACCAGAAATAGTTTTGTCATTATGCATAGTGGACAACAAAACAACTGCTTTGTTTTTGGCTGGGACATAGGAAACCAACGTAACATTTTCGGAGAACCCGAATAGACTTGATTGGTCTTCGCGGCTTTTGGACGGCTTGAATTCTTTTGGAACATACCTCTTGGTTTTTTTAATGTGCCTACAATGGATAATTTCCAAGTAGCCAGCTCCTTGGCTAACGCCAATGTTGTAAAAAACATCCATAGTGACATTTCTTCCAATGTTTTTGTACATTCCGACTAGATCCTTTACAACACGCTCACCTTGGTTAGTGCTCCTTACATTGTTTACTTTGCCAGTGTAGATTTGCCCTTGAAGTGGATAATAGGTATTTGAATCACACGCCCACCAGATTTTGATACCATATTTGGCTGGCTTGGACGGCATGTACTGCGTGAAACGTGTTCGACCCCGAAATCCGAATAATTGCTCGTCCACGGTAATTGATTCATGAGGTCTATGCGATTTTGAATTGGAATTTATTATCTCGAAGACATCTGTGATAGCTGCAGCCTTGTCTTCCTGTTGTCGAGCTACTCTCGTAGCATGCCAGTCAAATCGAAGGAAACGCAAAATTTCCGTAAATCTGTCACGTGACATGGTTGCACGGTACAGAGGATATGCAGTTTTTTTCCACAGCTCTGCAAGGGACTCCTGACAAGACTTGTGGCTGCCCATTATTAGCGAAATGCCATAAAATGCTGATAATTCCCCGTTTGTAATTGTATTCCATGTACGTTCTGGTTTTTCGGTGTTTTCAGAATTTCATTTGTTGTAAACGGCTTCGGCTTTTTTGTTTGAAAATCTTCGAACTAAATCTCTAACAGCGGCACTGAGAATGCAGTTGAATGTATCAACCCTGGACATATTTTTAGTGATTGGATTAGGGCCCATGTAAAGTTTTTTGCGAATAATATTTGTCGAACATCGGCGATTTATATGTAGCACCTCCTTGAACCATTTCACACTATCTTTAGCCTCGTAATAAGAATTATTAGTACACGACGACGTCGGATTTTCATTACTCGATTCATCGTTATCATCACAATCACTTTCATCGTTTACCTCAACTTCGCAAGGCTCCTGTTCCACGTCAGATTCTTCTGCTTCGCCACAAGGCATATAGTCCTCATCTTCATCACCATCCCCAAACAAATTTGCAGTATCATCCAAATCTGATTCAGCGTCAATTAATTGAAAAAAAACAGCAGACAGTTGTCCCTGCAGGCTGTGTCAGAGACACGGCCATTAACTTTAACGTAGAATACGCCATCCGATAACACAGAAAACATATGTAACAATAAATGATAAATAAAATAAGCAAATGAATTTATTTATTTGATAGTTACTTTTGATAATATACATAAGCTTATGGTAGGAAAAATAGGATAAATATGTTTTTAAATTAAAAGAGTAAGGATATATGATAAACAACAGACGCAAATCAATTTGATTTATATTTTTTATAATTCTATATCCATGTTAAATTCAAATTCACATTTAACATTTTGTTTCACTTAAATACATAAGTAAATATACAAAATTTCAATATTTCATCAATCAAAACAACAGCCGAAGGTTTGTGTCCACACTGAAACAGCAGCATAGTTTGTGTTCACGCTACAAACTCAAACACTCAACCAAACACTACACATATGTTTGAGTTTATGTGTTTAAACAATTTTCATTTGAGAAATTTAAATATTAGGAAGATATCAACCAATATGAAATGTATATCAAACGAAAGATAACATCTTCATTTACCTACAAAAAAATTTTTAAAAAAAGTTATCTCGCCGTTTCCTCATAATCAATGAAATAAAGATTACAACAATAACAATCTGACATGACTCCCTATACCGTAAGGTAAGACGTATTCTACGTCAAAATATACTTCTCTATCTTCATGGGATAGCCTTTTACAACATAAATTACAATAGTTGTTTAAACTTTGAAAATATAAAAATAGAATTTGTAAAATACATACCTTGAAATGGCGCTAGCAGAATGATATTGCAAATTGTTTTCACCACTCATGTTTAAATATTACGCGACCACTTGCCAACGTTCCCACATTACAACTAAATTCTAAATTATATCGAAAATCTGCATCGCTATGAATACGTTTCACATCAGATGTATGTACATATATATGTATCTGAATTACCGTTAGTAAATGGTATAGCAGAAAAGAGAAAGACATGAAGTTGTTGTTTTTTTTTGTGATCGACTGCATTAACGAAAAGATGTAGCCACAATAACATTCTTCGCTTTATGTGCCTATCCAGGCTTGATCGCCTATATATCGCATATGCATAGAAGTGCAGGTCACCCCGGTGGGTATTGGTAAACGACGAACATAAAAACCTTTGGTAAGGCGAAGGTTAAGTACAATTTGACTACATTTTCCTACCTTTTGAAAAGTGTAACTGTTAAAATAATTTTTTGGACTCTGTACTACAGTTGTATGAAGTTTCCTAAAATTTGGGAAAATCTGTGTGACTCCAACTCCACAAAGAAACCAAACGAATTTATTTTTTTTTGTTTTTTAATGGAACCCGTTATGAAGAATCACGTGAATCATATTATTAATTTTACCAAATTAAAACAAAACTTTTCGTGTATTAGCGCTTGAATTGTTTTCTCAGAAACATTAAACGAATGCTGGTCCTTTTTTCCATAAAATAATTTATGACTAAATGATAGCACTAGCGAAGTGTTATAAAGTTCAAGTAACTGAAGTGTAAGACATTAGAATTTCTGGATATTTGATAGCCGATTACAAATAAGTAACCATACCACAGCTGATCGAAATTAAATTTTTGTTGGAATTTGGTAGAGAACAGAGTGGTTGGTGAGAATGTGACCATACGAGAACGCAAAACAGCTAATGGAAACTCATATCTATTACTGTATTATTCTACGTCACAAGGATGGTTCAATTCTGTAAAATATGTATGTAGTAGGATCAGTCCTGAAAAATATATCAATGTGTTTTCCTAACTTATAGTTATAAACAAATACCCATTAGTAAAATTTCTATAGCAGTTTTCCGATTTATCTCTAGAACTAGGACAATTGAGTTTATATTCGAAATTGGAGTGAAACAAAATTACCATTTTACTGTTTTTGAAATTTCATTTCATTATCGCGGACGCTATTGACACTATAACAAAACTAATCACCATTTCAATATCATTATGCCACACTAAATTAAAATAAATTTTGTGGAACCTTAACGACTACACCATTTCCAATTGAAATTTGGAAAATATCAAGTTAATTTTGAAATATATCAATTGAAATTTGTAAATTATATTTGATATTTGAAATACATCAATTGAAATTTAAAAATTCTATTTGAAATTTGAAATACATCAATTGAAATTTAAAAATTCTATTTGAAATTTGAAATATATCAATTGAAATTTAAAAAAAATCAATTGAAATTTAAAATTCGTCACATGAAATTTAAAAATTATTAACCGACTTTATTATTAATAGATTTTTAAATGTCAATTGGTGTATTTTAAATTTCAATTGATGTAATCCAAATTTCAATTGATGTCTGTTAAATTTCAATTGATGTGCCTCAAATTTCAATTGATGTATTTCAAATTTCAATTGATGTAATCCAAATTTCAATTGATGCGTTTTAAATTTCAATTGATGCCTTTTAAATTTCAATAGATGTATTTTAAATTTCAATTGATGTTTTTCAAATTTCAATTGATGTATTTCAAATTTCAAATAGAATTTTTAAATTTCAATTGATTCTTTTCAAATTTCAATTGGAAATGGTGTAGAAAACTAATATGAACATAAAAAAATATTTCCCAGTGTAACTGATTTATTAACCTTATCTTTCATCGCTGGCAAGAAGAAAGTAGTTATTATGCAGAGTCGGGCGTTCACGCTAACCAAAGTCTGTGATAATTTTGTCACTAAAAATGACAAACAATCGACATGAACCGTATCTGCTTTCAGTCCGCTATTTTAAAATTTGTAGTTCAGTAATTAACATTGGAAAAACTTTACAGCAACAACAACTCCTACTCCGGCTAAAAAAAAAGGGGTGTCCCATAACATCCCATGTAGGGATTGAGGAGAACTTCTCACAATCAGTGAGACGTGCACTCTTTAGTTTTTACGCTCACTGATTGATTGGGACCTACAGTTTTACAACGGTACCGAACGGTATTTTGAGAAGCTTTTTCACGGCTAAGTACTCGATAGTGTCGCTATCACTAAGCGATATGACCGTCGTCGAAAGAAATGTAAGGTGGTCTGAGCAATGATCGAACCCACGTTCTACTCCGGCTACCTTTCCTGAAATCCGACTCATGAACTCCAACTCCGTCTCCACACCTCTGCTTTAATACGCTTTTCACCGACATGGTAATGATAATCATGTAAACCAAACAACCAAATGAAAAAGCTCGGCGTTTCTGAACCCTTGTAAAACTGTAGGTCCCAATCAATCAGTGAGCGTAAAAACTAGAGAGTGCACATCTCACTGATTGTGAAAAGTTCTCCTCAATCCCTACATGGGATGTTATGGAACACCATTTTTTTTCGTATTGTGTACGTGTAAAAAGCGTTTTTTTGATGTTGTCGATTCGCAAGTGCTGCTTTTAAGGTGCCTTGTAGCGACTTGTTAGAATTTTCGTTACTTGGCCTCCTCTCGCAAGTGCGTCTGTAAATAGTTAATGGAAGTGTGTAGCGAATATTCACTTAGTATATTGTTACGAATAAGTAAAAGCTTTTGCTTGCTGTTAGTGACTCTACTAACAGTATGTAAATAACAGGCGGTTAGAGCTGCGCCTGAAAGTATGCATTGTAACAACGTACCAGCTCGCTAAACCAGTAACACGAATTCGCCTCAGAGATAATTCTCCGCCATTCGAGATGATTCTACAAAGATAAGTAACGGCTAGAAGGTTCTTGAATTCGCTAGATATAACTTCATTTGAGTATGGCGAGTTGGTATAAATAGCGGAGGTCTTTGGAATGGAGAGTTCAGTTTGTCATTAATCCCGTAAAGTAAGCAACACGATTTGATAGTAAAATATAAGACTTATTAAAGTGGTGTAAATAAAGCAAACTGTTGTACTATATAAGTAAAATAAAAGGAAGTTAAACCGTTGTAATTATCGTAATTGAAAACGAACCTTGTTTTATTATTGGGAGTAAAACAACGCTAAAAGGACGAATAAGGAAATTTGTAACAATATGTTTGAAAAAGATACCTCTATTTGGACCACCCGTTACCGGACTATGTTGACTTACATTTCAAATATTAAAAGTCTAGTTTCATATACAGATACTGACTGGGGAACTGACGCAAATAACAGGAAATCGTAGAGTGGGGTTCGTTAGTTTTTTGGCTGGTCGCTTGCGAATCTCGGAATCAGAACTCGGTATCTCGTAGTTCGATGATAGCCGAATATGTCAGCGGACAAAAGATGTAATATATCAAAGGAGGCTGTTGCACGAAATCAGTTTGGCCGAATACACAAAAGAGTCAGAAATTTTGAAGTGCGATAATCCAAGTGAACAATTTCTCGAAAAAAAATCCAGTGCTACATAGGCGTAGCTAACATATTGGTATTCGCTACCATTTTGTTTATAAAGGAGAAATACAAATCCAATGATTTAGTTTGTGCCTACTGCAAAAGACGTAGCAGATTTAGTAACTAAATTTATTTGTAAAGTAAAACATTATTTTTTTTTGCAAAATTTTGGTCGTCAATTTTTATTTATCAATTTTTTTTTTCAATTTGGTCAATTCAATTTGGATTTGATCTTATTCAAATTCAATTTGGATTTGATCTTATTCGTTAGTTTACATTTTGATTTACAATTATTACATCTTTGTTTACATTTTGATTTACAATTATTACATTAGTCCCAAAGTTAACATCTTTGAATAAGGTTTAACAATTAAATTGCGAGCGTATACTGACTACTGTTTCTTATGGGTTTATTTGCGAAGATAATCCGCTAAACATTGGTCTTGCTCATTATAACCTAGCAAGTACATTGCTTCCAAACTTGATTCCATAGCTTCTCCAATCAGTTTCTTGCACCTTTTTGTAGTTTTGCACCTAATAACCTAAAACCTTGATATTATTTATCCTCACCACTATTTTCATGCCTTACATCGCCCCATTCAAATATTTTCTTCCGCCTTTAGAAATATATGTCTTTCCAGTATTTCGAAGCGTCTTCCTTTCGAAGTTGCTCCAATTTGCCCCATATTTGTATCTATCGTGCTCAGCGAGAATTTGAATTTGAATTTTTACATTAGGCCTCATATAAAATAAGTTTTCACGATATTAGAATCCAAATTTTTGGAGGGTAAACAATTTATGCCTTATTTGGAGTATTTGACGCCAATTGTAAAGGAGTAAATCAGTGATTTATGGTTTTTTTTCACACATGTGTTGGTATGTTCTAGAATAACTACAATATTCACAATAAAAAACCATCTGCAAGGTTGTGCCTCTTTCTTCCCACATATCCATTTGCCATTTCTTTAACAAAACGTTTCAATACCACTGTCGGAATTACTTAATTTACTTTAAATTCAACAGATGGAGGTGAATCTTCATCAGTACATTTGTTGAATATATAACGAAGACACATTTGCAAATAACTACTGCGACATATGTGATTCGTAACTTATTTATTGCTATCGTATTAATATAATTTTTTTTCAGCCACAATCAGGACGACACTATTTGTAAATTTCTCATCAAAATAATTTCCACGGAATAAATAAATAAAGAATAAAGTCAAACTTTGCATCGTAATCGAGAGAATTTCTATCGAAATTCATAACAACAATCGCGTCATGCTGCACAAATGTGAAGTCAAAGTCCGCAATCAATTAAATTCATACACTCAGGAAAATTCTGTTCTTAAATTTGAGTAAAATCCAGTTTTAGTTTCAGTTTAGTTTAATGTTTTAAGATTTATATAAATAAAAATGGGCCGTACATTTTCTGCAGCAAAACTATAGTCTCTCTTTCCTAACAAATACACGTTAACTCATACATAATGACAACCTTCAGGTTAACATGTATAATTTTAGAAGTTGAGAATAACCCCGATAAAAGTGTTGCCAAGTTTGATTTCATTGTATGAAATATATTAAATGTATAGCATACCCATGATAAAAAATACTCATGGTAGACACAGGAGGTGCTGTTGTAGCTGAAGGCAAATTGATGCCAACAACAACATACATTTTGTGTTTGCTTCTCACTTACGTTGTGTCAAATCCAACACATACGTATACCAACAATTAATGTAAACAAACACATACAAAAACAAAATACATGTGAACTTGACAGTTGGGAAGTGGTTTGCAATGTAAACAAAGCAAATCAGCTGTGCTTATGCGTTCACCATATATTAATCCATCTTGGGCATACCATTTCTTATATTTATTTTCGACATTTCGAAAATTAGGATGTAAAATTAGGGGGTAGTTAATGTTTTTAACAAAATATTTATAAAGTTGTATAAAATATTGTTAATTTGTTTTTCTTCAAGAAGAAGAATTCCAAGACAGCTTAAGTATAACCACAAGAGGGAAAAGTGGCGAAGGAACCCGAGGAATGGATCGATTCTCAAAACTCTACTTTAGCTGATATCTTCCCATAATTCAACAAGATTCGCAAGAACCCCTTCGAGTCTGTCTTCTTGCTGCACATTATCTACATTTGTGATACACATACAGCCCAATTCTGGCAGGGTTACAAAATTAACCAAGGTTACTATTTGACAGCAATGTGACAAGTGTTACAAATCTGTATTCTGACGCAGTATTTTTGCTGACAAAAGTATCAAAAACTTTTATATGCCAAAGAGGAGGAAATAGCGCGTGACAGCTGTGTTTTTTTTGTTTGGCGAAAAGTTGATACAAAAACATTTTATAAATTGTACAAGTGAGGTGAAACTGTATACGAGAAAAAATAAATTGTATATTTTGTGCCAAAACGACAAGAGGGCATATTTACGTGGAGGAAGGACTTTTGATACTTTGTGCTATGGAAATGGAGCAGAAAGAAGAAATTACCTTTTTGTGTGGTAGAAAAATTGAAAAAGCGCCAAATGTATTTTAAAATTTTTAACGTAAATACATATGTATCTCTGGTCTATAAAGCGATATTGATAAGTCTTTTACCTTGAGAAAAGAATAAGGTCTCGCCTATTATCGGAGCGTACCAAAAAAATATGTATAATAGGTTTTTTTAAATAAATTTTTTTTTCAGAAAAGGGAGGTTAAAAACTCGATTTTTTAATTAGTTCCTCAATGGGTCAATAAAAATAAATATGTTTATACAGTAGTTGGTAGAATTTAGAAAGGTCTTTGTAATAATGCCCATTTCAACCAGATCGGATTATAAATGCCTGAGATGTGAGCGATTATATACTCAAGGTTGGACCTCAAAAAGTTGGACCGATCGCGGGGGAAAAAACTTTTTAAACTCAGCGCAGAAGCTCTTGTCGGTGGTGTTGATCAGAGAGTTGGTGCTAAAGTAAATTTCTTCTTCTATTTGCCGCCGATGTGGAGGTGTATTCTTCCCGATTATCATCTCTTGGTGTTCCTTGAGGAATGCAATATAGCATTCCAGCTGTGCCCTTGGTGTGCGCTCATATTTCCTAAGTAATAATGTATTTATTTTAATTCAATAGAACATAAATATATTAAATAATTACATTTCCTTTTTTGAAGCATTCACTATGTGCAGAAGACCATATGTTTTTGTTTTGTTTTCTCTGCTGTTAACTAGAGTTGTGTAGTTCACGAACGAACTAGTTCAATTGATCGAATCACTCTTGTGAACTTGATGAACTAGTTCACACTGTTCTGCTCTTTTGTTTCAGTAGTTCAATTGTTTCAGTAGTTTTTTGTATTTCAATTGTGCAGTTATCTCCGCCATTTTCTAGTTCATGCTCTCTTTGTCTCACTCAATTTGCGCAAAGGTGCCCCATGTTGCAATCTTTGCGGAATGGACATATTGCCGGCTGCTACACAATAACTATAGCGCAACCACCAATTTTATTCCAAAATATTTCAGAAACGGAATAACCCAATCATTAAGTCGATCTTCAACAGGGTGATTTGGTACACTTTAAAAATCTGCAAAACTCTGATCATTTTCACGATTACATATTCGCTCTAATTGAACTAAAACTACAAGTTAAACTGAAATGAGCTCTTTAGTTCACAGCTCATATGAACTGTTAAGTTGATACAATGAACTAGTGAACTAAATGAATGAACTAGTTCATTCTGTTGAGCTGAACTAAAAAGAGCGCTCACTCGAATGAACTAAAATTCCCAACTCTACTGTTAACAACCTGTTATTCTGAGGTGAATTTTTTGTTATGAGGTGAAGTTTTCGTTGTCACAATGTTGCCAATATACCATTTACATACAATGGTGACAACTATGTAACAATTTTGTGATTACAATTTGATTGTTACCACATACACAGAATATTGGTGTTAGTGTAGTTTTTACTACACATTTTAGTACCTTTATGTACTTATTTGGTGTAGTTTATCCAACTTTTACTACACTTAAAGTACTTTTTGGTGCATTTATTCCTTCAATTGATGTAATTTGTTGGAATTTGTTATGTACTTATAGTACATTTTGTTTAGTTTTTATAAATTGTTGACAAAATGTATGTACTTTCCGGTAGAGTTTATGAACTTTACGGAACATGATATATATTGTGTGATACATTTTATGTACTCTTAGGTACATATAAATGTTGTATGTGGTTTCTGGTGCATTTTATGTACTTTGTGAATAAATAGAACACCCATCCATATACATTACTTGACGACATTTCCTCTTACCTCTCAACACAATAGCGTTTTACGTCTGACTTATGGTACGCGAGCTGCTCCGAGCTTCTCGTTTTACTCGTTTGAGACCTAAGAGAATGTGGAAATGTTTATAAACAAAAGCTTGCGGCTTGCTCGGGGACGTCAACGATTTTTGTTTTATTTTTTGCCCGTGCTCTCGAATCTAGAGGTTTACGCCAATTGTTTCTGCTTCGACGTAGGGTCCTAGGAAAACCGTCAGCGGCGGGTAACATGGCGGGGGCGGCGGCTTTTCCTAATTATGAAATTGACCCAGCTGCTGCTGTACGAGTTCAATTCTTAGGAAATTTTACCTGCTGTTGTTCTACTTGTAATCTGTGCTGCAACCTGTTAGGGAATGGGACTGGATGTTGGTATTGTAGCGTGTGGAAATTCGCCTAGCTCTTGGTATGTAAAATTCAAAGTGTTATTTAACTCTATAAGATAATTCCTGGAAAATTAAGCTGACTGTTATTAGGAAATATTCTGATTGTGATTGTGTGTAGTTTATAGTTTTTGATTGTTGTTGTGTCAACGTGTGTTGTAAATCAGGACTATGTCATTAATTGATCGATTATATGAAAGATTAAACAATAGGTTATACGCCGCCGCCAATGCGCAGATTTCTACGTAATATGGTGGCGGAGCGGCAAAAAACTCAAAAACAGCGGCGGCGGCGCAAAAGTTACTCGAATCGCAGCAGCTGTGGGCGCTCGTTTACAGTGCTTGGTTTATTTTTAAATAGTGTAATATGGCATTAAAGTCCTGAACCATTGCAATCGGAATCACCATTTGGAGATCTTGTTTAACCAAAAATATATTTTCCAATAAAACAATCTGAAGTTAATTTACTCGAAATTTCCATAAGAGAAAATCCTGCTGCAATGTGAATGCAGAATTGTTACCTCATACATTACGTTGTAGTCTTTATTATTTGGTTTTGGTTTTTAGTTTTAATCAAACAAGTACAACTCAATTATTATCGGATGAACCACGTTGATCACAGTCAACATCTATACGTTTTTTTCCTAACTGTTGGTATTAACTTATATAGGTAACGAAAAAAACGTCCCTTATATAAAAAACTACAAAATATTTAGTTAGGTTTGGAAGCAAAATGAGGTATCTCCATCAAACAACATATCGGGAAAGTGATATTCGCCAAACGGCCTGTAAAACGAATTCACTGAGAGTAATTCAATGAAACTCTCCTCCATTTGACAGAAATTGTACGATCACTCTGCTTACACCACTATTTTTGTAGAATGCAAAAACACACTGCAAAGTGACACAATAAATACAACAGTTATAAAATAAAAATAGAAGACAGGAAACAGGAAAGTGTGTACAAATACTAAACATTTGTGAAAAGTGACGAAATAGAAGCTTTTATTGCCGCTTTCTTTGTTCTTCATTCAAAATACAAGCCTGATGCATAATTGTTTGAGAAAAATCAAAAAATTAGAGAAATCTAACAGATCTGTCAAAATTTTGTGTGGAAATCGTTCCCCTCGAGTTCACACTATTCCATCTACTCTCACCAAATGCAAATTTTGACATATCCATCGATTTCTCTAACAGTCTCCATGGTCTTATGTAGCATATTTAACCGAACAAAGTGCCTTAGAGTGAAACCTAAATCAGCATAAATTTTTCAGTAAAAAGTGGGCATTTCCCAGTGGGCATTTCAGGCTAAGCCGAAACCCATTTAAATGAATTTCAAAACAATTCAATGGAGCATTTCCCGGTCACGTACAGACAAATTCAACTATTTTAATGTTTATATTTTTACGGGTAAGTAAAAACTTTTACTTACTTTTAATGATCAAATTAACATAATGTAAGTAACTGGGCGATTAAGGCTGCGCCTGAAAGTATACCCTTACCACGAACCATTTGATGAATCCGTTGCAAATACGTTAAGATTTCAAAACTGCTATACTGGCTCTGGAATTGGGTAGAAGAATCTAGAAAGCGGGTGGCGTGAAGCATATCTCGTACAAATAGCGGAGGTTTTTGGCAATATGGGTCAGTGTGTGATTAAATGCCGGAAAGGAAGCAATGCACAGTATTGGTAAAATGGTGGAATGTAGACAATTGTGAATGTTAAGTGGTGTGAATGATGTAAAATGCTGTACTATTTAATAAAATTAATGGAAGTAAAACTGTTGTAATTATCGTCATTTAAAACGAACCTTGTTTTATTGACGGGAAATAAAACAGTGCTCAAAGAATGGTTAGGGAAATTCGTAACAATATTTTACCTAGTTCTTAACTGACTCATCAGTTATTTAATTTATTTTCTAATATTTAACACAGTATATCCTAGTCTTTAATCCTACATAAAAACTTTTAGATAGTTGATGAAATATGGAAGAAAAAAGTAAACAAGTCCTGTCACGTATGTGACGGTTCCAGTCAGCCAATATTATAAATTATTAGAGTTGAATTCATATTTCAGCGAAACTATTACAGATGGAAAAAGGTGTATCAGAACAAAATTATAAATAAGAATCAAGCGTGATGAAAATAAAGAAAAAATATTTTCAATGAAACACAGATTTATAATTAAAAATGGGATTTTATATTTTGTCACTTACAGAAAAATCGCGTTACTTACGGGACATATGTAGTTGAACTTAAATCTATAAAATAAATAACCAGTAGTTAAATACAGATTTGTCTAAACTATATTTTCTGGATTCTACAACTTTCCGCTTAGTTTTAATAAAATGTAAGTATGTATTTAAAAAAAGTGATACACATCTCATAATTTTTATAAATTATTATAGATAAAAATACAATCTTGCTAATTTATGCATAATTGTATATAATTGTAATTGTATATATTTTTGAAATGGCTATGAATTCCACTTTTTGATGGAAAGCTCCGAATCATTATTTGCTTCAATATTCCTTCAAAATTGTATTGATTTGTAGATTTCCTCCGTGTTTGTTAAACAGGAACTCGTATTGAAGCGCATCTTTTCCAATCGTGGTGTAAATCATTAGCGACTAATCGTTTACTTCTAAATCACTGAACATCAAAAGTATAAGATTCTTCTGGTTCTACAATAAAGAGCGTAACAATTAATTGGTACAGAACATTACGGGTTTTCATACAAACTCGTAAATTCATTGTATGTTTATTTAAGAAATGTCAAATTTGAATTTTAATTTATGAGAAACATGAAGTATTGAAGATCCTGAATGATAGTCCATATTATGTTTCAGAATGTATATCCTTCTAATTTACAATTTTATTTTGGAAGATTTTTCCAGTGCTTTTATAGTTTATTGTAAATCTTTCGCCGTGTTCCAGTGGTGGAGTATTCCTAAAGCCATAATTAGACTATCTGATTTCTCACCTGAGTCGAACAACTAAGACGAGGTCAGGTACTACAATAGCAGGTCTGATATTATATTTTTGATTTTTCATCTGAGGTCAGTTGAAAATAGAACGGGTTCTATTTGTAACTTCTTTGCCATCTGATATTTGGTTGTCAATTCGTTGATGCTGCCGGACTAATTTTTTTTTATTTCATTATTGTCTTAATTCAGAATTCTAAATTTTATACGAAAACTACAACCTATCACAACCTTGTACATACGAACGTGAGTTCGATCCCTGCTCAGAACACCTTACATTTCTTTCGACGACGGTCACCTCGCTTAGTAATGGCATCACTATCGAGTACTTAGCCATGCAAAAGCTTCTCAAAATACCGTTTGGAACCGGTGTAAAACTGTAGGTCGCAATCAGTGAGTGTAAAACTAGAAAGCGCACATCTCACTGATTGTGAGAAGCTCTCCTCAATCCCTTTATGGGACACCATTTCCCAGCAAAAATAGAATGAAGTAGTTCTAGTATAAGTTATTATTTTTGTACATCTTCTGCAACATTATGCGCATATTTAATGTAATTTTGATTCTGATCAAAAACAACTGCGAAATATCTACTTTTGCATCACATCCATTATGATGCAAATTTATTTAAGAGCTAAAGGGATAGTGGAGAAGTGCAAAGATGCCTAAATATATTACTTGTTTTTAATTTGTATTTACTTTCATTCATATTGCTTTTCATTTCCTTTCTTTTCACCTGTTGACAGAAACATTTGCAGTACTAATAGAAGGTCAATTAATAAAATAATTAGTTATATAAAAGGTTAAAAAGTTAAGACCTAAAGTTGTAGCTTAAAGTCATAACTTATTGCCAATATTCAAATGACAAGAAATTTAAAAATTGTTGAAATAATAGTTTTGGTTGCTCGTTTGCGGACGAAATGTAGGAGAAAAATGTTAGCATAAACTGCTCTTCCAAACAGTCAAATAAGAAGTAGTGCTGAGTTGGACAACGTCATATTAAAAGAAGTACTTCTGCACCTAAATTAGCACTACATCTTACCAAGTAGTTGTGGTGCAAATTCTACTTCTTGGTATACTCTTTTTATGCTGGGTTGTTGTTGTTGTTGAAATGACAAGGTATAAAAATAATCGGCCGATTAAAATAAGTTTTGGATATAGTATAGTGTAATAGCGAATCTGATTAGGTCAGATAGTGTTTCTGACACTCAGACAAGATTTTAACTGAGCTTTTTGACAATGGACTCAGATAGTGTAGTTGTGGCTTAATCAAATACGAAACTATGATCTCTAAATTGTAATGACTTAATTACTATTTGTTCTATTACTTATGGTGTTAATGTATGAGTCGTGAATAGGTCACTTCGCGTCACTTTTGTCATTTTGGTAATTTATAAAACGGACAGCTGCTCAGTGACTACCTGTGTTGAGTTACGTTATTTAATTGGTAGTTCATAAAACGCAACGCAACGTTTTCGGTTTAGCTGTCACATTCAACCTGCCACAATTCCTAGCACTAATTGAAGAAATTTCAAATTGAAAGAGAAATGTCGAACGTGGATGGGCAGATGGAAGTTTATTGCATTTCTTTGTTTATAAGTACTTGATAATTTTTATTTTATTAGGAAAAAAGGCAAACAATTTGGTCATGACAGAGGTGGAGGCAAATCTTGGCTGAGTTACTGGGGCTCGGACGAGGCTCGAAGCGTGATAAAAACAGATTAGAGAAGAAATAGAGGAAGACGAGTTTCCCTTCCGAATGTGGGCCTGTTAAAGGGCCCACTCTGCACCTTCGAATATACCCCATATGCAGGAACACTTCCAATCTTTAAGCAGACCTGCTGGCAGGCATGCCAGTGGAAGGAAGAACGGATGATCATTGGCATGCACACTTCCGTTCTTCGAGCAGACCTGAGGGCAGGCCTGCTTGGGTAATGCAAAGGGACGGTGTTGTTCGTGACAACTCGCCTTTCTACATGTTCACAATTCGTTGTAATAAAATCACAACATGCGGCAGCCGACTAGGTAATATATATGGCTGCAAGTGCTGAGGCCGTGTGTTCGAATCCTAAAGATGAAGATTAAAAAAACTTTATTATGTTCAAGGAAAATGTTTATAATTTAGCTATGAGACATACAAATGTCTGAACATTATAAATATGGAAAAAAATTTGCATAAGTATTTTAATGTTTTCATGAGTCTTTCTAAATATGCTCTTTTGCAGGCCTCATAGCAGGCCTTCCTTTGCAGTCTTCTTAGAAATCCTTTCATTAGCAGGCTTATCAGAAGGCCTGAAAGGGAAGGCTTTCTACGAGGCCTTATCTCTGTAGGCTAGCGAGCAGTCCTGTCAAGAGAAGAGAAATGTGCCGGCCTCCCCTTTCTATGGCGCTCTATGTAAATATGAAATGACGATTGTATTTGTGGGATTGGGCTTCTGACTGCCTCAGTAGGCATGCTTAGAAGGCATGCAAGCCACCTCTTTCGCTGGTGGGCAAGTTTATACAAAACTACACATACACTACACTGTCCCTGAAATTTATTCTGCCTTCATTCATTCTGTCTTCCAATGATAAGATGTGGTTCGTCTATGTGATGGCTCAGTAGATAGATGCGCGAACTTTCAGTGATGGTGCCTAAGTTCAACTCTATTTTAGGGCAAGCATACGTAGTAAATTTAGGCGTAGCGAAATAACTCCCACATGAAATAACTCCCACCAGAAAAATGAAATAAGTCCCAAAAAATTTCCATACAAAATTGGGAGTTATTTCATATGAAATAACTCCCCTTTAGTAGGATTTATTTCATTTTTTTGGGAGTTATTTCATTTCATTTCATGTTATGACAATGAAATAACTCCCAAAAAAAAAATGACCGTTTGTACAAGGCCCATATAACAAGTGCTGTAGGAGAAGTCTTGGGACTTATTTCACTTTGCTATTGGGAGTTTTTTCATTTTTTGTGGGACTTATTTCATTTTTTCGTTATTGGAAGATATTTAATTTTTGGTGGGAATTATTTCGTTGGGAGTTATTTAATGGGAATTATTTCATGGGGAGTTATTTCGCTACGACGTAAATTTATATTTAAACTTTAATAAAATACTTCGATAAATGAGGGTACAATTTTATACAATGAAATTTCTATTCAGTGAAATATAATTCGCTTGCGCTAAACAAAACCACTGTTGGTCGCAAAATTTTTATGTTTCTCGTTTAAGTTTTTTTTTTTGAGTTGGTTTACTACTTATTAATTTATTTGCGGCAAATGAAAAAACAATTAATAGAAACGCTTTTAATTTTTTGAGTTTAAAGTTCCCGTTTGTTGCAAACATTTTCTGGTTCTCGTAAACGAGATTATTTATTTATCACAAAGGAAATGATATATTTGGAAATCAGATCCTGCACATATGAAATATGCCAAGACCTTCACGAATTAACCACCTAACGGACATCAAAAATTGTTCAAATGGGAAAAATCAATCTATTGCGATGAGAGTCGGACGAATCAGTACCAAACCGATGACAGAGAAGAGTGCTTCTCTTTAATCGTATATTGCACCGTGTTAATGAGTGTACCTTATGTTGTTCATATGGAATCGCTGTATATATTGTCTAAATATAATTAATATCATGTTTCGGAATTCCGGATGATGTCTTACGGAGAAAGCCGAAATATTGAAAATCAGAGAATTGTCCAAAACTTAAGATATTAGTATTTAAAAAAGTTCGAACGAAAACAGAAAACTAAATACTAGGGTTGATTCAACAAATGTCGTCTGCTGTAATTAAAAAAATCCAATGAGTGTTCGAACTCACGGGCGATGTGTTAACATCCTTTTCTTACATGGTACCTGTTCGATTTCTATGAGCACATTAGTAAATGTTACATTGGAAAATAAAAAACAGCGTTCAATCATATGATGATATTAATACTTAAAATTATTTAAAGACCAGCACAAGCACATGTGTCATTATTTTCTTGCATAATACTTTTTGTTTTATTCCCACAAAAAACCAAGAGAATGCAAAGCAACAGACCCATGTACATACATACATTGTTATGTTCGTACATACGCTACACAAGTTCAAAAAATTTTTGTTGCTCTCTTAATATCTCATTTTTATACAAGGTGGCGCAAAAGTAATCCTCCTATCAGAAAATGCTATAAATTTTGCGATTGGCTCCTAATGTCAGTTCTGTTTTGACATTTGTGTAGTAAACACATGCGAAATACACGTTAATAAACAATGTTACGCTACACTGCTCCAGAACGCGGAATATTGCTGACTATTTATTTGACCAATAATCGGTCGGTGACTTTGGCACAACGTGAATTTCGTCGCAGCTTTCCTGGCCGTCCAACGCCTACTGGTGAAACACTGCGACGTTTAGCCGCTCGCCTCGAAGAGACTGGCACAACACGAGATGCTGCCAGGCGTGGCAGACCCCGGAGTAGCCGTTCTGCAGAGAATATTGCTGCTGTAGCCGAGGATGTCATGGAAGCGTCGTCGACATCGACCAGACGACGTGCCACGCAAATGGGTATCAGTCGACGGTGTTTACAGCGAATTTTGGTACAAGATTTGAAGATGTTTCCGTACAAAGTCCAGACGGTGCATCAGCTGTTAGCTGCTGACCGCCAATCGCGTCTAACATACGCTCAAGCCATCCTTAATCACCACCAAGAGGAAGATGATTTTTCATCAAAAATAATCATGAGTGATGAGGCCCATTTCCATCTTAGCGGGTACGTAAATAAGCAAAATTTACGCTTCTGGGGCACTGAAAATCCGCGTGTAACCCACGAAGAGCCATTAGACCCGCTCAAAGTCACTGTATGGTGTGCTGTTTTCGCTGGAGGAGTCATCGGACCTTTTTTCTTCGAAGACGTCGCGGGCCAAACGGTTACTGTGAATGGTGAGCGCTACAGAGCAATGATCAACGAGTTCTTTTTGCCGCAACTTGATGAATTGGGATTGGAAAACATGTGGTTCCAACAGGACGATGCAATGGCACACACTGCACGTGCCACAACCGATATGCTGAAGGATGCATTTCCCGGGCGCCTAATCTCCCGTTTTGGCGATTTGCACTGGCCAGCAAGATCGCCTGATTTGACCGCTCCAGACTTCTTTTTGTGGGGCTTTTTGAAGTCGCGGGTTTATGTCAACAAGCCTCAGACTCTTGCAGCTCTTAAAGACAATATCCGTCAAGAATGTGAGGACGTATCGCCGGAAGTTCTGGCCAAAGTGATTGAAAATGCCATAAAAACGGCTCAAATGACAATCAACTGTGGCGGCGGCCATTTACATGACATCATATTCCCGACTTGATGTGAAAAAAATTAAAAGACCAAATAAAAATAATCCACAAGAAGAATCAAAGTTTTTAATTTTTTTTTAAATTACAGCCAAAAAACATCGGAAGTTTACTTTTGCGCCACCTTGTATAAGTATAACTAGGTCATTATTCTCTTTGCTCTGAGAGTGCTCCGCACCCACACAAGACAACTATTCGCTGTCCCTACATCAGTGTGTGTTTTTTCCACAGTCTGACAATCTGTGTTTCGCAGTCGGACAAATCTGTGTTTTATATAGGGGTGGTCACCCTTATCATTTAGGGGTATGAAAAATCGATTTTGGCCGATTCTGAGACCTACCCGATATGCACACAAAATTTCATACAAATCGCTCTAGCCATTTTGGAGGAGTTTAACGCCAAACAATCTGTGTGATCGCAGTCGGACAATCTGTGATCGCAGACGGACAATATGTGCGATCGCAGTTGGACAAAGTGGGTTTGGATGTATTCACTTTATGAATTTAGTCCCTAACCGCGACTATATATGGTAACACATCCAAAAAGACGGACCGGGGGGAGCTTCCACAACCGGTGAGCTCTGCGGTGTCTACTTTTAAACTCACTGATTGAGACCTACAGATTTACACCGGTTCCGAACGGTATTTGGAGATGCATTTTCATGGCTAAGTTCTCGATTTAGTCGCCTTCAGTAAGCGAGGTGTACGGTCGCGAAAGAAATATAAGGTGGTCAGAGCAGGGATCGAACCCCCGCTCTCATTCACAAGAGCCGCGCACACTACCATTGGTCTACCGTATTGGGCGTAATTACATTCGTCAACACGTCTTCAGTTATCTCAAATTTGCATGTAATTGCGTGTACTTCTTATGAGAACGAAAATATCATAAGAGCAGAAACCGGGGCTGTAACATAAATCTGTTCAATTACTTAATTTTTTTAAATTTCGTACATGCTTACATAATGGGTGCTTCATTCCAATTGACCAGGCTTTACATTTTTTAAAGATTATTTCTTTCAAATGTTGGCGGTAACTGTTCCATTCTGTGGCTCCAATTTGCGATGATGCTTCCGAGCATTTCGGGTGGTATTTGGGAAATGGCGTGAGTAACGCAGGTTTCCAATGTCCCAATTGTAGCCTGCCCATTCATGTATACTTTGGACTTTATGTAGCCCCATAGAAAAAATGCTAGGCATTTAATATTCCAAGATCTTGGCAGCTAATTCAGTGAAATAACCTGTTGACCGAATTGTTCATGTAACAATGGCATGGTTTCACGTGCTGTGCGGCAAGTAGCGCCGTCTTGTTGGAACCAAAAGTCGTCGATGTCACGGGCTTCAATTAATGGCAGGAAATAGCCCGATATTACGACACGAAAATAGTCGCCCTTCACAGTTATGTTCCAGTCGGCCTCATTTCTGAGGAAATAAACACCGTTAACTCCACCACCCTATACACCCCAACAAATCGTTTTTTGACCAGGATATAATGAGAGATCTTGAATATCTTCGTGTTGCTCTTCAGCCCAAATACAAAAAAATCGATTGCTAAGTTGCAAAGAAAACGGATATTTAGCGATACCATTCATAAATATGGAAAACGGTTGAATGTGGTAAAAGATGTCAGAAACCAAATCCTAAAATCATCGAACATTATTCGCGTCGCTAAGCCTTCGCTCAGTGCTTCATATAAAACAAGCAATCGGTGTAACCAAAGTACGCCTATATGTAGCCATTAAGCTAGACATGGGGGTAATCACTGAACAAATATTGGTCGAATACAGTGGATCTTCTTCAACTTTACAGCTGAATAATTTGTAAACGCTGTACCGTGTCTATGTCTTTTCACGATGAAATGTTACACTATACTGAACCAAACCACTATGACACTCTGACAGTTTGATGTGTCATAAAATCTGTACTTGGAAAAGTACATCTGAATGAATCACGCATTACTTTGTTTTTTTATTCTATTATAATTCACTGCTTGTTATAATTTTTATCTTCAATATCAATATTTGTTTCTATCAGCTTATTTTTCTTTTTTGTTTACATGTTATTAGTTTTAAACTTCACACCAATAAGTAGGTGTTAGATTGCCGATTCAGTGTTGCCAGAAGATGGTAAAAAAGTGTGCAACATGATCAAAAAAAGTGCTTAACATTTTGAAGTTAAAATCGCCCCTCACATTTAGCTACAAGTTCTTTTCCTTTTTCTTCAGTGACGAAAAATTGTGGTATATGGAAACAATTTTGAGATTTTGTTTTTTTCTTATAAAATAAAAACAAATTCCCTAACTATTCTAATTCTAAAAGTATAAAACATACAAATTTCCTCTTCAAAGTGCTCAAGTCTTGTACCTACATCTGTGTGGTTCAGTTCCTTACACTATGCGCACTATGTTGTCGCCGCATTAGAAACTCCGGGCTAACGATGTCAATATCAGCTGATTAATGAAAATAATTCATGCTCACAAAACGTGAAAAATATAATCAATTCGTCTAATGCAATGCTTTTTAGGGCCATGACTCAATATTAGATTTAGTCCACGAATCTGTCAAGGCTATTGCTTTCCCCATATATTGATTCTGACCGATTGAACGCAAATAGTTGGATTTGTAATTATAGTATGTCAACGCCTTTATTGGATTACCTCCTCTTATTGCATCATGCACACGCTGAAAAATCTGTATTTTGTTGTTGTTTGGATTCAAATATAAAGTGTGTTTGGAGCTTATCGCAAATATAATATAAAACTAGAACGCGCACAGCTCAGTGATTGTGAGAAGCTCTCCCCTATCCCTTCATGGGATGTAATGGGAAACCATTTATTTTTTTTATATCTCGTGAATTGTTAGAGATATGAAGATGAGATTTGGTATATATGTTGTTGGAACAGTATGAATTACAGCCAGGGTGGAAGAGAGCGGTGCCACGACCCCTTTGAAAGAAATCGATATAACAGCCATAACTATAATTTGCAACATAATGGAACAACAAATTTTGTTCACCCTTTGGCATTACAAAAATTTGGGTCCAGCTATTATTTATAAATGTGGATTTAAATAAAAATAAATAAATGGTTTCCCGTTACATCCCATGAAGGAATCGGGGAGAGCTTCTCACAACCAGTGAGCTGTGCATTTCCTAGTTTTATACTCACTGATTGGGACTTACAGTTTTACACCGGTTCCGAACGGTATTCTTGAGAAGAATTTTAATGGCTAAATACTTGATAGTGTCGACGTCACTATGCGAGGTGACCGCCGTCGAAAGAAATTTTAAGGTGGTCAGAGCAGGGATCGAACCCAATAATCTCAAGTACAAGAGGCGCGCACACTACCCGTTGCACCATCGACGGCCATAAATATAAAATTGATAAAATTAATTAAAATAAATAATACATATATATTGAAATCAAAGAATAATTCGTTTCTAAATATTATTGTGTTTGGGCGAAAATACGCATATGTTTCCACGTAACTATATGTAGGTTTGGGGGAAACAGGCGAATGCTTCTACGTAAACATATGGATGTTTGGGATGAAAAACGCATGATTCCACGTAAACGTATACTTGGTTGCCAGTAGACATGATACTGTTTACATTTAAATACAAGTGAGTTTGGGACTTGCAAACATATGAATGATTGAAGTGTGTTCCAAGCATATACATGGTTCCTGCAGAATATGTTTGGGAGAATATGTTAGAGAGGCCGTTATATTTCAACGTGTACAGTGATGAGTAAACTTGTAACAGGTGGAAGTTTAAAACTTTGGTTTTTAGCAGCGTTAAATCTTAAAACCAAAACATTTGTTTGAATTTATTTTGATATGGTTTATTTCACAATGAACACTTAAATATAAAACAATTATCATATATGGTTAAATCAGCGTAATATTAAATAAACCTCCATGTGCTGATGAAAAATGGAAGCATCTAAAGTAGTTGAAATCTTGGAACTTGGTTATGGGAAAATATATATCGCCGTACCAGTCAGGGTTTAGAAAAGGTTTCAGTTCAACCACCCAAGCAATGAATGGTGTCCCATTACATTCCATGAAGGAATTGGGGAGGGCTTCTTACAACAAGTGAGGTGTGCGCTTTCTAGGGCTTTCCTCACTGATTGGGACCTACAGTTTTCACACCCATTCCGAACGGTATTTTGAGAATCTTTTTCATGGCTAAATACTCGATAGTGTCGCCTGCACTATGAGATGTGACCGCCGCCGAAATAAAGTTAAGGTGGTCAGAGCAGAGCAACTGTACGACGGACGTCTAGGTGGGTTCCGCAGGGCTCATTTCTTGGACCTATGTTGTTTACTTTGTACATCAATGACATTTTTTGGAGCTTAAAATTTGTAGACTGTTTCATATATGCAGATGACGTTCAACTTCTTGCTGTTGCCAGATATGCTGATTCTGCACGCTTTGTGTAAAATGTCAATGGAGATCTCAATCGAATTTATGGTTGGTCTCAAGCCAAATTTTTAAATCTTAACCCCTTAAAAACTAATGTCATGATATTTTCACACAGCCAAAATTGTGGCTCAATTTAAATCTCTTGGTACCTACCTAGATTCTAGACTTGACTTTAATTGCCATATATTGTATCGCGAGTAGTTCGGATTTTAAGACGTTTGTATTTAGTAGGATATTACTTGCCATTTGGAGTTAGGAGAGAAGTTGCAATGGCGTTGCCTTCCACTTTTCTTGTATGGCCTTGAAGTATTTTCAGCCACATCTGAACTTCTTATTACTAAGATTAGCTAATGTTTTTACCGAGTTGTGAGATATGTATTCTGTCTGGGCATACGAGATCATGTTTCTGAATTAACTAGGCGGCTACTGGGATGTGATTTTAGGGATTTCATATCATTAAGATTAATGTCAATGTTCCACAAGTTTATGAAAACTGGCGCCCCTGAGTATCTCGTAGAAAAGTTCATTTTGGAACATCTTCTAGGACAAATACATTGATGCTTCCACCTTTTACATCTGTTGTAATGGCTAAATCATTCGTAGTTCGCGTTGCTTGCGTGTGAAATTCTAACATAACACTGACATTTTTCAACTTCATTGATCAATTTAAGGGATATTTTTATTGCTAATGTTGAATCTTTGTGAATGATGGTCTAAATCTAACTAACCACTGGGTCTCCTTTTTCGATAATGATTCAAACATGTAGAGTTTTGTATGTCTTTGTACCTGTGTTGGGGGATTAGATTATTAAGAGAAATGAATTTTATTATGTAAAAATGAGTCAAGTAAAATTAATTGTTTTGCAAATACTGGTGTGACTAATTGGGGCCAATACGGCTCTTATGTCACTCCGAACTAATAAATAAATAAAATAAATAAATTATAAAAAAATAATAATTGTGTTCGGAACGTTACAAGAAATAGAACGTTACAAGAAACACCCCAGAAAGACTACTGACCGCACTTGCCGTCATTTGGCAAAATTAGTGACAAGTGACAATGCTATTGCCCCATCTGGGTCGATAAAAACAATAAATATTGACGCCAGTGGGTGAACTGCTCGTTAAAGTCTCAACAGATTGGGTGTTAAGGCTGCAGTGAAGAAAAAAATACATTTTAATCACAAAATAATATAAAGAAAAGCTTCGCCTAGGTCTACGAAAACTGGACTGAGGCAGTCTGGAAGAAGGAAAAGTATTAAATTAGACACGTTTTGAATAATAAATACACAATTACACCTTATGTTTAAGGTTATATGGTTTGATGAGACCATGCTTGTTATTGGACCAAAGATCCAAATACTACTATCCCGAATGCAGTAAGACAAACCATGAAACATAGTAGTGTATCCATAATGGTATGTGGATGTATTACGAAGAATGGAGTAGGTCTTCACAATAAATTTGAAGGTATTATGGAAAAAGAACAATATCTTTCAATTCTGCAAAATCATTTACGAGCTGCAATAGAAAAACCGGGTCTTGCTACTGAAAGAGTTATATTCCAGCATAGCAACGCCTCAAAACATTGGGCCAAAATCGTTAAACTGGTTAAACAGTCAAACATTTACAAATATGAAATGACCAGCGCAGTCACCCGACTTAAACCCGATCGAAAACTTTTGGAGTTACCTAAAATCTCATACTTACATTGTTGCAGTGCTTTAAGGAGAGTTTGTACTATATCATAGATTTGCAAATTTCAGTTATGGTTTTGAACTTTAATTTTGTGAGCGATTTTGTTAGTTTTTGGTTAATGTGTGAGAAGTTCATACGGCAAGCTTACAAGATCAGGAACATTTTTCTAATTGAAAATTGGTTGGTTTTGTTGGAACTATAGATAATTCAGTTAAGCACACTCAGTAGCATGACTAGTTTCGAACTCCGTGACAAGTTCATCATCAGGTGCCTATCTACTGTGCCTGCATTTTTTCAATTAGAAAAATGTCCTTGACCTTGTAGTATGAACGTCTCATACATTAACTAAAAACTAACAAAATCAGTCATAAAATTCAAATTCAAAAATATAAAAAATTAATTTCCAAACTGTGTGCAGCCTGTTACAATTTTGCTCGTCACTCTATGTTTAATTGTATGGAGAAATAAAGTACATATGTACATGTATAAACATCAAATTTATGTCAGTACAAGAGAGACTGGAATGTGCGAAAACGGATTAGAATTGTGAAGTTCAGGAACGAACTGGCTCACAGATCTTATGAACTGTTGAATTGAAATGATACAATAAACTAATAAAGTAAATGAACCAACTAGTTCATTTTGTTGAGCTGAATTAAAAAGAGATCTTACTTACATGAACCAAAATTCTCAACTCCCAAACAGATTTTCGACGTAACACTTGTTAAAGTAATGGAAGAAGGAAGGGCAGGTGCGTCATCTGCAAAGTTCTCCACACGTATCTCTAGTTTCATATGGTCGTTGGCTGTAGCGCATTGTCGTTTTGTCGTTATTAGTTGTAAACTGGAACCAGTAATATATTTTCGTCTTTATTTTTACCAATGGTATTTACTATTTACACGCTGAAAAATCTGTCGAATATATAATATACTTGTGCCCAAACGCATTGTGTTTCCTATTCAATATTACAGGTTTGAGACACAATGATTAATATATTATAACATATGTGTTTACGACCCAAATATATCTGTGTTTGTGAAACAAACACAACCGTGTTTGTTACACTGTTTATGCTCTCTTGAGAGCAAGATAATAAAAGAGGGGCAACGAGTGGGTAATAATAACAGAGGGGCAACGAGTGGTATTCAGTGAGTGATTCATAAATATTCCTGAATGTGCGTGATTTATTGCGTTTTAATTTCATGTATTCAGTCGTCAATGGTTCATCGGACAGAGAATATCGAAAGCGCTTAATAAAAAAAAGCTCGGACGGTTAAATGGTTTGTGATGTTGCTTTGGTTTTTGTGTATGTGTTTAAGTGTGCTACCAAACGATTTTGAGGTAAGAAACTGGAAAGGGCAACAAAGTGAATTCCTTTTTCTGCCCGAGCCTCTACTGAAAAAATCGGAATGGCGGACCATTTGTGAAATATAATAAAAAAATTAATGTGAGTCCGATCACAGGGGAGATGTGTAAACATCTAGTAATGAAGTTGGAAGTACTTATGCTTTTAGTATATGTGACCTGGTCTACGGAAAGGGGGCTTAGGTGTCAAAAAATCAATTTTCACTTTTTGGTTGATTCGGATGGAAGATGAGATGCTTTTTCACGTGGTGAAAAGCAGAAAATCCTAACTTGCTTAGAAGTGTACTAAAAATGTAGAGAAAGAAGAGTAAAAATACGACAAAATATAATTAATTGGTAATGAACAAAATATATTGAATTATAAGCTATAAAGACATGATTATACAGTAGAAAAACGAATTATGGGCCAAAAATAATAATGCTGAGTAGTTTATGTATTTTTCTTTGTTGTCGTTTTCCTTGAGATCATTTTACGTGTTGATCCTGAGGAAGATGGGCCTGGGTCCTCGTCTGGTTTGAGAACATCTTCACTAGTTTTTGCCTTCCGTTTCTTCGATGGCAAATCTTTCGGCAATGGAGCCACAATATCTACTTTAGATATATCCGAAACTAAGCTGCGAAGATTGTGATAGATGTACCACTGACGTTTCAAAGATAAACCGGCTGGTTGTATAACTTTCGTCATTTCAGGATCGATAGGTTTTAACAGAAGCTTAAAGGACTGCACTTCTTCACTGTCTGCGAATTTCTTTGTTTTTACACAATCTGTAGAGATTATGAAATGGCTCGGTGGAGGTGATCAAGAAATTGATTAAGCTTCTGTTCGCGTTCAATGTCAGTAACACCTTTGCCTTGCGCAATCGATATTGTGTTTCCTATTAAAAGAAAAAATACTGAATTTAATCTCAACGTTTGATACAACTATAAAATGAAAAAATAATGAGCTACTTACCACGGCAGACATCGCAGAGATCATCCGCTGGTTTCATAACTGTAACATGGCGTATGTATTTGGACCATATCCGTCGAAAACTGCAATTACTCATCTTCAATTCATCATCACTGAGTGAAGAAATGTATTTTCGATAAATTGAGGACTTCGTCTCGCTGGATGGCAGTTTCATTATCCGAAAATCCTTAAATTTTGGGAGTCGTCCGGGCAGTGGAAGAGCCATTAAATCGGCTATAGACTCGATGAATTTAACAGCTTTTTCGATGTCAGCCGGTTTAAATGACTTTGGATGTGTACTCGGTTTATTTGCCAGTCCGTGTTGGCGCACTGTTACACCCTTTGCGTGAAAATGACGTACTAAATTTTCGTAACGCTTCGTCGTACAGGCATGTACAAAAAGGAAAAACGAACGACAAACAGGTACTCTGTAGAAGGTAAATTGAATTCTATGCCTCATAACTTCTGTATCCTGTCTCTGTCCATATTTCATCCGCCCAGCAAGCTTTGCGTATACACTTTCTAGCTTTTCCTTACTCATAATTCCAGTTTCGATGTGACTTAGTATCACTAAATCAAGTTAATTTTTCGACATCTCTAAACAATTGTTCCGCGTACTCTCGATCATTTCCCGTGGTATCAGTGTATGGCATTCATTATTACAACTATCTTTTGACTGAAATTTTGTTACCAGCTGCTCCTCCTTTACATCAACAACATACAGGTCCATGTTAACAAAAGTTTGTTCGGTATCATCTTCTGCCTAAGATACACATACTTCGTCTTCATCATCATCGCTCTCTTCATAGTTTTCATCATCGTTTTCATCATCCTTTTCATGGAAATATTGTCCGTATACTGCACTGAACTCCTCATCAACACTCATGTTTCATTTCATGCGAAATGCGAAGACGATAATCAACAGAAACAGTAAACGTCACTTCTTCAGTGTTACTTTTTTAAATGTTCCACACTAGCAACTTACACGATGAACTATAATAATATTCCGACCAACAACAACACTTACTGGACCAACAACAACACTTACTGGACGTCCGGCGCGGAGAACAATTAACGAGATAATGAGAAACTGACGAAACGAGTTGTTACTTTTAACAGATTTTTCACAGAAAACTAGTTTTCGCACGTAAGCTCCCTTTTCGTAGACCAGGTCACATATTTTTTTAATTAATCAATTAAAAGTATCAAAACTTTCAATATTGTAAATACATATGAATTTGCTGGTTTTTGTTTGTTTTATTTAACTTATTTGGTTAGTAATTGGGAACACTGCAGTATATATGTACTGCATTAAATATTACAGTAAGCAGTAAATTTACTGATTACTGAAAAAATTCTGATAATGAAATTTTACTGATAATGAAATTTAATTTGCATTACCAGTCAAATCACAGGGCCGTATTCATAATAATCATTAATCGGGCATTACTGATTGCTGAAAATTCAATGCACCTCATCATAATCATGTAGGCACTTTATAAAAACTGCTGAAAACAATTTTAGTAATCAGTAAAAATTTACTAGTTAAAGAATTATTTTTACTGAAATTGTAGTAGTACTGCAAAGTGCCCATCTATGGTAAATGCCTTAAGTACAAATAGTTAATTTTGGCTTATGGTAACTAAAATAAGATATATAAATTTTTGACTCGATTGTATTTAAAAATCTATGGAAAACTGCATCTATAGTAGTGGAATTGTTAGTTGGGGGGTTTGTGGAGAATTGCTCACATGCAAGTGGAAAACGTCAAATAAAAATTTTGATAAAGCTTGCGACTGTGGGTTTGCAAAATTTGTATTAAAATCTCCACCCATAATAATTGGCATGAGATGGAGATTGTTACCCAATTGTCGTGCACCAGTTTCAGTGTAAGGCAACAGTACGTAATGAAGATATGTTATAATCCTAATTTATATTGGAATCTAATAGAAATTTTATTAGAATTAACATTACCTCCATTCAGCTTTGATACACTTTGTGTTGTTTTATGTTCTGAGTTATAATTTTTTTGGTGTTTTGTAAAATATTTTATTATTTTGTATTTGTTGCGGTTGACAAGTTATTAATCAGCCGTTTACTGAAATGTAATGTTATTTTACAGCAATGGTTTTCGGAAATTAGTAGCAAATATTGCACACTAGATGGTGCTTATATGCAGCTGTTAAGTATGAATGACAATCTCAAAGATGAAGAAAACTTTTAGTTTTTCGTTTTCCTTATATTTGACAGGTTTAGTTTTTAGTTTTCCTTATTTTGCTTTTTTTTAGTAAATTTTTTATTGAAAGTGTTCATTTTAAAAGTTGATAAAATTAAATGTTTTTGTATTCATTTTGTTTATTTGTTTTCATTTGCCTACGATAACATAATGTACGACAATTAGTGAAAATTAGTCGCTACTATTGCATACTAGATGGTGTTGAGTATATTGTATGCAGCGTATGAGTACACTAATACACTCATACATAGCTCACACCGATTTGATAACGCTTTACGATTGGTTAACGATTACATCGCAAATCTTACTCTAAATTTGTGATTGTATTGTGAAAAAGATTTTTACCCCCAGCGTATAGATGTTTACACATTAAAAACACAAGTAATTAATACACGCTTGTTTTGCTTGAACTAGATTTGTATATAAGTTTATTGTTCGTGTGCCAACGCATAGTGATAACCAACGCATAGTTGAAACCTTCTGAAGACAAAAACGTGTCGGACAACAAAGAAAGTATAAACAACAGAGTAGCAGATTCAAAACAAAACAAATAGTGCATTCAATGCTAGTGCATGTTAAAATCATTTAAATCTTTTAATTTTTTGTATTAATTATTTATATAAGTAAATGTGGATATATATTGATAAAATTATTTATAATAAATAAAGAAAGAAAGAATAATTCGTTTCTAAATATTTTTATGTTTGGTTTGGGAGTAACACGCGAATGCTTTAACGTATGTATATGGATGTTTGGGATGAAGCACGCATATGTTTCCACGTAAAAGCATACATATTTGTCAGTAAACATGCTAATGTTTGCATTTAAATACACCTGAATTTGGGACTTACGAACATATAAATGTTTGAAGTGTGTTCCAAACATATACATGGTTCCTGCAGAATATGTTTGGGGGAATATGTTACAGAGGCCGTTTTTTTCAGCGTGTATAAGCATTTATTTTTTAATGAAATAATTACACTGTGATAGTTTTTTGCAAAACAATTTCATAGACAAGGCCGGAGATGACGGGTTTGCCCTATTAGAGCAAAACTCTTTTTTCGACTTCTATGGTGCTATTAATGGGTTTGGCACCATCTGTTTTCAACTACACAACCCAATATTGAGTTGCACTTTGAAGTTACCGGGTTGGGACCCACACCAGGCGATTTCACATACTTTTCTACGTCTGAATCTACCAACACCTAAAAATTGATTTTTGACTCACTGGTTAATTGGAGACCCAGATTATACCCAGTTGGAAATTTCCTATAGATATCATCAATGGCAAAGAATTGACATGTCAGAGTTACTGCTGACTGTCCGACTCGCTCCCATACAAAAAACGGTATGAAACCTCCTGACATTTTCATACTTTTGTTCAAGTCAGCAGGAATTTTCCAGTTTGTCAACAGTGGTGATCACCTTATGACATGTACACTAGACTTCTTGAGTAACAATTCATCAGTGCGTCAGTTACTCAAAACGTGGTGTTTCGGGACATCTTGTAGGTACTTATTTATTGGAATTTATGTATATGTATATGTTCTGTTGCACGATAAAATGACAAAAAGTGAGACATGCATACATAATTTTAATGCTATGAAAATTAGCATATGGCAATGTCTTTCGTGACATACGTAACATTCGCAGAGTTTTTACAACATTCAAATTATTCTATCTCGTGAACTGTTGAACATAGAGCTATAATTTTTTTTTGGAAAAATTATTTAGCTTAAGCTTAATTAAAATCAGTGATTTAATTGAAAAAAAATTACTGAATTTTGGCTGTAAAAATGGTGTAATTTGTCGTGACTGACGTAACGCATTTTTTCACCAATAATTCAGGTCACTTTTCCAAATGGCATTTCTCTAAAAGTTTCAATGTGAAGTTTATTTTTTTTGTCCGGATATCTTCTTCTATGTCTATAGTTTAGAATACAATCAGTATAAATGCGTCAAAAAATTATGCTCAAAAGATGTTGAGGTTTGAGCGAAATAAGTTCCGTGACTGACGTAACGTGACTGACGTAACATTTTTGGTATTGAACAATTCTAATACGTTAAGATACATTCTGAAGCCGGTGTACATGTAATTGTATATCATTGTGTTTGATTTTTTGTTAGTTGGTATGAGTTCCGTATTTTAGGGTATGTTTGGGCGGATGATCACCATCATCACCATCCATCATCTTCGTACGCTATTGTAAATTGTACGAAAATGAGGAATTATAAAAAACATTGCCATATACTTCTAACAAATTTCAAATATTTTGATATAAATTCTGAAAACGTATGGCGTATATTTCATAACTACAAAAAAATAAAAAAAATTCAGTTTGAAGTTTTTGAAAATCGACACATGACTCGCAGTTGACAAATGATGAAGACATCCTCAATCGACATTCAGCACTGGTCTTAAAAAGAGTCAGCCATGCCAAAGGGCTGACAAATCAATAGGACGGTCTTACATAGATTGTCAGCCCCTTCACAATTTATGTCACGGGAGTCAAAACTACTGACATGTCAAGAAGATGTTTTATATAAATTGTCATCACCTACTGACATAATCCGAAGAAAATACTACTGACAATGTCTTCAAGACAAGATTTCCAACTGAGTAAGTAATGATTAAAAATATAGAGACTATACTAAAATTGTAATAGGAATCATAATCTAAACATGTATGTAAGTATATGATTGTTTGTACACATTTTATAGTTATGTGTACGCATATGCCAACATTTCTTTTTTCTACGTACTTGAATGACGTATTAAAAGTGAAATGAAGTTAAACTTGGTATATGATTGGGTTTACAACATGTTTGTGTTTTGTATAAGATAAGTTACCTTATCTAGTAGAAAAATTGTCACAGACAATCATGGTATCAATGACAAGAAAGTTGCTTCATATATTGTTTTTCTATGTTAAGGTTCCTCTGTGAAACTTTTCTACAAATATATATACATAAATTGGATCTTACAATAATTTTCAGAACAATTGAGCAAACGCGAACTAAAAATAAAAATAAATGGTTTCCCATTACATCCCATGAAGGGACTGGGGAGAACTTCTCACAATCACTGAGCTGTGCGCTTTCCAGTTTTCACTCACTGATTGGGACCTACAGTTTTACACCGAATCCGAACGGTAATTTGAGAAGCTTTTTCATGGCTACATACTCGATAGTGTCGCCGTCACTATGCGGGGTGACCGCCGGCGAAAGAAAATTTGAAGGTGGTCAGAGCCGGGTTCGAACCCAGGATCTCATGTACAAGAGCCGCGCACACTAACCATTGCACCACCGACGACGAACTATTGTTTACAAAAAGATTACTTACCACGGTAATTGTTCTTACAGAGAGTGACAGCAGAGTCAAACATTTAATTATGTTTGTGTGTAGGGCTATGTAGTTAATAGCGAATTGATAAAATCGGGTTATCCAGATCAGATGCTTTTCGGTTTTCAAACTTTTTTCTAAAGCCCGGTATTCAGTTTTTATGAAATTTTCGTTGCCATAAGAAGTACGTGTATAAAAAAATAACGAAAATTTCATGAACCGAAAATTTCGCTCACTTTTCAGTTGATTGGTACTCAGCTCTTTGCGAAAATTTCGTAGGCAAAATCAAGAACAGGGTTGTTACGGCAAAGTTATATCGCACGAAAACAATTGTTTCGTAATTGGTTGGGACCGGAATTTTGACATTTTGATAATTTTAACAACTAAAAGCAACAAGACATACGTTAAAAGTAAAATGGACCGCGCAGAAGAATTATAAAGGAAATATTTGCAAGGTAAATCAAAGATATGTGGTAACTCTCCGCAGGAGTATTTTTTGTTTATAGATAAATGACAAAATTTCTTACGAAAATTTCGCAAGAACTGAATACGGGGCTTAAACTGGTATTGGATATATCATTAGACGGGTGAAACCGGTTTTAACCGCAAAATTCAATGTTTCGTTATTTACTCACGCTATTTTTTGTTTTTGGCTAAAAACGATTTTTGCCCTTGAAACGATTTTGCCTATCAGCAATACTGACTTTTATTGACATTTATTTGTTCACATTTATATTTTTTTCATGGTTGTTGACATGGCCTTTGGTGCTCTTTTATTTTGGTGTCATGTTTTGTTTTTGCAAACTAAGAATTAATCTTAATGTCGCATTCGCACCTCAGTTTATCGCGGATAAGGTTAGGGATAACCTTGTTCTCTAATCTTTACCGTTTAAACTGCAGTTACAGCTACCAAGGTCTATCGTCGCGAAAATACATTAAACTCGTTTGGTGTAAGTGCCGAATTACACCACCCAATTTAAGTCGGTATCAAATTTCACAGGTTAGGAAAAATATGACATTTGCGTGGTGAATAATATTGGTGAATAATATAATAGGTAAATTTATGACAAGTGAATGGATATTTTTGACGCTTACAAACGCTTTATTGCTGTGAGGCACCCCCGAAGTTTTTTAGATACTAATTTGGATTACGATAACTCAATCAATTTTAATAAATATATTTGACAGTTTTTTCTAATTTTTATATATTTTCATGCATATTTATATTTTCTAGGAACATAATTTTGTTTTTAAAATTGTTTCTTATTATCGGCTTGATCTAGCGCCGTTGGAAATTTTTGTCCGGTGCCGTCGCCAAGCTTTTATGTCGACTTGTAGCTCTGTTCGTCATTTATTTGTAAACAAAACAAAGAAAGACGAAGAAATTTGTTAGCAATGTGGATGACATTTTCTAGTAATTTGGAAACAATTTTGCAGAATGAAAATATTCATGGATGGTAACGATCGTATTCGCAAAAGACTTGGTAAAAGCAATGGCAAATATTTTTTAAATATATTCATTCCGCAAAATTATACTTATATTTCAATTGCGTCTGAAGTCTTCTTCTTAAAATGAAGCTGTTAAAATGTAAAAAATATATAGATTGGCACTGGAAAGATGGAAATTTTTCTCACCATAACAAATTTGTTTCACCATAGTACTTTGATACGGATTGGCACAGGTTCTAAATTGGCATTTCAGGTGGCAACTCCTTCCTTGCAACATAATTAAATTGGCGGCTCTTGATTTTGCCAGTTTTGTACAAAATTGGGATAATTTTGAAACAGCTAAATCTTTAAAATTGGATATGTCGGTCAAATCGGGCCAGTCGATCAAATCGACTCACATTTTAAACCAATAAGAGCCAATTATATCGGCGGCTGTGTAAGCTTCAAAAATTGTTGGTGACTGCGACGAGTCGGAAAATGTTCGAACGGCTCCCGTCTGCCAACAGTTGATAGTTGCATTTTTTTAGTAATTAACAGAGTTGCATCAAAACTAAACTTCGGATTTTGCAGATTAAAATTGTATTGGTAATCTTCTGGGTTAGCGTGGATTAACCGAGTTAACCTTTGAAATGCGTTAATCTTGATCGGTGTAAATGCCGTATAACACTGTTAGATTCTCATTTTGATCGTACTAAGTTCCCAGAAGACGTACTGGAAAAATGTTCAAGAATTTGCCTCGAAAACTTTCCACTTTTGTGCAAGTCGGTTTGTATGGGAAATTTGTTTGTTTTGACGTTTGCTGTGCAAGTTTACGATGTTTTCGAGTTTACGAGGTTCATTCGAGCTTTCACGAAGACCGCTAATTTGTATCTATGCACTGACTTCCAATAAAAGTCTATATAGGCAAGAAGTTGGGAATGTTGTTGTTTTCGGTAAAGAATTGTTGTTGGATATTTTCGCACTGGTTGGCGTTGAAACAAATCTCATTAATTTGAAATTTCTTTATCCCTATAAGGTGGGATAATATGTATAATAGGGTGATGACTTTTTGATTTTTTTTTCTCAAAACTTATTTCCTGTTGCACGAATGAATGAACTTTTGTCTATTAATGACTAAAATAATGTTTATTCCATTTAAATATTGAAAAAGGTCACGCACAAACCACTTTGAAATGATATTTTAGTGAAAGAATTTAAAGTTTTTCGTTTTTTTAATCATATAAATTCAAAACGGAAAAAAGTGTCAAGTCTTATAACTTTCACGAAAATCACATAACCTATGAACAAAATGAGATACTGATCATAGAAATCGATGAACATCTTTCGTTTTTATTTACAATTAAGTGAAGGTATCTCATTTTTAATCGAATGTATCTCTTTGGATAAAACGTTGACGCCTTTTTTATGATTCTCAGAATTAAAGAAAATTAGTGAGAAACAAAAGGTTATGCCATTTTTATGATTGTGGTAGGAAACTAATAAACTCTCATAAATTTATGCTGAATTGCTCTACGGGTTCTTTTATGGTAGCTACTCCGTTTACATTAAATTTAAGGGGGGAAAGGAAAGTGCATTTTTTTTACTGATGTTTGTTTTTCCGTTGGCTACCTGTTAGGGGTGATTTTTTTACAGAAACCACATTTATGAGCGGTCACTATTTTGAAAGTTTTGGAAAATTTACAACGCACACGTGCCGAATCAGGTATACAGCCACCGTAAAAAGAGATGCGCCCATTCATAAGTACCTGTCAGTAAAATATTGAAAAATACGTAGTATAAATAGGTATTCGTTGATCGATTTCTGTCATTCAACAAGTGGCGACGAACACGAAGAGTACAAGTAGTTTAGTTTTTTAAAAGTGAATAGTGAATTATAATTAAGGCCTTTAATAACGGCAAGGCCTTTTCCATTTATGTCAAGAGCATGTCTTTCAAGAAGAGTTCTTCTAACACGGAGAAGAACAGGGAAACCTGGACAAAGAACCTAGTCCAGTTTCAAGAGCCATCAAGAAGAGGCAACGTGGCAATTGTTGAAGCACGATTGAGTGAACGGAGTTGCATGCCCCTGAAAAACCACGTCATTGGACGCTTCAAATTTCTTGAGTCCACTGCCAAAGGACGGAGATAGAGGATCGGTCTAATTGCTATAGAGCTTAAAGCCCTATGGAGCAAAACATTGAACTTCCCGCATATATCTGATCAAGCTATTTGTGCAAAACTAACAAAACTTCTGGAAGACTACGAGCGCTACCGAAAAAAAACAAAACTTTGAATCATTGAAGGAACTGTTTGACATAACCAAGATAAAAGGCGAATGGATGTGCAAAGAGGATGAGAACCTCAACAAACTGCAAATTGAGAGCAAAGGCCGCGTTGGTTATTCCAGTGGCAAACCTGGTGGTGCCAATATCATCCACCCATCCAAGCGAAAGAGGGCAATGGAGGCGACTGTGTCCACACTTACCAGCTCAGCGCTCCCTGATTGTTCCGAAAGTTCAACCTGTTGGGATCAATTGTTACGATTATTGCCGATACAACAAGCGTGAATACCCGCAAAAAGACCGGCGTTATAGTTCGACTGCAGCAAATGTTCGAAGAGAAAGGTCAGCCCAAACCCAAGTTCATCAGTTGCCAGCAACATGTGCTGGATCGCGTTCTTCGCGATGTCATGGTCGATGAACTCCATGGGTCGACTAAATCACCAAACATCGAGTACTTCTTTGTGCAGGATTTGATGAGCAATTATGATCAATTGAAAGCAGCCTTCAGCAATGGTAAAACTGAGATTAAGTAAACAGGCGGCTGGAGAGACGGCATGAAGTTTCTCTTCCACCTCACTCGTGTCTTCCGTCACTTCACTGAGAGTTGAGATCCCTTTTGTAAAGTTTAAGCAGATCCCAAACATCTGTAATGCACGCTGGAACTCTCGTGCCATTCTAGCTCTTCTTGCGTTTATTCTGATGCCTGAAACCCGGAACAGGTTGCGTAAAATCTGTTCATTCATTTCTTATTCATGGGCTGATCATTGGTCCAGTAGTCAATTGTGCGATCAAAGTTATGCAAGACTTTTACAACTCCTGCCGCAACAAGGACAACCTCCCACTGAGATTCATCCTCTCCAATGACAACGTGAATATTATATATCTGCTTACAGTGACTTCAAAAAATTGCCCAAAATGCCGATAAATAAAATTTTTAAAATCATTTTGTGCGTGAGGTTTTTTTTATCGAATCACCTTATATATAAGATTTTATCCAATCTCAAATAAAAACTCATCTAAATATGATACAGGGAAACGAGGTTGTAAAAAAGTCATCACCCTAATGTCTAAGTATATGTACCTAAATACTTGTGGAGAAGAGAGCTTAAGAGATGCTTTGGTCGGCATCGAAATGTGTAGTCATATTCCCAATCATTCAGGGATATAATCAATTTAACTTCTTTTTGTAAAAAAAAATAGTGAGGACAACCGTGACTACAAAACGAGATTTCTATAGACAAGTAAAAATATCACCTTAGTATATGGGAATTGAGAGCTTAGAGTTGAGAGATGACGCTTAGAATCTTTGGTCGACAACGAAGTTCGTTTTAGGGCTTTGTAAGCCGATTGAACCATGCTCGTCTGTCTGGTCGGTCAACACGATAACTATCGTAAATCTTTACCATCACATGGCAATTTTGTCAGTGACTGTTATCTTTTCAAATTTAGGGTTTAATTGAAAATAGACGTTTTAACCACGCCGCTTCTGGTACCTCCGATTCAAATCGACACATTCAGTACAAACCCATGTTACTTCTGAAACTTTCTTCTGGTATATGTGATTAGCTTCAACTCAAACATTGGTTAATAATCTGGACATGTTTACTTAACTGGAGAAAATTGACGTGGTTGCCACTCCCATTCCCTTTCCGGTTGGCCGACACAATATTTTCCTTAAACCACAACCGAGTTTAACGAAATTTGGTACTGGGCAATATTTTGCCAAAAGCTACAGTGAAATTATAAATAAACAACATCGCGATGCCAATTTTTGCACCCCTCTCACACAAATGTTGGGCAGACAATGAGGCTGGTAGTCACGAAAAATTCCCAAAACCAATTATGATCCTAACTAAGTTGCGTATAAGATAATATTATGCGCAATATCGCTATCCTATTGAATAAGGGCGGATATATAACGCTCCTTAGTGTAACTTAAAGCCAAATATAAAAATTTTGTGATGGAACTCGAACCCAATGGATAACTTAGGGTGTGGGTGTATTAAAGTCGGTTCACCCGTCTGCAATTTCTGTACTGGTTTATTAACAAATTAAGTATTAAACAAAGTTGGATAATAAATGGAATTGGGTGCACTAAATCATCAAATCAGCTGTCTCTTTTGTTCAGAACATTATTTGTCCTTGTTCAACTTAATTCCAAAAATGCTTTGGGTGTATTTCTCTTGGTTCGCCTCCTTGTTAAGTTGTTGTGTCCAATTCTGAATTCCTTGGTCCTGAACAAGTACGTTAACTAAAGGGCTTTTCAACAGAGACGCTACAAAAGTAAATCGATAGGGACAGCAAACGACGCCATATTTTTTCCCGCTCTTTTGACATTTCTCGTCAGTAAGGTTTGCCATTTCATCATGGAAAGATATACAAGGTGGCGCAAAAGTAAACTTCCGATGTTTTTTGGCTGTAATTTAAAAAAAAAATTAAAAACTTTGATTCTTCTTGTGGATTATTTTTATTTGGTCTTTTAATTTTTTTTACATCAAGTCGAGAATATGATGTCGTGTAAATGGCCGCCGCCACAGTTGATTGTCATTTGAGCCCTTTTTATGGCATTTTCCATCACTTTGGCCAAAACTTCCGGCGATAGGTCCTCACATTCTTGACGGAGATTGTCTTTTAGAGCTGCAAGAGTCTGAGGCTTGTAACATAAACCCGCGACTTCAAAAAGCCCCACAAAAAGAAGTCTGGAGCGGTCAAATCAGGCGATCTTGCTGGCCAGTGCAAATCGCCAAAACGGGAGATTAGGCGCCCCGGAAATGCATCCTTCAGCATATCGGTTGTGGCACGTGCAGTGTGTGCCGTTGCACCGTCCTGTTGGAACCACATGTTTTCCAATCCCAATTCATCAAGTTGCGGCGAAAAGAACTCGTTGATCATTGCTCTGTAGCGTGGCACGTCGTCTGGTCGATGTCGACGGCGCTTCCATGACATCCTCGGCTACAGCAGCAATATTCTCTGCAGAACGGCTACTCCGGGGTCTGCCACGCCTGGCACCATCTCGTGTTGTGCCAGTCTCTTCGAGACGAGCGGCTAAACGTCGCAGTGTTTCACCAGTAGGCGTTGGACCGTCAGGAAATCTGCGACGAAATTCACGTTGTGCCAAAGTCACCGACCGATTATTGGTCAAATAAATAGTCAGCAATATTCCGCGTTCTGGAGCAGTGTAGCGTAACATTGTTTATTAACGAGTATTTCGCATGTGTTTACTACACAAATGTCAAAACAGAACTGACATTAGGGGCCAATCGCAAAATTTATAGCATTTTCTGATAGGAGGATTACTTTTGCGCCACCTTGTACAAACCAACAACGAGTCGAAATTATTAACATTTACTACCGAAATTTGGAGTCAGTGGCCTCAACTTTAAGAGCGCTACGTCCAATTTATGGTCGTCATAATTTCTGGCTGAATGGCTTCGTCAATAAGCAAATTATGCGTTATTGGTCAGACAGCAATCCACACGTAATCCATGAGTCATCATTGCATCCCGAAAAAATTACGGTTTGGTGCGGTTTACGGGCCGGGGGCGTCATTGGGCCGTACTTCTTCCGTGATGATCAAGACCGGCGCATTACTGTGAATGCGAATCGCTACCGGTCAATGATAACCGAATATTTTTGGCCCCAATTAGATAATATGGACTTTGAGGACATGTGGTTCCAACAGGACGGCGCCACAAGCCACACAGCGAATGCCACAATCAATTTATTGGAAACCAAGTTTGGTTAACGTGTTATCTCATGAAATGGCCCAGTCGATTGGCCGCCTCGGTCGTTCGATTTGACGCCGTTAGATTATTTCCTGTGAAGCTACGCCAAATCTATGGTCTATTCCAAGAAGCCAGCGACGATTGATGAACTTCGTACGAATATCGAACGTGAAATTGCAGCAGTATCGGCCGATTTATGCTTGAAAACCGTCGAAAATTGGGTTCAGCGTCTGGACTTCTGCAAGCGTGCCCGTGGTGGCCATGCAAAAGAAATCGAGTTCCATACATAATGCCATCGAACGTATTTCATTGGTGTCTAAAACCGGTTTTGTTTTATTTAAAAAAACTTTTGTAGCGCTCTTATTGAAAAAAAAATATATTAATGTAACATAGATCTGTTGGATTTTTTTCGAATTCTCTAATTTTGGCATGGTTTTCAATACGAAGCCGCCGTCATATTAGACCTTTAAATTTGACGTGTTTGACGAGTACTTATGAGAATAGTACTATTTTTCATATTTTCCCCTTTAGAACTTTCATTCCTTTAAATTGAAGAAGTCGGTATTTCCCTAAACGCCAATCCAGAGCGTCGAGCAAACCTAGATAAAGGGCGTCTCATCCTGAATATTATCACTATTTTTTGTTTAAATGTTTAAAATTGTGGATACAAATATAACGTGCTTGGGGCTTGTGGCAAATATAGTATACTTGTATCGAAACACATTGTGTTTGCTATTCAATAGTACATGTTGGAGACACAAATATTAATAGATTATAATTTATGTTGGTTACCCAAATTTGGCTTTGTTTGTTGAAAACTGATGATTAAAACAAACTGAGACAACAAAAAAACCAAAAAGCAGCAGATCTTCAATTCATGAAAACACTGCTTGCAAACATGTACATGGTTCCTGCAATATGTTACGGCCATGGCCGTCTTAGGGCATACCGGGGCCCTTGGGCACACACGAATTTTAGGTCCCTCTGGAAAGTACAAAATATTGAATGATAAGAAAAAAATTATTCTTTTAAAATTTTATATTTATTATAAGTAATTGTTGCAAATGAAATACAACCCTGAATAAGATACGACTGGTTTGAATTGATTACGATGATAGTTTTTTTGTGATTTCTGTTTTGCAAAATTTTCAATTATATCCTCAGAGTCTATTTTTTGAACGATGTCACTTTCTATGCACGTAACTGAAAAATTAGTTGGTTAAAGAACATGCGACGCAAAAATGTGAAACAGTTTATATAAGTAATATTATTAGTTTCAGACAATGGGTAAAAAGCTATAAAATGGTGTAAGTCTGGAAGGGTAACTGCGAATTCAAATTTTTTTACAACATTACTTGGAATTTATCCGTCTTTTAAAGTGCGTCATTAGTTTTATAAAGTTTCACAGAAGTTTTAAAGGTTCTAAAGCGTTATTTACAAATTGTATCCAAAATTTACGAAAAAATGTAATACATGATAAAAAAAATTGGTAACTTATCGAGCAAAATCATTGCCAACACTGGTGGTTTATGCATATAAACAATAAAATTTGGGACGTTTTGCTTTAAAAATGTTGACTTACAAACTAAAAAAATCGTGGTCATTGACCAAGATTTAGGTAAAACTCAAAAAACGTCCGGAATATCCGATTTTTGGGGGAAATTCCACCTGTGCGACCTCTAAACCCCTTCCGAAAAATCTGAAAAAGATATCAAAAATAATTTAAGGCCTGAGCAAAAACAAGTTTTTATTGATGGGACACTCTACTGTACAATCTGATAATCCTTTAAGAAAATTGATACGATATTTGTGCTGTGAATTCTTATTCTTCCAGACTTGTCTTTCTACTCAGCATTAGGTATTTTTTCTGTAGCAGTCGATTCGTGCTGATCGCAATTATTGCGTTCATTTCTAATAAAATCGACGAGAGATGCGTAAAGTTTTGTTGCATCATCCATGGTCAAAGCGTTATTCTGTAAGGTTATACTTGGTTTAGACATAATTCCTGCAAGATCAATCCGTTTATCCGTTAGAAGAAAAGTGTCTAACTTTTTAATTTTTTTGGCTAGGCTTTGATCCTCGTTTCTTGTTTCTCCTGGTTGATAGATGCCACCTGCAATTGATGCCAACGCTTCAGAAATATGAAAATAACTACTTTGCAAAGCTAAGACCGTCTAGTATCCGAAAGAGACTTCGGGACTTTACGCTGTCGTAACTGTCGAAGCCAAGAAAAAACTAAATAATTTTTGGACGAATTGAAAGTATGCTACTGCTTCTGAAACACATCCAGCAGCCTGAACACCTATTACATTTATTGCAAATTCAAAGATTGCAAATTCAAATTTTTCTTTTATGCGAACCCGAGAATTCTTTCCAGCCACATTTGCTGCATTATCGTAACTCAGGACTTTCAAAAGATCTAAGACAGCATCTTCAATGTATTGAGCATTATGTTCAGCCATAGCCAAAAATCTCTCAATAGGCCCTCCGTCATTTTCGTATCTAAACATAAAGATCAGTTGGTCAACATGGAATAGCTTTGGGGTAGAATCCAAACTAATAGAGTTGAATTTAGCTGCTTGTAGTCCCTTCACAGTCGAGTTTAATATGTTTTGTCTCATTTTATTGATAAATTCATGACAAATATTTGAAGGCAAATATGATGTATTTCCATTTCCACGCTTTCGGTAGTATTTTCACGAAATATGAACATTTAAATATAAAATAAAAAATTGTAATACAAAATTAAAATTTTAATAAAACGTTATTTATTTTTATTTTTTTTTCTATAAAATTCATAATGGGATATGGCATCAACAAATGGTTGTGACAGCCATTAAATTCAAGTAATTAGTTGAGCATGCAAATATATTATTTGATACAACCGAACTAGGTTTTTCATTTTCGCTGAACTAATAGAATATTCACTACTACAGGGTAATTTGAGAGCTCGAACTAAAACTCGATTGATTGACTCTGATCACCTTAAATTTCTTTCGAAGGCGGTCACCTCGCTTAGTGACGGCGACACTATCGAGTATTTAGCCATGAAAAAGCTTCTCAAAATACCGTTCGGAACCGGTATCCTAATCCCTTCAAGTGATGTAGCGGAAAACCATTTTTTTGTTTTATATTGTATGCCTATACTTCAATATTTGTGGAGAAGGGAGCTGATGATATGCCTGGGTGGGCATTGAAAAAGCTATATACCGCACCTTCCAACATAATAAAGAATTTTACATTATTCTTTGAATAATATATTCTATGAAAATTAAATTTTTGTTATAAAAGTGCTTTTCATAAAAGTTAATCCTGGATAGGAAATATTATTAAAGAACATAACATCTTAAAGATCGAATAATATAAACTAAAATGGTTGCTTTTAAGAAAAAAATGTAAAATCTGATCTGGTGTCCAATTAAGATTTAAATTTTAACGATAATTCTTAATATTTACCTAGTTCAATGAACTGGAATATCATTCAAAATGTGCAGCAAAGACATTAGCATCTAACAGTAGCTACTAACTCCAAACAAATATCCCTGTAACGATACTGATATATTTTGTGCATTCAATAAAACAAAAGGGGAAAGCGGAAAACATATAATTTATAACTTTTTTTATTAAATAGCCAGGGCCATGGCACGGGCCCGTGTGCCCATATGGTAAAGACGGTACTGATCACGATTCTCGATTGAAATTTTATATTAAGTTGTACATTGGACACACACCTTTTTGTGTGGTTTTGCGTGCACTGAATATATCAGTTTGATGTTTCGTTAAAAAAGTGCACAATGTAAATTAACTTTTGTGAAGAAAATTGGGAACTGTTTTTGGAATGTGAAGTCAAGTATTTAATTTTATTGGTTGTCGACGGAATCATAAGAGAACCTTAAAATATAGAAAGAAAGAAATGTCATTTGTTGACGCCAGAATTTCTTTGGTAGAAATTGTTCTATATTTCATTTTGAACCTAAAAGGTGTGTTACATTTCAAAAGTGGTTTCCTTACAAAAAATTAATAAAAAATAACCAACTTAAATTTTGTTTGTGCTTTCGTGCTTAGGCCCCACGATTTACAATACACATTCCTTAGGTCATTTCGCAAGTGTATATGATATCGTATGAAACTGATAATAGACATTAATATCGTCACCTAAAATGCAAACGGCCGTAACTACACTTTTTAGTATTTTACATGCGAAGGAATAAACGTTATATATTTAAGAGTACTTAAAACTTAATACCCAAATTTTAGATTCAAGCTTAGAAAATAAAGACGGATTTGTTTCTGAAAAACAAATTAATGGAAAGAAAGTAGTTTTTAAGAAATATTTCAGATAGCTCTACAATATCGGTTTCCTAAGGCCGAATTAATATCCAATGAAAACCACACTGCTTTTTCAGCGGCGTTCCGTTATGCGGAAAATTCCTAACATGTGTTTCGCCTTACAAAAATCAGCTGTTTTGGATAGCGAAATAGCGAAACTGCGAAATAGCTGTATATCTAAAGTGTTAAGAAAAACCGGCCAATCCAAGAAGCCGGGTTTTGAGTGTTTCGAAAAATGTTTTTTTCAAATTTCTTTTGAGGAAACCCCGATTCCCACCGGTTTTGGTTTTTATCAGAGTAAGGAGAGTCATTCAATTTCGATTCGCTCGAAAAATTTAAATCGGCAATTTAATTTTTAATTCTTTGAAGATTTAAATAGTTTAAACTCCTGAGTTTTATTTTTAGCTCGGGAGCCGAATTTTTATTTTCAAAGATTTTATGCAAAGGGGGTAAAACTTCAAAATGCGAGAAGAGTCTTTTGAAAAGGTTAAGAATGTGCAAAAATATTGAATGGTGGTAAAAAGGCTAAAATAGGAGGCGAAAGGGTAAAACTTTAAAGCGAGAAATATCATTGTAGCAAAAATTGTGAATGTGGTTAAAAACGGACCAAAAATGGGTAAAACTTGAAAATGCGACCAAAGCATGTGAAAGAAAAAGAGTGTACATTCAGGTAAAATTCAAAAATGATCGAAAATAACATATTCCACATCATTCCAAACGCTTTTCCTCGTATTTTGAAGTTGTATCCTATCAAGAACTTTCTACAGCGTTTTACCCACACACATTATTTTTAATAAATTTCTAATCATTTCTAAATAGTTTTTCCGTTATTGCAAGTTGTACAGTTTTTCCCAATTTATCCCCCTTTTTACCCACAGACACTATTTTTAAACACTCCAAACGATTTTTATCGAATTTTGAAGTCTAACTCTTTTTCGCCAAATTTTACCACTTTTAAACAAATTTTGGTCTGCCTTTAGTAGCTTTATTTAAACTTATGTTCCAATTACACTGTGAGACAAAATTAGATTTTTTTCAAAATGATGGGGTTCTGTCAACGGATTCTGGTAGAAAGGTCTAAAAACACGAAAAACTGGACACATATTGGGTTAAAACTACTAGTCTGAATTAATAAATAAATGAAAAAATTTTAACACTTTATGAGAAAAAAATTGAAAAATCTCAAACAATATAAAATTTTTATTAACATTTTCTTAAAAATTAAATATTTTGAAGTTTCACGAAAAAATATTTCAAACAATTATTGTTTTCTTTTAATTTCCTGTTGGCAAGTAAATTATAGAAAAGAATGCAAACTGTGCAATTTGTTATTTCCATTTTATTTAAAAAAATTAATTTTTTCTGTAAAAAAATAACTAATTAAATGTTAAGCAACATTCACGTATACTGCGATTTCAAAGTTTTCGAGATTTCAACCCACCAAACATATGTTTTGCCGTAAAAAAATCAGTTGTTTATGGAAATGAAATCACGAAAGCTGTGAAATCGCTGGCACAATTTATATTATTTTCTATTAATAGTGTAAACTAGAATTAAATTGTTTTCGTTAAAGGTTAGATTTCAGACCAGAATATACTTAAAAAAAAGGGGTATGGAATCGGTTACTATTGCCGGTTCCATAGGTTATTTTAAATATATTCTGGTCCAAAATTGTACCTTTAAAGAAAATGCTTCAAAAATACTAATTTTCAGAAATCCGATGGTCGGTGGATGACCAAAAATCCGGTGGACCGGTTTTCGGTTTCGAGTTTTATATACTCTAGGTACACCTGGACATGGCTTTAATTCGTATAAAGGATTCCTCGTGGGTAAGAATATTTAGCAGCCGGTATAGCGGAGCATTTTGGGGTATGTTTATGGATAATCTGATGTTAATTGACATGTTTTTTGTGTTCACTGACCGATGTCTTGAAAGGAAATATTTACATCCAGATAGCCTATAGCGAAATCGAAAGTGCGACTATAGGGCGATGATAAAATCAGACGCGGACTGTAGGTCAAGATCTTTTGAACAAAATGTTCCCCACTTTTTATTCGCCCAGAGAGAACGAGCAACATTGTGTTTATGTGAACTTTCAAACAATTCCTCAACATCGTCTTCTTTTGCAACTGCAATGTCAAATATATCAAAACATTCACGTAATGCATACATTTTGGTAGCAAGTTTGGACGCGGAACGCTTAAATCATTTTACTTGAAATGATTTCATAGCAAGCGGTCTCAAAGTCGTAGTAATTAAAAATATGTTCGAGTGTGAGTCGGTAAACTTCCATTTGTTTAATTGGCAGCAAATTGTTTTGTTGAATTTTTTCACCAATGTTTTTATGTAAATTAAATATAGAAAACAAAAAATATAATAATAATAATAATATCTAGCACGTACTTTGTTGTTATTGTAGTAGTAGGTTTATTCCAAAATCAGCAGCACCTTTAACAAATATGAATTTTTTCCCAAATTTCGGATTGGAATACTTTTTTTTTGGCAATTTCAACAAACTCACGCACTAAATAAAGTTCACTGTAATTTATTTGAACCAAATTTAACACAAAATTATTATAATTTTTTGTTTTGTAAAAGGTTCAACCTTTTGGATATTTTTTTTTTGCTATTTATCAAAAATTATAATTTTACAAATTTGTCGCTTGACTCCTTTTGTTTTTCACTTCAATTCACTTTCCCTTATTCAATTCTTCTTGGTCTTCTTTAACTCTTTTGCACTGTTTACTTCGTTTATTCCTTTTTCTCGATTTTGTTCACTTTTCGACTCGGTTTTTCATGGTTACCCGTCTCAGGGAAGACTAAACTGATTGTCAAAATTGTTCACCGCTTTATAGGTTTTACGATTATACAGGGAATCACAATCGATTCACTGCGATTTAGTATGTGATTTACGTTACGATACGCCGCGATCAACACCCCCACTCTGCACCAACGTTTGAGAGCGCAGTACTCCAGCTACCATCACCTCTCAACAATGTGGTCGGCTCCGACAGCTGCAACAACAACACCAGTTATGTATGTTCTTTTACCCAACAGCAACAGCAGTAACATCTATCATTATTTTGAAAAGAGAGTACGAAAGAATCATAATAAATCGTGGGCATACCAACGATCGTAGCACAAAGCAAGTGAAGCACCTGTGATCGATTGTTGACAATCGTTTTAGTTCCGACATTATCAACCACCCGCCATTCACCAACCATCACTGTCATTGCCGACATATGTAACCGTTCTCTGGCACTCTCGTTGGTAGAGTTGTTAGTAATCAAAGTATGAAAAAGCAAAACGAAACTAAATGAAACAAATTTATGCGATGGGATGGTAAATACAGAGTCGGCTCAGTTACTACTCAATTGACAATAAATAAACAATAACAATAGAACTAAATACTATCTAATGATAATTATTTCTTCTCGCTCTCTGCATCAAACATTTGTTATTAACTCTTATACGTTACAGAAGTGTATAAGAGTTAGAATATTTATAGTCAGTGTTGCCAGAGGTCGACCAAAAAATTATGCCAAATGTTCTCAAAAATTGTACCGTTTGCAAAATCATTATGCTAAAATTGACTTTTTAGCCTTTTTTGTAATTCTGAGTCCAAATAAGTTACAGACCCTCCAAGAAATGAGTGCAGCTGTTATACGTTAACCGTTCAGCTTAAAAATATGTATGTATTATCAGCACTACAGCAGGGCCATTATTCCCCCTAGAACACCATCATATCCCACAAGTGCCGAAAAATTGAGAATAGGCGTTTTTAGCAGGATCCGTCCTGGACACACCATCTTCTCCCATGAACACGTCTTTAAAAGAACCGGACCCGCAATATGGCCTAAGTGCGGAAACAGTCTTACCCTTACCCATATATCAACAGCCTAAGAAGAACCACTTTTGGAAATAAATCAATATACCGCATACTTAGTGACCCATCTTTAGAAAATATTAATAACATCTATACATTCATTACATCACTGAAACTTAGAATATAAACAACATATCTTGTACACATTGAAGTTAAATACAAACGAGAGCCGATTGCCTCAGCTGCTAGTGCTCTATAATAATTTTAATCTTAGAAATAGTTTTCGGAAGATTAAAACAAATAAATAATAAGTTGTTATAGCATGTATCTCATAAAAAAAAATTAATGCGAGTCCGATCACAGGGGAGATGTGTAAACATCTAGTAATGAAGTTGGAAGTACTTATGCTTTTAGTATATTTTTTTAATTAATCAATTAAAAGTATCAAAACTTTCAATATTGTAAATACATAGGAATTTGCAGGTTTTTGTTTGTTTTATTTAACTTATTTGGTTAGTAAATGGGCACACTGCAGTATATATGTACTGCATTAAAAATTACAGTAAGCAGTAAATTTACTGATTACTGAAAAAATTCAGTAAATTTTTACTGATAATGAAATTTAATTTGCATTACCAGTCAAATCATAGGGCCGTATTCATAATAATCAGTAATCGGGCATTACTGATTACTGAAAATTCAATGCACCTCATCATAATCATGTAGGCACTTTAAAAAATTGCTGAAAAAAATTTTTGTAATCAGTAAAAATTTACCAGTTAAAGAATTATTTTTACTGAAATTTTAGTAGTACTGCAAAGTGCCCATCTATGGTAAATGCCTTAAGTACAAATAGCTAATATTGGCTTATGGTAACTAAAATAGGTATATAAATTTTTGACTCGATTGTATTTAAAAATCTATGGAAAACTGCATCTATAGTAGTGGAATTGTTAGTTGTGGGGGTTTGTGGAGACCTGATCATATGCAAGTGGAAAACGTCAAATAAAAATTTTGATAAAGCTTGCGACTGTGGGTTTGCACAATTTGTATTAAAATCTCCACCCATAATAATTGGCATGAGATGGAGATTGTTACCCAATTGTCGTGCACCAGTTTCAGTGTAAGGCAACAGTACGTAATGAAGATATGTTATAATCCTAATTTATATTGGAATCTAATAGAAATTTTATTAGAATTAACATTACCTCCATTCAGCTTAGATACACTTTGTGTTGTTTTATGTTCTGAGTTATAATTTTTTTGGTGTTTTGTAAAATATTTTATTATTTTGTATTTGTTGCGGTTGACAAGTTATTAGTCAGCTGTTTACTGAAATGTAATGCATGTATGTAGGTATTTTACAGCAATGGTTTTCGAAAATTAGTAGCTAATATTGCACACTAGATGGTGCTTATATGCAGCTGTTAAGTTGAATGACAATCTCAAAGATGAAGAAAACTTTTAATTTTTTGTTTTCCTTATATTTGAAAAGTTTAGTTTTTAGTTTCCTTATTTTGCTTTGGGTTAGTAAATTTTTCATTAAAAGTGCAAAAAATCTTTTTAAAAGTTATTAAAATTAAATGTTTTTGTATTCATTTTATTTACTTGTTTTCATTTGCCTACGATAACATAATGTACGACAATTATTGAAAATTAGTCGCTACTATTGCATACTAGATGGTGTTGAGTATATTGTATGCAGCGTATGAGTACACTAATACACTCATACATAGCTCACTCCGATTTGATAACGCTTTACGATTGGTTAACGATTACATCGCACATCTTACTCTAAATTTGTGATTGTATTGTGAAAAAGATTTTTACCCCCAGCATATAGATGTTTACACATCAAAAAACTATCTTATAATATTGTAACAACTTCTACAACAACAACAAAAGCCAACCGAAGGGTGATTTTCAGCTCCAATAATTATCAAATTTTTTTAAATAAAACTAAAAAAAAATTAAATCCCATTTATTGCTTTCAACTACATCTAGAAAATTACCCACTAGACTAAAATTTGCCAAACACTTGTGCTTGATCTATTAGTTTACTTTATCTATGATATCTACCACTCCGGCGCCATCTAGAAAATGTCCCTTTACTTTCAAATCCACCATTTATGTTTCACCATCCATGGTTTTTTATTTATCTATGGTGAGTACCAGGCAAATATACCGATAAATATGCTGTAAAAATTGATTTTTCAGATAAATTAAAAGGAGAAACTTTCAGTACGAAAATTGTGCCGTTTGCAAAAAAATTGTGCTAAAAACTGCACTAAAATTAAAACGATTGGAAAAATGCTGAGATGCTAATTTTTCAAAAAACAAGTGCCAAAACCAAAAAAATTGTGCCAAAACGGCACAAATTATGGCAACATGGTAACACTGTTTACAGTATCACTAAGCGCCGTGGCCACACATCAAACTGTTTGATCAAATTTATGTAGCTATGTATTTGTAATATTTTGTTTGACTTAGCACAGCAACACATCAAATTCATACCATCAAATTTCATTTCAAAGTTGTTGTGAAAACGAAAAACGTATGATTTTTTGGTCGGAAAAAATTTCATTATTTGTCAAATTATTTATTGATTGTTGAAAATATTTTTTTTGGAATTTTCAAGTGTTTTTTTTTTCAGAAATATTTTTTATCCATTTTTCATAACACCGCGTCACCAACAAAAAATAACGTTGTCACTGCGAAAACTAAACAGAAATAACCCAGCCAACCAGCGGAGTCCGCACGGAGCTCCGTTAGGACTCCCTACACGGTGCGTAAACCCTCCTACGGAGGCTCCGCAGGGATCCCAAAAGGAGCGTATTTTATAAAGACAAGGTCCTCAAAAAAATATATGAAAAAGGTGCACCGTTAGGACTCCTTAAATGAGTGTTTTTGGAGTCCCTACACGCTCCTTTAGATAAACCGCAAGGGCTCCGTGCGGACTCCGTGATTCTACTATTATATTTGTTAAAAGGACTCCTTAATTCATCCGTAGATAATACGGAAAGAGTGTTTTGGGATTGCTTTTGCGCTCCAATTATAATCCGCAGAGGAGTCCTTCCGGATTCCTAAATTGCTCCCAAATTTAGAACTAGAATTTGTATTTATTATTTTGTTATTATTATGAAAATAGACTTAACATAGTATTCATTTACATATTTCAATTTTTTTTTTAAAAAGAATTAAAATCAAAAAGAAAATATTTCATTATTAAAATATGTTAAAAATAAAAATAATTTCATTAAAAAATTGATTAAACAAAAAACAATAAAATTAAGTTTGTGGTTGTTTCAATAACCGCTCCTTAGCGGTTTGGAACCACTTTGCACTGGCTCTGTTAAACTCTTTGCCAGTGTTACCAAATTTTCTGTGGAATGCGCCTGTAAAAGATTAATGATTTCTAGGTAAACATAATTTTATATTGCTTTGTAATTTACCTCTAAATGCATTTGTTACCGCCATAACATCGACTGATTTTTTAATGTGCGTCCCTTTCCAGCTAAATTGGGAGGCCACGTTGTCGCTCATTATTTTCCGCCAAATCAAACGAATAAATTTAGATGGATCACTTCCTTCTTGCCTGAAAATTTCATCTTCCTAAAAGAATTTCAAATAAAAATAAAATAACCAAAATACATTTTAAACAAGCCCTTTTTATAAAAAGGCATTATACTGTATACTTACTAATTTCTCACAAAGTTCAGGTGACTTCTGTACGTTTTCCTCGAATTTCTGAAACTCCTCCACAGAATTTAAGGTAGTTTTTAAAATCTGAATGCCACCCCTATTCGGTTTAATCAGTTTTTGAGTTATATTCTGTTCAGTTAGTTGGCGAGAATGCATTTTTTTGTTGTCTTCTTCCAATTTCTCGATTCTAGAAGTTAGGACTAGGAGATATCGAGTGTATAAGTTATATAAGCTATAACTTATAAAGAAATGAAGTATACCTTTTAATGTTTGCTTAATTTCCACAGTATTTTCGTAAATTTTTTTAAGCAGATCTGTAAAGAAAAACATAAATTTTATAAAATATAATTAAAACGATATGCATGGCAATTTACCATTGTTTTCAGTAGATGTAGATGTAGTATTGGAAGGTATATTTACTCCATCACTATTTGGGTGCAATATGATTGGTTGGGTTGCATTCAGGAAAGTCTCCGTAAAATTGTTCATTGTGAATAATTGCAACGAAAACCAGCAAATGATTGTAGTTGAGTTGTAGAGCTTTTCGAGAGATTTGGGAAACGTTATGGGTAAAACATTCGTCAGTTAATGTTAGTGATGGTGAGGAAAACAAATATACCAAACTCGAGTTTAAAGGCTCATAAAAAAAATCGTCCAGATTTAAAACTTGATTCGAGTTTATTAAAATGCAGATATTGGTTTGTTCAATAGATGTTATTTTAAATATTTGCGATTCAATCATGTAAAAATTGTTAGGAAAATTGATAGAATAAAAAAAGTTTTTCGCTTCAATTGAGATAATATTACCGATTGGATCCTTTTTTAAAATAGAGCTAAATTGTGGTGTTATCTTTGGGCTGTTAATGCTCATTTCTACAATTCTATTGTAAATTTGACTGCTTATGTTTGTTCCATTTTTAACCATTTGTTTTACTTTAAATAAAAAGTTCTCAAATTTGAAGGCGCTAAAGGAATCTAAAGTGTTTCCATATAAAAGAACTTCGTCAGACAGATGTAGCAAGCAATGAAAATTAAATTTAAGAAAATCTGGGCTATAAAGAATTGGCAATTGTTCCACAAAGTAATGAAGCAGAGCTTTGGCGCAAGCATTTTTTGAAACACAAGTTTCTGGACTAGTAAGTATACGAATACCAATACTTAGCTTCAAAAAATGTTCATAGCGTTCTTTACTCAAAACATATCTGAGTACCACTGGACCAGTATATAACAGAAACTGTCGAAATTCAGTGGCTTTCCATCGCTCTAGATCTAAAATATTTCGAGGTTTTCTATTAAACTCTTTCCCAATACAAGTTTTTAATGACAACAGTTTTTCGTTAAGAGTAAATATTTTATCCCTTGAAAGAGAGTAATCTTGGCCCTTTTGTTTTATCCACGCCACCATCATAGTTTTAACAATGCCGAGGCAAACTACATGCATATAGTCCAATGCAAATGCATTAACTATATTTATTGGCAGCTCTTCAATTTTAAGGGAATCTGTTATGTTGTGATGATTTGCATCAATTTTTGCTCGAAATTCTTCGTCAGTGCGTAAAGGCGAGATTTGAGGCTTAAAAATTATTTTATTTTTGTAGAATTCACCCCGCTGGTGGCATTTTACGCAACTGAAATAGCCGGTATGGCTTTTTATTCCAAGCATATATGAACGCGCTGGTGCGTCACAAATAAATGATCTTATTTGCACTTGGAAATTTTTAGATTTGTAGCTAAGACCATTACTTATTAAATGTTTCATTTCCGTAACAAAATCTGAAACAAATTCATTTACTTTTGGCGGCTTACTATCACCTACAAAAACACCACAAACGAGCACTGGGGAAGTATTTTCAACATTTATCAATATAGGCCACGCCTGGCTTTTGGAACTTTTAAAAAGAGGTAACCCATCTACATTAATATTAAGATTAATTATTTTTTCTGGAAATGCATTTTTTTCAAATAAATCAGTTAAACTATCTGCCACACCGTAATGAACATAGCTCCCACTCCCCATTGGAACAGACGGAACTTGTCTTGGAGTTTTTTTTAAGGATCGCGAGTCGGCAGGCAAAACACTACCGTGGCGACGCAACATTTTTAAAAGGTAATTGAGTGCTGACGCGGAAATATTAAATATGACTGCCCACTCTGCTATATCTTCACTTAAATTTGAGGAGGATCCGCATACTTCAAAATCGTCTGTAACCTCTAATTCATTTTCATCAGGCTCTGAGCTATCGCTGAATATAACATTATCAGAACATTCCGCAGTTAAATCCGCATCACATTCACTTATATTTTCATATATTTTGGAAGTGTCATTTTCTGTCAACAAAGCTATAACTCTGTCCGAATGTTTTTTTATTAGCCTTCGTTTGGGCATTGTTTTAATAATTTTAATAACAAATCACCTTTGTACACAAACAAATCACTGAAAATATAAAATTAATTATTTCACTTTTTTACGATCACCGAACCTCTTTACTCGCCCGTACGTCGACACAAACTAATAATTTAACCATCAAAACATAAAAAACATCAAAATTGCAATATTCCTGGAAGCATATGCATATATATATACACAGAATTCTAACGGGAAATTATACAGTATTTGTGATATAAATATTAAGATTGGGTATGATTCACCGCTCCTAAAACAATCCCAGGCGGAGCTCTTTCGGAGGCACTCCGCAAATACTCATTTGAGGAGCGTTGTGGGAGTCCCAACACGCTCCGTTTTCGGAGTGCAAAGATAACAAAACTGAAATATGTTTCATCGCTCCTACAATAATCCCAAGCGGAGCGCTATAGGAGTCCGTAGAAGCTCCTTTTTGGGAGCGCTCCGAATTTGGTTGGCTGGGAAAATTTGAAGTAATTACGCGCACACACAACAAACCGGCTTCAAATCTCTGCAGCAGCGGCAGTGAGTTTGATGAAATATCTAAACTGTTTAGATTTTCGTCAAACGCACATCAACCTATCCGTGTGAGTTTTGTTTTCACTAATACAATCAAAATTACGACAGTTTGATGATGAAATACGATATGTATGTATGCATATGTACAGTGGCGAGCAAAATTGGAACAGTGTTGACACAGTTAGGAATTAAATTTATATATTCTAAATATTTGACTAAAACAAAAAAAAAATTACTTAAATCAATTTTTTGTTTTCTCGTGACTAAAAAAAACAATTTTAATTCTATATTGTTTCACGATTCCATGATTGCAACTACTTTATAGCTTACTCACATTTACCGCGTTTCAGCTGAGACACCGACGTTTCGCTCTCTTGAGATCATTTCGTAACCATGGTGTTCACATTGTGCTTTTTTTTAACTACTGTGGTTTCATGTGACATTTCTCATTTCTGTTTTGGGTTTTCTGTTTTTTGTATTGACTGTAAACAACACAAACGCACATTTGTGAATAAAGTAATATAATAGAAATATAATAGAAAGAAATATAAATATAAATATTAAAAAAGAAAAATTTTAATTTATATTCATAAATCACATTGCAATAAGTACTTACCACCACAGAGTAAACTAGAAATGTAAACAAACAGATTTGTTTTCCCTCATTTTTGTGACATTTGCGCTCTTTAAAACATACAGGGTGGTTCAGTCACGACTGGACAAATTTCAGCAGCGAATTTCTTGGTTAATTTCATGAAAATATGTCCATCTACGACCATCTCCGAAAATGCACGGATTGGGGGTCGGAGGGTAGTAGGGTAAAATAGCTAACTTCTGAACCAGTGGTCAGATTTTTTTCTTTTTGGGCTTGTTGGAAAGGTCTTTGGGAGACCATTCAGAATCAATAAATTAAAAAAAAAAATCGCGTAGATACAGAGGTTTATAAAAAACGTTGAAATTACGTAGATGATTGAATAAATAAATAATAAATAAATAATGTGCACATAACCTCAATTTGCTCAGCTAGAAGGCAGGTAACTTATGTCCGTTTTATTCTCTTAAAAGATAGCTCTACCGCTTACCTTTCCAAAATGCCCTAAACCTAAACGGCTATCTTCTAAGAAAAAAAAACAACATAAGTTACCTGCCATCTGGCTGAGCAAATTGAGGTTATGTTATTCGAAGGTTATGACAAATTCGAACAAGAAAAGCGATAAATCTAGCGCGAAATGCGCTAAATTGGCAACACTGTATTCAATACTTTTTGTCGTCGCTCTGTTTATGACAAAACAAAGACAATTTTTACAGTGAGCTAAATATTGCTTTATTTATTTTAACAATATTACATCTAATGTTAAAGCAGATGTAAGAAAAAAAAAGAAAGTGCAATAGCAAAAGAGACTTCAGCACAAAAACTATTATTTTTTTATTTTTCAATGTAACATGTACTAATGTGTACATAGAAATCGAACAGGTACCGTGTAACAAAAAGGTGTTAGCAAATCGCCCGTGAGTTCGAACACTCATTGTTTTTTTTTTAAATATTTTCAGTACCTAGTCATAGTCAATAACGCATTTTGAAAATGCAATTAATTCATGAATTTTAAAGCCTGATTCCATTTAGTTTTTTGTTGCTGCCGTATTTCCATTTTTATACTTTGCTCCTCTGCAGGAGTAAAATATAATCTTTGCCAGTTCATTTCGCGCACTGGATTCGTCATCATGTTTACTTTTAAAATTAGTCTACATAATTATTAGCTGTTTTCGTTGCACCCGCTGAACTAACCCGCGGCTTATGAAATCATAAACCCACTATGTATACTTTTCCAAATCGTTGCTCGTAGTCAATTTCATGGGCGGATTATCACATCGTCGTAATATAGCCTATTATGATGACGGCACCTACATATGTGTAGGCTCACAACAAACACGTGGTTGTTAGTAATATGACTTTTCTGTAACACTATATTTACACGTCCGTACGTTACGAGAAATGCTACAAAAATTAATAAAATAGTATACTTTGTTAATTTGTCACCCTTCCCCATGAAATCTATGAAAGTTTTCGTATTTTGGGATTTTAGTACTTTTCTAGTGTTCAGGAATTTTCTACGTATACTTAACTTCCAAATATGTTCTTGGAATTCATTAAGCTCAATCGAGTTATTAAATGGCGGAATTTTTAAAAATTCTCTAACTCTAAAGCGAACCACAAACTTGTCATACATGAGCATGAGTTTGGTCTATAACTTTTTTTCTGACTGATGAATTTGAAAAACTATTACCATAAAATATTCTGAACATGATAGTGATGCGAACAACTCCGATTACATTCATATTTGGTATCAAACATCAACGATTGCTGATGAGAAGTCTGTGGTTCGCTTAAGGATTTCAAACACAAGTTTAAAAACAAGGCATTTTTTAAAAAAAAGTTTAATTTGCCTGTTATTGTTGCCTGTTAAATTAAAACAACGTCTACCTTACTTATTCTTCCATGGAACCAGCATTTGAACGAACCTCAGAAGTATGCACAAAAATATAAAAACTCTGTTCATCGAAGTGGCCGACCTGAAAATGCTCCACGCACACTATCCGATGGAGTTGTTTGAGTGAGCTTGTCGAGTGTCCGGAAATGTGGGGTGACCGGACTTAGCCCTCAAAAAAAAATTTTGGGCGTTATGGCGCCCGTTATGACGCTTAACGCCCCAACAATTTTTAGGCGTTCATAAAGCCCAATGGAGACGCGGACAAAAAACCCAAAATTTTTGGGCGTTGTTGCCTCCGTTTTACCGGACATAACGCCAAAATTAGTTGTGGGCGTTATGACAGCCTTTTTATGAGAAGAAAATACAATTCAATGCAAATAATTTATATATATTTATTAATAAAAATAATAAAGAGACAATTATAAATGTAATAAATGTATTGATAGACACTGGCGAGATTTATATATATTAATTAAATATAAATTTCTTTCACCTGCCCTACAAAAAAAGTAAGCTCTGATATAGCGGAAAAAATATTGTTGGAAGTAGCGCGATTTTGTTGTTTATCTTTTTTGCCTGCGGCGCTACTTCCGACATTTTCTTTTATGCTATATCATAGCTTTAGTACATAAATAATGAGGACGATTTTTCTTTATTTTTTTCCTTCGGCGCTACTTCCATTATAATGTTAAAGGTCGAACCTTTAATTTCCAATACTTACATGTCTTTCATGTCCAAAGTACAAGACCAATAACTGCTTATAACCACATGATGGCACTACGGAAAATGTTCCATCCACTAGGTAGTGACGACTATCGTCTTCCATATTTTCAATTATTTTTGCAATTGACAGAGAAAAAAATCTGCTTCTAGAAACGTTGTTTGGTAAAACTGCTCTTCAGGAACACTCTCGTACATTCCATAATCTTGCAAAAAAGAACCTTTAAGTATGTCAATGAAATCTTGTGGGTTTCGGGGAGTATATACGACAAGTTGGGACGTATCCTTGTTTTTTCTGCATTCTGCATTAAACACTGCACAGTCGATTTATTTGCAATGTTGGCTTTGCAACTTTGTTTTTGATCGAATTCTTCAAATGGAATTCCGTCAAAAGATTTTCCTGGTCTGGGTTGCTCTCAATTGTCCGGCAACTTTCGTCATTTATCACTTGTACACCTGCTTTACAATAATTCTGGTAGCGTACATATCTTTTTGTATTTTCACTCCGTTTATTTGAGTATTGCGATTTAAATTTATAAAGTTATTTTTCGGAAGGGATATAAAACAATTCACAATTTTCCGTGCCCGTGGCACAAAAAGATAGTGAATATCATCATCACTCATTTTTTTATGCTTTCGCATAAAATTTTTTTGCCAACGTAACTGTTTCTTTTAAGTTGGAACATCTGTAAATATCAAATAATGTGGCATATTGACAATTGAACGCAAAACAACTGCTAAACCTGTACTCTTTCCACACGATCATAACGCCCACAAAATTTGGGTTATATTTCCGCTTATTAGTTGGGTCTTACGGCCGGCTTTGAGGCGTTAACTCTGGTAAAAGGGAGGCCACAACGACCAAAAATGTTGAGGTTTTTGTCCGCGTCGCCATTGGGCTTTATGACCGCCATTGAGCAGTCCGGTTATGAGTGACCGTCGGTGGTGCAATGGGTAGTGTGCGCGCCTCTTGTACAGGAGATCCTGGGGTCGATCCCTGCTCCAACCACCTTAAAATTTCCTTCGACGACGGTCACCTCGCTTAGTGACGGCGACACTATCGAGTATATAGCCATGAAAAAGCTTCTCAAAATACCGTTCGGAATCGGTGTAAAACTGTAGGTCCCAATCAGAGAGTGAAAACTGGAAAGCGCACAGCTCAGTGATTGTGAGAAGTTCTCCCCGGTCCCTTCATGGGATGTAATGGGAAACCATTTATTTTTTTTTTTAAGTCCGGTTATGAGGCGGTCATATCGCCCAAAATTAGTTTTGGGCGTTAAGTCCATGGGCGCTAAGTCTGGTCACCCAAATGTGGTGGTGCTTCACTGTCTAACTTTCGGGGCCATTATTTGGGTTTCTGTTGGATTGACATTTCGTATAGTTGCGAATATAGGTATAACAAAATCGTTTCCCGTTACAACCCATGTAGGGATTAGGGAGAGCTTCTCACAACCAGTGAGCTATGCGCGTTCTAGTTTTATACTCACTGATTGGGACCTAGAGTTTTACACCGGTTCCGAACGGTATTTTGAGAAGCTTTTTCATGGCTAAGTACTCGATAGTGTCGCCATCACTAAGCAAGGTGAGCGCCATCGAAAGAAGTTTTAAGGTGGTCAGAGCAGTGATCGAACCCACGTTCTCATGCACAAGAGCCGCGCACACTACCATTGCACCACCGACGGCCACGAATATTGGTATCTCCATTTCAAACAATTTGCGCTTACGACAAACCAATAACCAACCGACGATTTGTCAATTTGTATTTGATAGTTGTGGAGAGCAGTCGATAACAATATATTTTGGAGCTATTAAAAAAAAAAAAAAAAGGTGTCCCTTAACATCCCATGAAGGGATTGGGGAGAGCTTTTCACAATCAGTGAGATGTGCGCTTTCCAGTTTTACACTCACTGATTGGGACCTACAGTTTTACACCGGTTCCGAACGGTATTTTGAGAAGCATTTTCATGGCTAAGTACTCGATAGTGTCGCCATCACTAAGCGAGGTGACCGTCGTAGAAAGAAATGTAAGGCGGTTTGAGCAGGGATCGAACCCAGGATCTCATGTACAAGAGCCGCGCACACTAGCCATTGCACCACCGACGGCCACCTTTGGAGCTATTAACACAGCAAAAACGTGTTGAAATTTTTAAAACCTATTTACATACTTTTCCGGTCGAAAATCCTTATCCTTACAAAACCAAGGAAACATATTTCGCTCACAAGTTCGATCTTTTGCCTTATCTCTCCAGTTGGCTATACCAATTGTACGCAGGGACTCGTCAACTGGATCCCTTTAGCGGAGTCTTGGTCTTCCTATTTTTCGTCTTCCTTCGGGTTCGGTTTCGAAACCCCTTCGTGCTAGTTCGTCTTCATCCATCCTACTAAAATGGTCTAGCCAGCGCAATCGCGTTATTTTGATCCTCTAAACTGTGTCAATGTCGGGATATAGCTCAGGGTTCATCCGTCACCGATACTAGCCGTTGTGCACTATAGGGCCATGCATTTATCATAGTATTTTTCTCTCGAAGACTCCTACAGATGTTTCGTCTGCTTGCGATGAGACCCTGGATTCTGCGCCATAAAGCAAGATAGGTTGTATGAGAGTCTGGTATAGCTTGGCTTTAATTATATCTCTAAAGTGCTTGCTTAGCCCAAAATAACAACTATTCTCAAGCACAATTCTCCGCTTGATCACAAGACTGACGTTGTTGTTTTTGTTCACAGCAGATCCGAGGAAACTAAATTCGTTCACTACCTCGAAATTACAACGGTTATCAACGTTCACGCTTTGGTCTAATTGCATGGTGGCCCTACTCTTTGAAACCATTAATTTTGTCTGGTCCTCATTTACTGTCAGACCCAATTTTGCTGACTCCTTTTCTATTCTTGAAAACACCTCAGTAACTTCTGTAATGTGCCCCCAATCATATCTATATCACCAGCATACGCGATCAGGATGTGACTTTTGCTGTCCACGGTTTTATTCATGTTGACTGAAGTTTTTCTCAGAATGATCTCCATTAAGATGTTAAAGAGATCGCGCGGCAGGGTGTAGCCTTGCCTGAGGCCTCGCTTATTTTTGAAAGGTTCGATAAGATCCTTACCAACTTCCCTGCGGATTTGGCGTTCGTTAAGGTCATCCTGCAAAGGCGTATGAGTTTTGAAGGAATACCAAGCTCAGCTATTGCTTCGTAGGGTTTCTCCCGTATCGGGTTATTGAAGGCCGCCTTATAATCGACAAATAGATGACAGGCGTCGATTTGTTTTTAGTGGAACTTGTCCAAGATTTGGCGTAGCGTGAAAATCTGGACATTTTTTGGGGGAATTGGCGAGTCGACACTTAAGCCGGTATCCGACAGTTTAAACTCTCGTTCCCGGCTTGGAAGACAGCTCTCAAACTTTGGAACCTAAAGATTAAACTTCAGTTCCATCTACGCGGGCCGAATTTTAGCCCAGGAGCTGCCTCAAGCCGGTTCAGACTTAATATTTGAAAAAACCTGTAAAGCGAGAAGAATGGAAAACTGCAGAGGGCGATGTTAAAGTCGATGGCAAGGCGGTTGTGAAGGGAGGTAACTTTGTTCCTAGTGAACGGAAGTTAGGCTGTGTTCCTAATGTGCATACGTGCATCTAACATCTATTTATAGTTGATGCAGTAAAACCAGAGCAGGGTTCTATAAAACGAACAGTAGTGAGGGTTGTTGTTCTTTCTACTGCACGGCAGGTTAGAATATCAGTGCAAAGAGAACGATGAGAGAAATGGAATGCATCTCTCCTACAATCGCAAGAAGTCGTACCACCATTTTTCTATCGATTTACACTGTCAGTTACGCAGGACGAAAAAACTGGTCCATTTTTCATTTGCTTCGTACTCAGCTCGATGCAAAAATTTCGTGGACAAAATCAATTACAGGGATGTAAGGCCAAAGTTATTTGGTTCGAAAACAATTGTTTCATAATTGTGTGGGACAGGAATTTCGACATATCAATTGTTTTAACTAACAAAAGTACCACCACATGTGTTATGATTAAAATGTAGCAGGAAGAGGAATTATTCATAAATCAGAGATATGTGGGAACTCCTTGTAACATACACAAATTTCCGTATGGTGATAAATGACAAAATTTCTTATGAAAATTTCGAAAGAACTGAATACCGGGGCATTAGTTGAGAACTACAGTCACTCGTTAATACTTGTGGTTGTACTACAGCGACTTTTTTATTTTTGTAATGAGCACATTATTGTCGAAAAAATGTTGCTGTGGAGACACTGGAAATTTTGAATTCTTAATTGAGGTTTGTACTAGGATCAACACTTACACGTAAAAAGAATCATTCTTATTCAGAAAATACAACACAATAGTTCAGATTTTTGATATATGGGTCAGGCCACGATAAGTGTAACAAAGTGGGTCAGGGATTTTGACCTTTAGTCCATATATCGAAAGGTTATGTCATTATATAAAACTCCACAAAAAATAAAAGTAAAATTCCTGAAGTTGTTGTTGCAATTTCAAAATCGAAAATATCAGAAATTTAGTATTTTTCTGAATTATTCAAATTTTTCTATCTCGAAAACGACTTGAGATATTTAATTTTTTTTATTTTTAATAATTAAGAAAATGATACAAAATCAGACAATAGCCTACACTGAAAAAAATTTTCGGAAATGTAGTTTAACCCTAGTGAGATAACGTACGTATTTGAGACGTATGAAAAATAAGCATTTATTTATTTCTTTGATTTTTGAGGGGAATACTGTTCGTTGGTTTTGCAGTTTAAAATTTGATGGCTTTTCTTTAGATAGCATTTTTTTTATAGAGCAAGACTTAATCTTATTAATTTGAAACGAATTTTATTTTAAAACATTTTGGAACCTTTACTAATTAGACCTCAAAGTAGCATACGTCTTTAAGACGTATGGTTACCTTTAATGTATGAAAAAATAAGGTTATCTTTCTAGGGTTAAAGAAAACAATGGCATTTTAAATAAAGAGCCGGACCAAAGACAATAATCAATCACCCATGAGAATTTAGGAAATTTAATTATCCTTCAGAAACAGAAACAATTGGTACTTTCAAGTAGTTTCTGAGAGACACCATTTTTGTGGGACGACCTTTATGCCTAAAAAGCGAAAATACAATGTTTACAACTGTTTCTTCTTTACAACTTCTTCTTTTGTTACGGATTAAACTGACGCACTTAAGTGCAAATGTACTGAAAGAAACAGAAACAGTTGTGAATATTGCATTTCCGAATTTATGTGTAAAGTTCATCGCAAAAAACTCTCAGTATCTCAGAAACTACTTGAAAATACCAATTCTTTTTTTTTGCGGGAAGATAGTTAAATGTCCTAAATTCTCTGAATGATTGATTATTTTTCTTGTTCCGGGTCTTTATTTAAAATGGGATTGTTTTCTTTAAACTAAAATTTTTGTCAGTGTAGGCTATTTTCTGATTTTGTATTTTTTTCCTTAAAGAATTAAAAAAAAAATTCATATATCTCAAGCCGTTTTCGAAATATAAAATTTTGGATAATTCAGAAAAATACTAAATTTCTGAAATTTCAAATTTTGAAATTGTGACAACAACTTCAGTAATTTTACTTTTATTATTGATGTATATTGACATAACCGTTCGATATATGGACCAAATATCAAAATCCCAGAACCACTATATCACACTTCTCGTGACAAGGCCCATATTTAGACTTTGTTTAAAAAACCGCATCAGTCAATATTTTTCTTATGAAGATAAAAATAATTGATCTGAACTAGACTAGTTTAGACTATGTTATACTCGTATTCGATTGGCTTGAATTGAATTCAACTGAATTGAATTGAAGTGAATTCAAATTGAATTGATTCGAATTGAGTTGAATTGAATATTCTTATTTACATTTCAATCTCAAAATTAAATACCTGTATTTAAGTTTGACAATCACTTAATTTTAATATGAAAATGTAAATTATATTCCAGTTTGGAATGCCTGATGTGAAATTTTTAATATAAAGTTAAGTTTAATTCAAAAATTATAAAATGTATAAAATGAGTTTGGATACTAATTTACATTAGTCAATTGTTATTCAAATTATAAAATTATTTTCAATAATAAATGTTTAAAATCTGATGTACGAGTGCTGCCAAATTGGCCATTTAGCCAATTTTTAGTGTTGCCGGTTATAATCTGGTAACACTATTGGAAAGTGTTACAGTTGTTAGCTTAACGGTAGTCAGAGCGTTCATCATTTCTGGCTTCTTCAGTGACTCGAAAAATGGAATTAACTCAACATTTTCGTGCGATTATTTTTCACAACTTCCGATGTGGATTGTCAAGACAAGAGTGCATTGATGATATTAAGTCTTAATATGACGATGACGCACCATCCTACAGTACTTCAGTACATCATCCTGTAATTTTGTACAATGAATTTTATTGTGGCTGACGTTCGCTTCTGGACGCATTTCGTTCAGGTCGTCCAAAATCGATTGTTGTACCAGAAAGCATAGAGCTGTACCTGAACTAGTGTTGAAATATCGACAAGTGTTATGCCGTGATATAGAGGCAACCTTGGGAATTGCTTTTGCTCCCATACATTAAACACTGCCTGAATATTTCTAAGTTATCTATGTATATCATACATGGGGTAATGCAAACTCAAAAAAATTTCAATACCATTGGCAATTGTGCTTTGTTTAAAGCATTTCCTTCATATCTGACAATTTTGGTTTCCAAATATTTTATACAGTACAGGTTTATGAATTCGAAATCACTACGAGGCAATACCTATCAAAGCCACAAACCGCGACATATAAAAAACTTTAGAAACAGAATTAGCAGTAGTCAAGCAAATTCAAAATAATTAAAAGCATTCCCATATTTCATTACAATTGGCATCTGATTCCACAATCTGCATTTGCATTGCCTGAGCAAATGCAAATTCAAAATTTTTTAATTGCCATTGCGAACAATGGTAAATCTTTTGCAATTGCATTAGATAAAGTAATGCAAATTAAAATCCAATGCAAATGAAAAAAACCCATGTATGATGTCTATAAACCTGAGACTATACAAGAATCGACTGTATTGGTCGTCCAAGACTTCAAAGCAAATCGAGGTTGGCTTCATCGGCATAACTGGTCATGTGACAGCATTTTCATTAGAGGACCTAGGACGATCAATTCTGAACGGTACACAACCAGGTGTCGGTTCCGGTTTTAAGAAATCTATTGCTGGCCCATGTCGGATCGAAACAAATTGATGTTATTTAATATTGAACGGGGTTTTGCATCGTAATTTTTAAATTGCGGAAACGGACGCATTTGAGTTATATTGAATACAAATAGGGGAATAGTGCCGTCTTCTTTACTTGAAGTTCAGAAGAAAATTCGGACGTTTATTCATTTGTGCGTAAAGTTTATATTCTGATGGTTCCCTTTTGTTGGTGATAAAATTTTCATTGTTGGTTCCAGGTTTTGCATCCAGTTTCTTAATTTTTTTATATTTATTATAATTTCAATGTCTAAGCTAACCAGGTTAGGTACGTATATGTTAATACAACACAGGTTCACTCTGTCGAAGAGTATGAAATTATAAATAGAGAAGAAAATTTACTCGTGGAGTGGAATGTCAATAAAGAAAATGAGTGAAGCGCCTCGTTTCTCTGCTCTCTCTCTCTTACTCTCTTCGTTGAATATTTCAAATCACGAGCAGTTTTCTGATGATGTTACAGTATCTAACTATAGCAATTCCAACCATATTTAAATAACATTATATAAAGTATTGTAACAAAATTTTACTTTAAATTATTTTTATCTAAAATTCAGTTATTTATTTTACAAAATATTGTTATTTAGGAATACAGAAAAATAAATGTTGTGGTTCCCCGAGAGGTTTTCTGATTGTTATTATTTCTGCACCTGAGTGTAGGGAGCATAGCCGCGTCGCCACTGGTTGAAGTCGAGGAGTCGGGAGGTTTGTGTTCGCGACGATGAATGTAGTTGGCTAGGAATGATGAGCGATGTCGGCAAATAATGGTGAACGTTGTCGATTCTTGGTGGAGCTGGAGGGGAACTTCGCAAACGACCGAAGCAGGACAGATCGGTATCGTCGGCTACAATCGGTGGGAATTAAGTCTTCCGCATTAACGAGAGTACGGCGCGATGTGTGATGTGTCCGACTCGCTATCCGACGTTTATACGTCAGGAAATAATCGCGTAGTCTCCGTGTTTCCGTTCACGTCACACTTTGAGGAGTGGAATTCCACTTAGCTCTTGCTGAACTATTTGAGCAGCAGTCACCAAAGTACTCGATCTCGATTCAAAAATTTTTTTCGTGCTTCCGTCACGATCGCTACTCGAAAATCTACTGCTCACTTCACCAATCTTCTAAGACTTTCGACCTAAAAATGTTCTTTTTGTTATTTTGTCTTTTTTAACGCACTCATGTGTTTACTCTCATAACTTCTGAGTTATTTGCACATTTCCAATGGTAGGCAAGGAAAGAGCATGTAGTAGCAGATTACTTAATTGTTGTTGGTCGGTGACAACAGATATTGAGCTTGTTTGTTGCTGGTGTCTATTTTTAGGTTTTATTAGTCAACGGGCGTTGTTGTTTTCTTTTTAAACAGATGCTTACATTTGATTTTATTTTATTTCGATTGTGGTAATTTTTAGCATATGGGCAATTCCAGTCTATCACTTTCGTAACATTACCCCCGATTTAAGACTCGAGGCTCCTGACCGAGCTTAGTTTTAATGTTGTATCTGAAGGTTACAGTTGTAAGGTGCCAAACGATTAAAATGCACGACCCGAACTCCTCTTTTTAATGGTGTCTTTATCTTGTATATTAGGTCAGAGATCCGTTTTACTATTTGTGCGGGACCAATCCAATCAGTCAGCAGTTTTGGTAAACCATAAGGCTAATCGCAAAATTACATCCCAACTCCGTTGATTGGACCCTATGAATTTGGCCAAATAATCTAAAAGTGTCCTGTTAAACCGCTCTAGCATTCCGGCCGACTGGGGGTGCAGGGCAGTCGTCCGCGTCTTCTCAATCCCAAGTATTTGCATGACCACTCGAAAAACACCAGACTCGAAATTGCGTCCTTGATCAGAGTGAAGAATGCAGGGTAGGCCAAATCGAGAAAATACCTGATGTACCAGAGCTTCGGCAACAACTTCTGCCGTTTGGTTCGGTACACTAATGCATTCGGGCCACTTGGTGAAATAGTCCATCACGACAATAATAAATCTATAACCCTTTTCAGTTGTGGGTAAAGGTCCCAGTATATCGACCGCAATTCGCTCAAACGGAGCACCTATATAACTGGGTTGAAGTCTACCAACAGTAGTGGAGGGTGGTCCTTTTCGTGCGGCACAAATATGACATTGTGAGCACCAACGGTAAACATCCTTGCTGCGTCCAATCCAATAGAATCGCTTTCGAATATTTCCAAGTGTTTTTCGTTGTCCCAATTGACCACCTGTAGAGAAATTGTGGAACTCTTTTGTAATATTACTTGAAATACTTCGGGGAATAACAATGAGTTCGGGAGGTTTTGTAGCTAAAACAGGGTCACCGTAATACACCATAAGTAGATCGCTTTTGACGAAAAATTGGTTAAACATATGGCAGTTTGTCTTTACGTCCGCATTTTCGGCGAATATTTCACTTTTCTCCGGTCGCTGCTGTCTAAGAACCCATGACTTGATCTTGCTTAAGACGGGGTTATTATCTTGCTGCGGGGATAATGTAACTCGTTCAACTTCTACGGCAAACACTGCGGATACGTCGTTGCGTTCAGCACGATAACAAACGCGACATTCGCCGCAGGGTCTCCGGGATAAAGCATCAGCATTACCATGACAATACCCTTTTCTATGCTGAATTTGAATATTATATTGCTGCAATCTTTCCAGCCATCTCGCCACTTGTCCCTCGGGATCTTTAAAATTGAGAAGCCATTGTAGGGAGGCATGGTCAGTACGAATTAAAAATTCTCGACAAAAAGATAATGATGACAGTGTTTTGTTGCCAACAAAACCGCCAATAGTTCCTTACGAGTCACGCAAAAGTTTTTTCTGATTTGTGGAAGGATTTACTGAAGTATTCTATAACCCGTTCACTACCTTGTTGTAAACTGAGTATGGGGCCGAAATTAGTTTCGTCTTTAGGACGTTAAATGCTGTTTCTGCTTCTGGGGACCACTTGAACTTTGTGTGCAATTCAGTTACCTCCGTCAAGGGTTTTGCCAGTGTTGAAAATCCCTCGACAAACTTGCGGTAGTAAGAGCATAATCCAAGAAATGATTTAATGCCACTTTTCGTTTGCGGTACTGACCATTCCTTTACCTTTTCAACTTTAGCCGGGTCGGTTTCAAGGCCATCTCTTCCTACAATATGTCCCAGGTAACTCACCTTAGGGAAAATGAAGCGACACTTTTTAGGACAAAGTTTAAGGCCTGCTTCTTTAAGTTTATCGAAAACCTGACTTAAATGCACAAGACGTTCTTCTTCAGTCTTCGAATAAACAATAATGTCATCTAGATAAACTAATGTTGAGCGCCAGGTGATACCGGAAAAGAGTCCATCCATCAACCTTTCAAAGGTTGCTGGGGCATTAGTAAGACCAAAGGGCATAACGTTGAATTCCCACAATCCTGAGCCGCAGGCAAATGCTGTTTTCGATCTAGAGTCCTCACTCATCTCAACTTGCCAGTATCCGCTCTGCAATTCCATGATAGAAAACCAAAATGATCCATGAACTGTGGAAAGAATTTCGTCCATACGTGATAGCGGGTAGGAGTCTTTTCGGGTAACGTCGTTGACACGCCTGTAGTCGACACAAAATCTTGATGTACTATCCCTTTTTTCACGAGCACGACAGGGGAAGACCAGGGGCTCTCAGATGGCCGAATAACCACACGAGCCCTCATGTCCGTTACTAGTTCCTCTACCTCTTGGCCAACGGTATTCTACGGAGAGGCTGTTTGAAATGTCTATTTTATGTCTCAATAGAATATTTTACCAGACGCCTTCGACCAAAGTCAAGGGGTCCGTGAGAGAATACCCTTTTATGTTTCTGCACTAGATCGTAGAATTTAGGGCGATCACTTAAGGGTAGTTCTGAAGATAATTCTAGGCTCTGAAGATTTTTATTCGACGATGTGGACTCCCCGTATGCTTTTGGTATGGAGACCTGTTCAAGTTTACCAATTATAGTACCTGGATCTAGATCTCCTTGCCTTCGGTGCCAACAAGAGTGCGTCCAGCTAGAACTCCTTGGGGCAATGACGATTCGTCACATCTTTCTAAAATAGATGGTGTAGGTTGGGTTTTAAATGAAAGCAAGTACACGAAGTTCTGCTCCAATTGTCTCGGTAGGTATAACGGCACATTTCCCCAAGGAAATTCGAGTAACATGTCGGAAAGGTTGATCTGAGTTTGGTGCGTTTTAAGAAAATCCATACCCAGCAGAGTTGGGGTGCGATCATCTACGACTAAGAACTCATGCTTCTCATGTTCGCAGCCTTTTCCGAAATGAAAGTTTCTGATGATGCATAAACAGGGCATAAACAGGCCGTATCGGAGTATTGTCTTCTAGTACACTGTTGTTTATTAAGGACACCGATGCACCGGTATCAACAACAATTTTTACGGGGTTGTGATTGATAAAAATTACTGAGTGGAGATTAGTTTCACCAACGGTACCAATGTTCATGGATGAAGATACGGTCTGTTCTTCGGCGATTGGCATGCTCGTTGGGTCTGAGCCAGCTTTCTCGGAGATTGCGGGATCGTGAATCACATTAGCACACACATAGTTATCTGGAGCAATTAAAATCGACGATGCTGCCCTATGCTCCTCTAGGCCAGCTTCTCCTCGTTTCCCGAATTGCTCGGGCTTTCACTGTCCCGGTGGAGCTTTTGTTTTGCGTTTCTCCGATTTTGTTTTCTACCGCTGCGAATACGATTCTGGTTGGAGTTCCCTTGATGTTGTTCTTCTTCTGCAGACACTGCGTCAACATGACGAGGGCGATTTCTTGAAACTTGAGCCTCTAGGTCTTGAGCGATGCGAAGAGCCTCTGCTAAATTTCGCGGACCTCCTTTTCGCTCAACGACAGCCTCTCTAGTTTTAGAGCAAAGTCTTCGATTGGTTCGGCGTTGTCCTTGAGTCCGATGGCGAAACTGCAAATAACTGGAACTGGTGTCCGGAGAAAATCGGTCTTTCATTAAACTGCGCACATGTTCGTATGTGGGAGGGGGTTGAGACGGAATGGTCCCATAGAGTCGTAAGGCTCGACCACGAAGATTAGTTGTCACCGCCATTAACCTTTCCCTCTCCGTCCACCGGTAAAAGCTAGCCAAGTCATTGACTTGCTTTTCATAATCATCCCAGGGGCAAGTTCCTCATAAGTAGCTAAAACATACTGGGGAACGGAGGCATTGATGAATGAGCGGCTGGACATTGCTGCCTGCCTGGCTGCTGATGAACGCAGTACTACTTTCGTTGGGTAGATGTCGGTCCCAGCTGCCAACGTTAGCGGAATATGGTGGAAGTTGTCTTGGAAACTCCGGAGACGTTCTGTGTTCCGCGAAAGCGCTAATATTGTCAAGTTCTGATGCTGTTGCAACAGGCGTACATGTCGGAGAAACATGTGAGCTAGTATAAGTAACTGGGGTCGGGGTTTGTTCTGTTGTATTTCCACGAGCTGTACTCGACGCTGATGGAGTGTTTGTAACACTAGATTGCTCGTGACTTGAAGCGCAAATATTACGATATCCCCAGCCATCCTGTATAAGAGAGCAACGCTGCTTGAAACTTTCTCCTATCTGCTTTAGCTATTTGGCTATCTCTCTGTCCTTTTGTTCTTGCCTCCTCATCATTTCATCAACCCTCTCTTCCATAGACTTCGTAAATGATGCGAAATTGGCCTCCTGCTTGCGACGACGCGGCATTGTTGCAGAATTTCGACGGAAATTTGATCGATGTGACACACCCCACATCTGACACCAATGTAACAAAATTTTACTTTAAATTATTTTTATCTAAAATTCAGTTATTTATTTTATAAAATCTTGTTATTTAGGAATACAGAAAAATAAATGTTGTGGTTCCCGAGAGGTTTTTATGTTTGTAATTAGATACATTTTTCTGCACCTGAGTGTAGGGAGCGTAGCCGCGTCGCCACTGGTTGAAGTCGAGCAGTCGGGACTCTCATAACTTCTGAGTTATTTGCACATTTCCAATGGTAGGCAAGGAAAGAACATGTAGTAGCAGATTACTTAATTGTTGTTGGTCGGTGACAACAGATATTGAGCTTGTTTGTTGCTGGTGTCTATTTTTAGGTTTTGTTAGTCAACGGGCGTTGTTGTTTTCTTTTTAAACAGATGCTTACATTTGATTTTATTTTATTTCGATTGTGGTAATTTTTAGCATATGGGCAATTCCACAGCAATCGATAGTTTTCGTGTCTATCACTTTCGTAACAGTATGTAAAAAGTATGAAATAATCAAGTTTTGACGAGAGATAGAGGGCCTTTTCGGAAATGCATCACTGCTCTGCAACTGATGCGCAGCACGGTCGTAAATGCAACATCTGACAACTTTGCAGGTGTTTTGAGACCGTAATTGCAAACAAAATTCGCAACAAACAAGCATCTGCAACAGTTGTTGCATTTCCGAATAGGTCCAGAAATGCGTTTGAGTGAATCGCGTCGACGTTCTTGGTTCACTTCTACGAGGGTTGCCAGATTGCGATGGTTATTTCCTCTCTACTTGTACATCTTTTTGAGAGTTTTATGCAGAGCAAGAAAACATTCCGATCGTGGGCCGAAATATTCAGCTCCTCCTCAATATAAAACTCCCACTCCAAGTTTAAAAAACTTAAATTTCGAGTCAATTTAACTTCTAAAATTTTCGATTACTTGAATCGCTCCCGAGCGAGTCAAATATAAAAATTAAAATATAATTTGGAGCTTAATTTTTATTATACTGGGAGTGAGAGCTTTACAATGAAGAGCCTGAATTTGTCAAATCGCGAGTGGAATTTTTTCGAATTTGGATATACATTTGAGCCAATTGCTACAACAATCGATTGGAATGTTGTGGAAGATATAGAGAATACTCAACGTCTATCAGAAAGGACGGAATAGGATGGAACAGTGGGGAATGTACCTATGTAAATATATGAATTAAACAGTATATGTCGTGAAAAACTACCAATAACGAGAACATTAGTTTGGAATGATGGAGTCTAGAGTTCGATAATAATTGGAATATAAGTTTAAATAAGACTACTGAAGGCAGGCCAAAATTTGGTTCAGACAATGATTGGGGATGTATTAAATATATAAGTAGTGTATGTGGTTAAAAAGGACAGAAAGTGGCGAAAAGGCGTTAGATTTCAAAATAACGGGTTTTTCAACAGAGACGCTACAAAAGTAAATCGGTAGGGACAGCAAACGACGCCATATTTTCCCCCGCTCTTTTGACATTTCTCTTCAGTACGACAACGATTCGAAAGTATTAAAATTTACCACCGAAATTTGGAGTCAGTGTCCTCAACTTTAAGCGCGCTACGTCCAATTTATGGTCGTCATAATCGTCCTACCAGATCAACAATTGAGCGTCTAGTTCAAAAATTTGAATCCACAGGCACAGTACAAAAAGGTCCCCGTGCCAGTGAGACAAAGAAGTGCCCGTAGTGTCGAGAATATTGCTGCCGCTGAGGCTTCAGTTCAAGAAAGCCCAAATGTGTGTCTCACACGTCGTTCTCAAGCGATGGGCATCTCTGTGACGTCGTTGTGGCGAATTTTGCAAAAAGATCTTGGCCTACATCCTTACAAGATCAAATTGACGCAAGAGCTGAAGCCGCTTGACCACCATAAGCGTCGTATGTTCGTGAATTGGGCTGAGCAACACCTTGAAAATGATTCGGATTTTCATCGGAAAATCATCTTCCGCGATGAGGCCCATTTCTGGCTGAATGGCTTCGTCAATAAGCAAAATATGCGTTATTGGTCAGACAGCAATCCACACGTAATCCATGAGTCATCATTGCATCCCGAAAAAATTACGGTTTGGTGCGGTTTATGGGCCGGCGGCGTCATTGGGCCGTGATGATCAAGACCGGCACATTACTGTGAATGCGAATCGCTACCGTTCAATGATAATCGAATATTTTTGGCCCCAATTGGATAATATGGACTTGGAGGTCCTGCGATTTGACGCCGTTAGATTATTTCCTGTGGGGCTACGTCAAGTCTACGGTCTATGCCAACAAGCCAGCGACGATTGATGAACTTCGTACGAATATCGAACGTGAAATTGCAGCAGTATCGGCCGATTTATGCTTGAAAACCGTCGAAAATTGGGTTCAGCGTCTGGACTTCTGCAAGAGTGCCCTTGGTGGCCATGCACAAGAAATCTAGTTCCATACCTAATGACATCGAACGTACTTTCACAGGGATAAAGAATTTCATTGGTATCTAAAACCGGTTTTGTTTTATTTAAAAAAATCTTTTGTAGCAATCTTATTGAAAACCCTTTACAAGAAGAAATCGTTTGGTATGATGAAGAGTGTAAAAGGTAAAGGGGGTATTAAAGGGTAAAACTTCAGATAAAGATAACATCAGTTTGGAATGATTGGGAATGTGTTAATAATAGTGCAAAGAATTAAAAAAGGGCAAAATTGTAAACAACGGGAAAATTTGTGTGTAATGATTAGGAATTTATTAAAAATTTATTAGTTGCTAAAAAATGGAAGGACTTCAACAATAATCAAATATGGGTAAATCTTAAAAATCATTAAAAATTATATGAATGGTTAGAAAATGTTCAAAATAGGGTAAAACATGAATAAGCGAGAAAAATCTTGTTTTTTAAATCATATGGAATGTGTTAAAAATAGTATATGTAGATAAAACAAAGATAAAATAGTCAAAAAGGCGTAAAATTTCAATATGCTAGAAAAGTCTTTTGGAAAGATTGAGAATGTGTTAATAATAGTCTCTGTGGATAAAATTGCAAAACTTCACATAACATTAGTGCATTGGTTTGTGTATGTTTTGCATCTAATACGCTTGTTGATCATAATTTTGAAAATTTTTACAAAAAGACAAACTCAATTAAAACTATTTGGAATGAGTACAATAAACACCCTTTCGCCCACTTTTTACCCTTTTTACCCTATATTCATAATCTTTCGAAACGATTTTTCTCGCATTTTGAAGTTATTGCCATTTTGACCACCTTTTTGCCCGTTTTTGCCCGTTTTCATCCATATTTACAATTTTTTAAACTTTCCAAAAGATTTTTCTAGCATTTTGACCACATTTCTAATCATTCGCAACTAAATTTCTTATTATTTATACTGGTACCCACATAGTACAATATTTTTAACATATTGTTTCGAATTGCCTTAATTCAACAAGGTTCGTTTTAAATTACGACAATTACAACAGTTTTACTTCCGTGTATTTTACTTGTGCAGTACAACAGTTTACTTTATTTACACGACATATTTTTTACAATTTTCTATATTAAACTAATACTTCGCGTTGCTAACTTTTCAGCGTTTACTCACAGACTGACTTAAAAGTCCAAAGACCTTAGCTATTTATACAAACTCACCACATACTCAGATGACGTTAGCTTTTTAGCAAATTCAAGATCCTTCAAGTCGTTACATTTGGTAATTTCTTCAGTGCTAGCAAGGCTACCAATATTTATCGCCGTCGGGAAGTGAGTAGAACACACTAGAATAGCGGAGAGATATGAATTCATAATACTGGTATGTTGTTGCAATGCACACTTTTAGGCAAAACACTAGTCGCACTGTTAGTTACAGTACGCCAAATAAGTAAGCATGCATATTACATTACTGTGACATAAGTAAAGCTTTTAATCGCAACAATATTCATAACAATTCGATAACACTTTTCTCGCACTTTGAAGTCTTACCCTAATTGTGCCCTTTTTAACACTTTCCCATACATTTAAACAATTTTCCCGTATCAGCAAATTTAAAATTTTTTGCCCCGATTTCTATTATTTCACTCATACAAGGTGGCGCAAAGTTAATCATCCAATGTTGTTTTTGAATAGTTTTTCTACTAAATAAAACAAAAAATGATTTCGAGTGGTGGAAATTTTTACTGGACCTTTACAATTTTTCTGTTAAGTGGAAAAGGTATTATTTGTCAAGTGATTGCCTGCAGTGTTGATACACATTTGTGCCCGTTTCATCACATTTTCCATGACTTTCCGCAAGATTTCCCGAGATAGCTCTTCGCATTCCTGTCGAATATTCTCCCTAAGGTATGCGTTTGTCTAAGGCTTGTTGGAATAAACCCGCGAGTTAAAGTAGCCCCAAAAAAGAGGTCTGGGATGGTTTAATCAGGGGATCTCGCAGCCATGGCAAATCGCCAAATCGGGATATTACGCGACCAGGAAACCCTTGCATCACAATGTCCATTGTGGCTTCTGTTGTGTGTGCGGTTGCACCCTCTTGTTGAAACCACATGTTACGGCGGTAAGACGTCGTTTATCATAGCCCTGTAGCGTTCGCCAGTAACAGTGACCGCATTGCCGTTGTCGTCCTTAAAATAATACAGCCTCATCAGTCCTTCCAAGTGAATTCCGCACCTCACAGTGGCTTTGGTTGGATGTAATGTCTCTTTGTGTATCATACGCGGATTTTCTGTACCGCTCATGATAATTTCCGATATAAAGTCGTCCCCTTCGTTGTTGAAATTGAGGATGGCTTAACAGTAATTCACACGCGACTGGCGATCAGCAAGCATTAACTGATGCACTGTTTTCACTTTGTTCGGGAACATGTGTAAGTTTTTCACTAAAAGCAGCTGTAGGGTCAGTCTGCTGATGTCCAATTGCGTGGGCCGACGTCTGGTTGAAGTTTGAGCGTTCTCAGCGACATTGGCAGCCACAACCGCGATATTCTCGGCCGAACGCCCAGTCCGATGGCCGCCACGCCTTGCAAGGTCTCGTGTAGTTCCAGTCTGTCGATCAGCTAGGCACTTGACTGCTTGCCCAGTTGGCGCGACACGGTTAGTATTTCGAAGTCGAAATTCACGCTGCGTCATTACCACCTACCGATTATTAGTCAAACAAATCGTCAGAATTGTTCCATGATCTTGCGAAGTATAGCGCTCCATTGCTTGTCTGTTTGTATACTGCAGCTATTTAGTTCACTTGGGACTGTCCTTGGAGGTGGAAACTTTGTGATAGCCATTCACCTGGGAGCGGCCAGAAATTACTCCTTTATTGGGTAGTCCAAGCAGCTCACTACTTCCACGCAGTATATCCTGGGCAATGGCTTATTGGAATGATCGAATGAGAAGCCCGAGTGGTAATGCAATCTCAGTATTATTAGCTGACCCTATCACTGAAGCTCGTCGAAGTAGTGTACATATTCTTCTGTCCTTTGAAGGTGGATGAGCCAACACTCCTGGCCAACGGCGGATAAAAATTTAAGAAACCAAAATCCAGTGTCAACATACTGCATTCTGATCCATAATGGGCGGCTGGGACATAATCAACCTGGCATTAAGTAAAATGCAAACCACGATGGGCTGGGTTTGCCTCCCGCCACTGGTATATAGACAATGCAAATACACAGAGAAAGGACCACGATCATAAGGACCACTATTTAAGGATATGTACCTGGAATATGTGAACGCTATACAGGACGGGTGCCACTTTCCAATTGGCGAACGTCCTCGGAAAATATAAAGCTGACATCACAGCGATCCAGGAAAAGCGATGGATAGGATATGGTTGCACCAGAAAGAAAAACTGCGATATTTACTACAGCTGTCATGACCGAAAGAACGAATTCGGGTACGGATTTATAGTTGGGAAGTGACTGCGACACCAAGTTTCTAGGTTCAACCCAGTGAGTAACCGCATAGCCACAATTCTCATCAAAGCAAAATATTTCAACACGCACCCACAGAGGACAAAGATGATGAGGTCAATGAATCATTTTATGAACGTCTAGAGGAAGTATACGAACGCTGCCTTGACCACGACATTAGGATTATTCTAGGCGATTTTAATTCCAAATTAGGAAAGGAAAGTGTCTTTCGACCAACAATCGGTAATCACAGTCTACTTGACAGCACCTCCGATAATGGAATAAGGTTGACGGAGTTCGCCGCTGCAAAGAACATGGTAGTTAATAGCAAACGATTCCAGCATAAGGACATACATAAGGCGACCTGAATATCTCACTTGGTAATCACACAATACTGAGCTGGGCGATAAACGTATAAGCCGAACACAGGAAAAGCTAGATATTGACAAGCTACAAATACCGGAGATATCATTGTCCTATCGACAGAATCTCTCTCTCCTGCTAGGGCAGAATACTCCCCCTCCCGAGGACCCAGATGCGCAGTGGAAGCACATCTCCCATTCTTTAGAAACCGGTGCAAGGAGTGAACTTGGCTATCAAAAACCGCAGAAGGATAAGCCATGGTACAACGAAGAATGTCGCATTGCAAAAAATGGAAGTGTGAGCAGAGAGAGTGAAAAAACCGAAATGTGGACGATGAATGGTGAATCACGCAAGTTATTACAGAGGGTAAGAAGATCGAATAACGGGCCTAATAATGGGCTGAATCTGGTGACTGATAACCAGTGTGTACTCAAAATGTTTAGATACCACTTTTCAGCATTACCCCACTCAGACCCTTCCACTGAAGATCAGGAGGTAATGATAGGGAAACGTAGTGCAGATTGTACGCGCCCCGACTCCCCTCACCACAATCACGGCCAGATTAGAAAGGCGATCTCCCGGCTTATGAATAATAAAGCCTCTGGTGCGGATGGGCTACCCGCTGAACTTTTTGCGAAGTTCTGCTAGCCCACATGCATCGACTTATATGCGGAATGGCTGGGGGAATCTATGCCTGACGATTGGAGTCTCAGTGTATTATGTCCCGTATTCAAAAGGGTGATCGGTGTGTTTGTTCCACCTATAGCGGTATCAGCCTTTTATCCATTGCGTATAAGGTCTTGTCGAGCGTATTATGTGAAAAACTAAAGCCAATTATTGAAAACCTGATTGGACCTTATCAGTGTTGTTTTAGACCAGGAAAGTTCACGACTGACCAAATATTCACGCTACACTAAATCCTGGAAAATACCCACGGAACGCAAATCGATACATACCACCTCATTGTCGATTACAAAGCTGCTTTCGATAGCCCAATACGGGGAAAACTGTACGAAGCTATATCTGAACTTGGGATTCCGGTAAACCTGATCTGCCGCAGCAGTGAAAGTGGGGAAAGACCTCACTGAACCATTCTGTACCAAGCGAGGACTTAGATAAGGCGACACACTTTCGTGCAATCTCTTCAACATCTTAATGGAGATAATAATGAGAAAGGCTGCAGTAAATACGAACAAGACCGTTAACACAAAAAGCCATATGTTGCTGGCGTATGCTGAAGACATAGACATCATTGGACGAAATTTGCGAGAGGTTACTGCAGTATTTTCAAGAATCGAAAAAGAATCAGCGAAGGTGGGTCTTGCTGTTAATGAAGGCATTTCAAAATTGATGGTGTCAACGACTAGAGAAACCTCTCGACTTGGTTCGCACTTGAACGTTGACAATCGATTTAATTTTGAGTGATAGATGAATTTGTCTATTTGTTTTCGATAACGTACCCGATGGAAGCAAGAAAAGAGGCGAGAAAAGGCGAAGGATACAGCCAGTTGGAAGAGCATGTCGAAATTTGTTTAATTTGTTTGTTTAATTAATATGTGTAAGACGTCTGACCTCATGAGGTTGTAAAATAGTCAATAAAAGTAAAATACGCCATTTGCAAAAATTGTAACGTCTACTGATAGGGTAATGAACTTTAAAAAAGTATGTAAATTTTTCCTATACTTTTCATTTAATAATTATAAAATATTTTCAAATTTCGGCTCGCGAATCATTCAATTTGAATTAAATGGGGAGCGAGCAATATTTTAAAATCTGAATATTAAAATTCGGCTCCCGAGCTAGGAATAAAATTCGGGAGTTTAAAAGCTTAAAATCTTCAAAGAATTACAAATTAAACTCTCTTACCGATTTAAATTTTTAGAGCGAATAGAAACGAATGGCTCTCCTTACTCTGGTTTTATGAATTCGAGCGGAATTTTGACAAATGAATCAGTTTCTAGAGTTGTCAATATGTATTGTTACGGTTAAGTAAAAGCTTTTACTTACTCTTATGGCCAGTTTTTCGGTCAGTGGTGATCTTCGTTTCTTAGTTAAATTGTGGTTAAACATCGATTTGCCTTATAGTCAGAACCATATTATTTTGAAAATCAAATTACTGACTGTCAAAGTGAGAAATGAAGATTGTATAAAATACATGTTTCAGATTTGCATATTTGTACACATACGTTGAGTCTAGATCGTTGAATTGTTGCGCCTATATAGTTTTTATACACATTTTTGTTAAAATGACTTCGATTTTATGAATCTATTTCTTATTTTACATAATTCCATTTTGTTTGTTCCCCTTTGTTGTTTTGGTATTTATCCCAAAACACACGTTTTTTCCAATAAGAATACAAGGGTTGCCATATTAGTTGACAATATGGCGACTTACATTAACTCACCACTGGAAAACAAAATGCTAAGTTAACCTCTAATTAACTTAGAATTAAGATTAAGTAATCCGATAGTTAACTACCCACTTAAAAACTGGTCATTTATGGCCACACTAACATTATGTAAATAACAGGGCGATTAATGCTGCACCTGAAAGTATACCCTTACCACAAACCAGTTGACGAGTCGGCTGCAAGTACGCTATTTTTAAAAACTGTTATACTATAGGTTCTGGAATCGGGTAGAACAATCTAGAAACTGATAGAGCCCCCCTAAACCCCTGAAAGTAAGCAACTCGAAGTATTAGTAAAGACGATGAATGTAGACGATTGTGAATGGTAAGTTGTGTAAATAAAGTGAACCTTTGTACTGTATAAGCAAAATAATATGAATTAAAACTTTTGTACTTATGGTAATTTAAAAACGAAGCTTGTTTTATTCTTCGGAATGAAACAGCGCTAAATGAACTATTAAGGAAATTCGTAACAATATGTATGCAGAACTCGTTGTATTCATGAACGCTGCTTTAAAGAAATTGTGCCGATGCTTATAGACGATAACACTGAAATTGTTCGTTGGAAATGATGTTGAAAATGTTATTTCGGTCAGAAATTCTGTTACGAAATTGTGTTTCTGTTTAAATTACGATAAATTCAACAGCTCTCTCTGTTCTACTTACACAGTACAATCTTAACTTATTACAAGAAGTCTTTTTCGATACAACTATAACTCCACGATTTATGCCTTTACCTAATTGAAACCGAGGCTTGCATCAGACTGGCTGCAAACCAGTTATTTATAACTGTTAAGCCATTTCCAGAGCCATATTATTGTAAAAATTTCTCTTCTCTATTGTTCTTGAAAATTTGGCATCCACTTAATATTTAGTGGTGAGGAGCACTCTGTTCTCGATTGTTTCAGATTCTTCTTGCCTCTTACCACCTCACTATGATGATTCGTCGTGAGGTGGCATGCGGCAGCTTTTCAACTTGCAGCAACGGCATACTTTTATGCGTAATTACATAATGCACCACAAACTGGTTGTTAACATTCTTATGTTATTTTGACATCAACGTTTGATCAACCTAACACGTAACGCATTTATAGTAACAATAGGACTTTGGCGTACAAAGTTAGTGAATCGTGAATCTGTATATTAGCCCAGTTTAGATAGAAGTATAGTACAATTACAATTTTACTCCTATCGAAGTTTTTTATTCCAGAATGGCTATTAAACCAGGAAAAGATTCTCCATGAAAATGCATACGTTTTGTTTGTCATTCATAATCAATTCTAATTCAACATTTTTTGAAAACAAAAAATTAATTATTGCAATTGGAATTCGAAACTGATTTATTTATTTTAATTCCTGGAAGTAAAACATCAATATAACATAAAATTACTATTTGTTGACTTTAATTACAAATATTTTCCCTAAAGTTCCCAAAGCATATATTTCCCTTCATCTTTAGCAATTTTCCATCTTCTGTATGCGAATTTCCCTTGGGGCACCCCAATTTACATTAAATTCTTACTACGATTGTATGCGCGTATATACTCGAGTTATTGTAATTACATCCCATCCCCCATTTAACAATATTGTGGTAACCCCTTTAGTTCGAATGTGTTGTTGCTTTCCATTATACCATTAACAACTAATAACCTCATTTGGATTATGTAATCAGTTAACTGTTAACCGTTTCAATTATAATCTCATCATCATATTTTATTGATTCAATTATTTCCCAGAAAAAGAATTAATAACTTCCCCATTAACACTTTAACTGAAATGTTAATTTACATACATACAATTCTTTTGTGGTTTAAATCTTTGCCAGTGTGAAAGAAGGAGGCAACTTAGGTTTAAGTGATAATTTGGAGACAGTGTCATATGATGTTTTGAAAATATGGTTACGATACAAATAAATGCTCGGTAGGTTTTGCTCAGTAAAATATTTCGGTTGTAGTTTGTAGTTCACGATACCGTGTCGATCAACCAGATAGCCTCCCAACTTTGTTATGGGACTGAATATTGTATACTACCAATTTTCCTAACGATTTTTTTGGTTTTGCGGAAGATATATTGCTGACCAACCAGCCGGCCACACTACTTTTGTATGTATTGTACCAAAATGGGTGTGGCACCCCTGTTTTATTGGGTCACTGGCGTTTGCCAAAGCCTGGTGTTGAATGAAACCAAATACCTAATTCCATTAAGATCGGAATTGTTTTACGCGATTTATCGTATTGACATCCTGAAAGAGCACACAGCTTTTGTATGGGAGGTACTAGAAGGGGCGCTGTCCATTTACAGAATGAAAACATGATTGTCACTGGCAAAATTTCATTGTGATCGATAAAGATGTATAGAATTAAGTTGTTCGCACGGAATATCAGAAACATGTATCCACCAACATTTTAATGTTTCTAAGAAAAGTTTAGCGACCAATTAAATTGTAGGAAAAAATGGTCATTGTTTTCAACTCCCATACAATATCTTTAAAACATGGATTTTTATTGTGAACAAAAATAAAAAAACAGGAGAATATTGTGGCTGGCCTATTTCGGAACGAAATAAAATGTTGATTAATATTTTTCACCGGAACGATCTTTGAACTCGGTTTTGAAATTTATAAAAAAAAAGTCAAAAAATGTGCTATTTTTTGGTTCACTTGAATAAAGGCACTTTATTATTCTTAAAGTAAGCGATGCATTTTTGTAGGGAACGTTTGTTTATTACAATTTATTACATCTTAATCATTTTACGAGTCAAAATTGAAAAACAAAAAATTTTAAATCTATCGGAAAAGACTAAAATCGATGTTTACGGTTCTGAAGGATATTTTACCCGCACGATAGCTAAAAATAATTGAACGAAGCCCAACAGTTGTCGACAATTACAACAAGGACCCGAGGGGTATGGAAAAAATTTTAAAGGAAGGGTTTCATTGTCTTTATCTACGTATCAGAATTGCTTCTAATTTTGCCTTATCCTTGTCAAAAATAAGAACTCAAGCTGGAGTGGAAGCGAGCCAGTACGCAGAGTAATTAAGAGCTGTGATTATCTTAAATACCTCAAATTAAAAAAAAACCGCCACTTAATGCTCCTCGTAAGGAAAAGCGGCTACCCAAGAGACTACTACATGAGCCAAGAGGTCATGTAAATGACTGGAGAACCGTTGTATTTACGCTGAGAAGATGTTTAATTTGGATGGGCCTGTTGGCTACAACTATTGTTTCCATGATCTGCGCAAAGAAAATCGTTTTTTGAACCGACATCACAGCCGAGAGGGTGGCGTTATGGTGTGGGGTGCTAATACGTACTATGGCACCATCGATCTTGAATTTCAAAGTGCAAAAATGACTGGTGCAAGGTATATTACGTTATTGGAATCGGCTTTTCCGAAGTTCAGTGAACTATTTGATCCCATTTCTTGGATATTGCAACAGGATAATGCCCCTATAAACAAAGCCTGAGTAGTAAAGGTGTTCATTGCATGCTAAAATGTTAAAATTCTTGACTGGCCACCCTATTCTCCAGATCTATACACACACACACAATTTGATGACAAGCAGTCACTAATTGAGGCCATTAAGGATGCTTGGAATCAAATTTCGATAGATTACATAAATTCTCTTTATCTCTCAATGAAAATCGGTTTATTTGAAGATCTTAAGAACAAAGGGGGTTGTACCCATTACTAATGGTACTTAACTAAAGTAAAATAAAAACAGTTTTTCATTAAAATTAGTTAACGCACATCTGCGGTGGAATTATTATAAATTTGTGCGAAGATTGTTCAGCATGACGTAAGTTTGAACGGTTTAAAAACTATGTTGTACCTAGAAGGTTGAAACGCATCCAAGAACATTTTACTTTTCCCAATTTTAACTAAAGTGAACCAAATTTTGAACAAGAAACTAATATTATGCAAATCCTCCGTGTTAGGTAATAAAAAGAAGAAAGTAGCACCTTTATGTTCGCCTTGGCCGTATAACGCATTTGTTGCAGTGTTTTTTGTAGCCAAAGAATTTTTTCTCTTCGTCAATATTTTGCTACATTCCTCATTAACATACAAATTGAAGTGGAAGAGCCATTTATATCAGGGCTAAAATACGTTAATATTTTTCTGTTGTTATTTTATAACAATTTTGGAATAATTGCTTGGGCAATCGTTAAAATCAATAAAACCTATAATTGTTATTTGTTCCTCTTCGACAGAAGGATAAAACAAATAAAATACAACCGCAGTACAATATTAAATGGTCCAAATAATTGAGATTCACTTGTAATAATATCGTTTTGATTAATGAAGTCTTAATGGAAATTTAATTGATATTCCTAGAATTGTACACTCAGAGAACTAATTTTTTGGAAAGAGGTTGTAGCAACCGTAAATTCGGCTGTTAACACCGAACAGAGGTTTTGCCACAACCGAATTGAGGTTGTTACGACCGAATTTAGTCCCCACAACCGAAATTTGGTTGAAGCAACCTCGTTTCATAACTGATTCGATTGTGACAACTGAATCTTCAATTATATTCTTTCAGTCAACGAAATATTCGAAAATTTTTACCAAATTCGTACCAAATTCGGTTGGAGTAACCGAATGTAGCATCAATTCGGTTGTAGTAACCGAATTTGGCATCAATTCGGTTGTAACTATGGAATTTGGTATCAATTCGGTCATAATAACCGTATCTAGATTTGCTGTAACCGAATTTGTCATGAATTCTGTAGGTACAACCGAATTCATTTTCAATACGGTTACCACAACATAATTCTACGTTTTTCAAATCTAACGTTTAAAATTCTACAGTCAAATATTATTTTAAAAAGAATTAAAGAATGTCAAGATTTTTTTGTGGTTATTAAGAAAGGTAAGTACACTATGTTTTGTATTATAACGACTTTTTTGCAGAAATTATTCAAGGAGATATCAACAGTTTTGAAGTTTTTCAACGTCGGTCATGTGATATATGCTGCAAAATGCTCATGTGAGTCTGAATACAAAATGATTTGCGACCTAAATCAACTGATGCAACACGTCAGAATTTTGGTGGTGTCCCATGATCGCCGGAACTTCAAAAAAGGCCGGAACAGGCATCTAAAACAAATGTATTACCCAATAGATTACCCGATGTATGTGATGTTATTTTCTCGCTTTGTAATTTTTTATAAGAATGCAGGACAATAAATCATCACTTTATTATAAAAAGGCTTTAATAATTAATTTGTGAAATTCGGTTGTAACAACCTCCAATTCAGCTGTGACAACCTGTAATGAGGTTGTGTCAACCACTAATGAGGTTGTTTCAACTTACAACGAGGTTGTGTCAACCTCTAATGAAGTTGTGTCAACCTCTAATGAGGTTGTGATAACCTAGAATTCGGTTACGGTTAATTCGGCTGTCTCAACCGAATTTTTGTGTGAGTGTATGTTGAAAGATAGTACAAGAGTTGTAGCGATAAATTGTAAAACTCCAGACTGGTCTGCTGTAAAATTGCCAACTTAGATGCGCACAATGGAATGGGGTAGTGCCAACTAATATTAAGGACAGTTTTGGAATATTGTTACGAACTTTCTAATTGTATTGGTTAGTGCTGTTTTATTTTATACCAACAGTGTCTTTATTGCACTGTACAGTACTAATTTAAGACTTTACAATAAGTCTTTACTCAATAACACTCTAATTCAAAGATGTAGACGCCTTTACCCGTTTACCCGTTTACACCTTTACCTTCAATTTCGCTGCAAATCTATTACACTGTGCGACACAAAAAAAAATGAATGTCAACGGATTCTGATAGAAAGGTGTAAAAAATATACGTGTATCGGCGTTTTGCCATATCTGATCAAAATTTCTTTTAGGGCGGGTCAAATTTTCCACCCCTCGGAACATTCCTGCAACATATTGGCATGCAAAATTGTGTGTTGCCTAATGTTAATTACGCCCAAAAGTATGCAAGTTAAAAAGTTAGTTGCTAGTTACCAAATCACCACGAATGTTTGATGATATAACAATAAGAGCCAGAAACAATCAAGAACAAATGCCAACTCACCACTAACCATTAATTCGATGCAGAATTTTCGTGAACAATGGAGAACTAATTATATGGTTCTGGGCACGGCTGAACTTATATTAATAACACCGTGAGACAAAATTAGATGTTTTTTAAAATGATGGGGTTCTGTCAACGGATTTTGGTAGAAAGGTCTACAAAAAAGTATACGAGTATCGGCGTTTTGCCCTCGGAACTTTCCGTCAACATATCGGCATGCAAAATTGTGTGTTCCTTACTTCTGAGGTACAAAATTAGTTCAGAAGTTTTATAGAAAAGATTCAGATAAACATTTTTGTGGAACAAATTAACCCTCTCACTGTCACGTATAACCATAGTTTTTACGTTTTTTTTTGAAAACTCGCAAAAACCCACTCGAAATTGACGGGGGCGTGGTCAAAGTGTTCTAATAATTGATAATTGATTGTGGCATTCGCTGTGTGGCTTGTGGCGCCGTCCTGTTGGAACCACATGTCCTCCAAGTCCATATTATCCAATTGGGGCGAAAAATATTCGGTTATCATTGAACGGTACCGATTCGCATTCATAGTAATGTGCCGGTCTTGATCATCACGTAAGCAGTACGGCGCAATGACGCCGCCGGCCCATAAACCGCACCAAACCCTAATTTTTTCGGGATGCACTGATGACTCATGGATTACGCGTGGATTGCTGTCTGACCAATAACGCATATTTTGCTTATTGACGAAGCCATTCAGCCAGAAATGAGCCTCATCGCGGAAGATGATTTTCCGATGAAAATCCGAATCATTTTCAAGGTGTTGCACAGCCCAATTCACGAACATTCGACGCTTATGGTGATCAAGCGGCTTCAGTTCTTGCGTCAATTTGATCTTGTAAGGATGCAGGCCAAGATCTTTTCGCAAAATTCGGCACAACGACGTCACAGAGATGCCCAACGCTTGAGAACGACGAGTGAGAGACACATTTGGGCTTTCTTGAACTGAAGCCTCAGCGGCAGCAATATTCTCGACACTACGGGCACTTCTTTGTCTCACTGGCACGGGAACATTTTGTACTGTGCCTGTGGATTCAAATTTTTCCACTAGACGCTCAATTGTTGATCTGGTAGGACGATTATGACGACCATAAATTGGACGTAGCGCTCTTAAAGTTGAGGCCACTGACTCCAAATTTCGGTAGTAAATTTTAATAATTTCGACTCGTTGTTGGCTCGTATATCCTACCGTGATGAAATGGCAAACCTTACTGAAGAGAAATGTGAAAAGAGCGGGAAAAAATATGGCGTCGTTTGCTGTCCCTATCGATTTACTTTTGTAGCGTCTCTGTTGAAAAACCCTTTATAAGTGTTTTCCGATCAGTTTCTGAATCTATTTCGTCAGGTTCGGAATTTAGTACATATCCTTTGATTACGCCAAGTTCGACACCTATTGAAATTGGTCTATCTACATCGTTCTACGTTTTGATATAGTTCCCAGAAAATTGTACCTCTCCAACTTGTTTCTAAAAATTTTGCAGGCATGTTGTATCTATGACAATGAGTGACATTTGAACTACGTTTTTAATCGCATTTCCTTTGGTGCAGGTTGCAAAAGTTCTCAACAAATTTTCTTTGGCTGCAAGTTTTTTATGATTGAACAACTTTGGTTCTGCTTTTGGATTATGGTTGCTTGATGTTTAAACTTTGTTTTCCATTAAGTCGAGAAAATGATATCGGGTAAGTATCCAACACCAGAGTTGATGACCATACAGGCCCGATTTATAGCATTTTCCATCACTCTTGACAAAACTTTACGCGACAAGTGCTCGTATTCTTCACGGATGTTCACTTTGAGAGCGCCAAGGGTGTGAGGTTTGTTGATATTGTCTCTTCAGTTAAAAAAACCCCATAAAAATAAATCTGGAATGGTTAAGTCGTGCAATCTTGCCGGCCAATGCAAATCACCAAAACCAGATATAAGGCAGCCTGAAAATGCAGACTAAACAATATCGGTTGTGGCTCGTGCTCTATCCTCCAGCGTAAACAGAACATCATACAGTAACTTTGAGCGGGTGTAATGGCTCTTCTTGTGTTATACGCGAATTTTCGGTGCCCCCGTAGCGATAATTTTTCTTATTCACATATCCACTGAGATGGAAATTGGCCTCGTCGTTTATGATGATATTGTTACGAATTTCCTTATTCGTCCTTCTTGCGTTGTTTTATTCCCAATAATAAAACAAGGTTCGTTTTAAATTACGATAATTACAACGGTTTAACTTCCTTTTATTTTACTTATATAGTACAACAGTTTACTTTATTTATAACACTTAACAAGTCTTGTATTTTACTATCAATTCGCGTTGCTTACTTTACGGGGTTTAATCACAAACTGAACTCTCCACTCCAAAGGCCTCCGCTATTTATAGCAACTCACCATACTCAAATGAAGGTATATCTAGCGAATTCAAGAACCTTCTAGAATCTGGATGTTATTGTTGTTGCTTATCTTTGTAGAACAATCTCGAATGGTGGAGAGTTATCTTTACTGAGGTGAATTCATGCTACTGGTTTAGCGAGCTGGTACGTTGTTACAATGCATACTTTCAGGCGCAGCACTAACCGCCTGTTATTTACATACTGTTAGTAGAGTCACTAACAGTAAGCAAAAGCTTTTACTTATTCGTAACACTGCCCCCCACTTAAGCCTGTTCGTCCCGAGCAGGCTCAACCCTCCGTTTTCCATACAGAGCTAGTCTTTCCAAATGCACGACTTTCATTTTAGCCCTTGGACTTTGACTTTTCTGGATTCTATAAACCACGTCATTTATTCGTTTGACAACCTTGTAAAGTCCTTCCCAGTGAGTATGAAGGTTGGGAGATAAACATTTCTTGCGCTGTGGGTTGAACAGTAAAATTAGCTGGCCTTCGTGGAATCCTTCTGAATTTGCAGCTCAGTCGTATCTGGCTTTCAGTTTATTACTGATCATCTTTATTTTGTTGCGCATAAATTCATGGAGATCATTAAGATCCCCCGTACCTTGGTAATTGACATCAATGTTCGCAGGGTCAGATGCTGGTTATGTACCAAACTCCAAATCTCCAGGCAGCTTCAGCTCAGTTCCGAAAATTACTCTAGCGGGTGTTCGCGATGGTGTCATGGATGGCTGACCTGTATGCCAAAAGGAACTTTGGTATGTGTTCATCCCAATCTCTTTGATCTGCGCCGATCACTTTTCTCAGGTATTCTTCAAGAGTTCGGTTGAATCTTTCAACCATTCCGTCAGCCTGAGGATGCCATGGCGTAGTTCTTGTCTTTCGAATGCCGTATGCCTCACACATTTCTTTGAAGACAGTGGATTCCAAATTCCTCCCCCGAGTGAAGGTCCCCGGGGGACACCAAAACGGCATATACAGTTATCCACGAACACTTTCATTATTGTGTTTGCTTCTTGATTTGGAACAGGGTATACTTCGGGTCATTTACTGAAGTAATGCATAACCACTAAGACGTACTGGTTTCCTGAGTTACTGACTGGAAATGGACCAGCCACATCCATAGCTATACGCTCAAAGGGTGCACCTGAGTTGTATAGCTGCATAATGCCATGACTTCTTCGCGTTGGTCCCTTAGCTGTCATGCATTGGGTGCAATTTTCTATCCAACCGGCTACCGCTTGTTGACAGCCAACCCAGTAGACCCGTTGCTTTAGCTTTTCAATGGTCTTGGTTATTCCTAGATGTCCTCCACTCGGGCCATTATGGAATTCTGTCATTATCTCTTTTTCCTTGGAGGAAGGTACCACTATTAACTTTTTGACTATTTTACCATCCTCACTTTCCCATAACCAGTATAGGCAGCCTTCCAATAATTTCAGGCTGTTCCACTGGGCCCAGTATGCTTTCATCAGGGGGCTCTCTGCGCGATATCATTGCGATGTCTTTCATCTTTATCTTTTGCAGAAATGATTTTTGCCAGTGTAGGGTCGCTTCTTTGTGCTGTTGACCAGTCGTCGTTGGATTCCAGTCGAAGCAGACGTACGTCAATGCTGTTTTCTTTCACCTCTGCTTTTGAGCAGTGTTTGCATTCCAGCTTGCATGGACGACGAGACAGGGCATCTGCATTACCGTGTTTTCCTCCTTTTCTATGCTCAATGCTGAAGTGATAGCTCTGCAGTCTTTCAATCCAACGAGCAAGTTGGCCTTCGGGGTTCTTAAATTGCAGTAGCCATCTTAGCGCCGCATGATCGGTTCTTAACTGAAAAAGCTGGCCGTACAGATACTTCTGGTAGTGTTTGACACACTCTATGACTGTCAGTAGCTCTCGTCTCGTAACACAGTAATTTTTCTCTGGCTTTGAGAGTATTCGGCTGTAGTACCCAATAACTTTTTCTTGGCCATTGATTTCCTGCGAGAGCACGCCACCTATTCCGTAACCACTCGCGTCAGTATCCAACACGAATTTCTCTCCAGCAACAGGATATGCAAGCAAAGGAGCCGTGCATAAATATTGCTTCAGTTGGTGGAATGACTCTTCTTGCTTTTCGCTCCAACAGTACGACCGATTTTTCATTGTCAACTCGTGAAAACTTGCAGCCACTGTGGCGAAACCCGGCACAAACTGTCTGTAGTACGTACAGAGTCGTAGAAAACTGCGTAATTCATGGAGATTCTGCGGTCGTGGCCAATCCTTCACTGTCAGGATTTTGTCTTCATCGGTGGAAATGCCATCCGCTGTCACTCGATGTCCCAAGTATTTTAATTCTTTCTGGAACAGAGAACACTTCTTCGGGCTGAGTTTCAACCCTGCCGCGGTTATACGTTGAAGGACTTCTTTAAGATTCTTCAGCTGTTCATCGAATGTTTTCCCCATGACAATGATGTCGTCTAGGTACACCAAGCATGTTCGCCAATGAAGTCCTTTCCACACGCACTCCATTAATCGATCGAAGGTGGCTGGAGCGTTACATAGTCCAAATGGCATTACTTTGAACTGCCACAGACCATCCGCTACGCTGAATGCAGTTTTCTCCTTGTCTTTCTCGCTGATTTCCACTTGCCAATAACCACTTTGCAAGTCCAGCGTGGAGAACCATTTTGTTCCTGACAACGTATCCAATGTGTCATCAATTCTTGGTAGTGGATAACTGTCCTTTTTGGTGACGTCATTGAGCTTTCTATAATCCACACAAAATCGGGTACTTCCATCTTTCTTCTTAACTAGTACCACCGGCGAGCTTCATGGACTTGAAGAAGGTTCGATTACACCATCCTTCTGTATTTCAGCTACCAGTTTCTTCATCTCATCTCTTTTTGCAAGTGGAAGACTTCTGGGCGCCTGTTTTATTGGTCTCGCTTCCCCTGTATTGATGTCATGCTTTACCATTGATGTTCTACCTTGGCATTCTTTTTTCAGGGCGAAGGCAGACGCATGCTTCCACAGTAATTGCTTTGTTTTGTTCCTATCAGAAAGCTTTAGTTCTCGCACCCACTCACTGAGATGCGACTCCAGCACTTTCTGCTCCTTTTCTGATAGTTTGCTGCAGTCAGAATTAACTTCACAGTTGATGACCGCCTCGGCTGGTGTACATTCTGCAATTTCTGTGCGGTCGCCGATCACCTCTTCGTTGTTGGACAAATTTAGAACTCGTACAGGCAAGTATCCTTCATTTTTAGTTCTTACTAGAGCTTTGGCAGTGATGATGTTATAGTTGTTTATACTTGCCGGTTCAACTACCCACAAACCGCCGATCTCACAATCTCCCTCCATTCGGGCCCATACTATGGTTTCTGAGTTTGGTGGCAATTTTACGTCTTTGTGAGCGATCAGCCTTTAATCTGTGTTGTATTGTGGTATCCCACATTGAGAGGAATTGCCACATTAGCCCACGTCAAAACTTGCTGCCCCATATCTAACTTGAGGCCTTGGGCAATCATAAAATCTGCGCCAATTATCGCTTCATCTACAATGTCGGCGACAATAGACACGTGTTCGATGCTCATGTTGGCAATGGATAACTTCAATTTAACTTTACCATGTACAGTTGCTGGTTCACCCGTTGCTGTGCGGAGTCTTGCACCATGTAACGATTCCATTGGTCCATTTATCAAATCAGATCTTGTGATAGATTGTGACGTGCCTGTGTCCATAGTCAATATGCGCTTCCGACCACCGATAGCTCCGTAGACAGTGAGGTTGTTGTTTTTCTGCTGTATTATTGAGATGGTGATCTTGCGGCCCTCGGTTGTGGGACCCAGTCCATGCCCCTCCGGGGTTAGCTCGTTTTAGTTTAACGGAGATTCATTTTGTACAGTAAAATTTGCCCGTTTATTGCCACGTTGAGGTGAGCTCGATCTTGATCGTTTTCGTGGCTCTCTGCAGTTTCGTGCAATATGACCCGGTTTGTCGCAATTGTAGCACTTTGGTCTCGGCTTACTTCCGCCTAATAACGCCTTACTGAGGGTTTGCGTCATTTCTTTAAGATCGTTTATGGTACCCTTAAAATCTCCTAGCTCCGATTCCATTTCAATTTTCCTAACTCTTTGTATTTGAGGCTTGGACACAAATTTCGCTGTCTCCTGTGCCAATGCGAACGAAACGGTTTCGGCGAATGTAGCTTTTTGTGTGGCACAAGTCACGTATTTTATGTCAGGATCACGGATGCCGTTGACGAATGCTTCAATCTTAAATTGATCCAAGAATGGGTGGGACTCACCAGGATAAGCCATCAACACCAAACGTTCCACCTCGGTTGCGAAGTCCTGAAGCGTTTCATTATGCTTTTGCACTCGGCCTCTTAATTCCATGCAATATAAATCCCACTTCTGACACCAATGTTAAGAATTTCCTTATTCGTCCTTTTGCGTTGTTTTATTCCCAATAATAAAACAAGGTTCGTTTTAAATTACGATAATTACAACGGTTTAACTTCCTTTTATTTTACTTATATAGTACAACAGTTTAATTTATTTATAACACTTAACAAGTCTTGTATTTTACTATCAATTCGCGTTGCTTACTTTACGGGGTTTAATCACAAACTCAACTCTCCACTCCAAAGACCTCCGCTATTTATACCTACTCACCATACTCAAATGAGGGTATATCTAGCGAATTCAAGAACCTTCTAGAATCTAGATGTTGTTGTTGTTGCTTATCTTTGTGGAACAATCTCGAATGGCGGAGAGTTATCTTTACTGAGGTGAATTCATGCTACTGGTTTAGCGAGCTGGTACGTTGTTACAATGCATACTTTCCGGCGCAGCACTAACCGTCTGTTATTTACATACTGTTAGAGTCATTAACAGTAAGCAAAAGCTTTTACTTATTCGTAACGATATTATATAAATTGTTGTGTTCCTCGTGGTCAACAGCTAAAAACTGATTCGCTGTCTGCACTTTTTAAAGAAACATCTGTAAGTCCTTCACCAAAATTCTCTGTAACAACCGACTACTGATGCCCAATTTCATGGCACGTAATAATCTTGGGGCAGGTAGCATCTCGTACTGAAATTCATCAAAAAGCAAACACTGGCATTATTATAATGTTTTTATACCTGGATACCGAGAAAATTCAACCCAGCGACAATGCATTTTAATAGTATTCTGGTATAAAAACAATATAATAATGCCAATATATTCTCTTTGATGATTTTCGGTACCACCTGTATGCAATTCACCCCTAGTAATTGGATTTATATTGTTACGAATAAGTAAAAGCTTTTGCTTACTGTTAATGACTCTACTAACAGTATGTAAATAACAGGAGGTTAGTGCTGCGCCCGAAAGTATGCATTGTAACAACGTACCAGCTCGATAAACCAGTAGCATGAATTCACCTCAGTAAAGATAACTCTCCACCATTCCAGATTGTTCTACAAAGATAAGCAACAACAACAACATCTAGATTCTAGAAGGTTCTTGAATTCGCTAGATATACCTTCATTTGAGTATGGTGAGTTGGTGTAAATAGCGGAGGTCTTTGTAGTGGAGAGTTCAGTTTGTGGTTAAACCCCGTAAAGTGAGCAACGCGAATCGATAGTAATATATAAGACTTGTTAAAGTGTTATAAATAAAGTAAACTGTTTTACTATAGAAGAAAAATAAAAAGGAAGTTAAACCGTTGTAATTATCGTAATTTGAAACGAACCTTGATTTATTATTGGGAATAAAACAACGCAAAAAGGACGAGTAAGGAAATTCGTAACATTGGTGTCAGAAGTGAAATTACGAATTAAGGACAACGATGAAGTTTGAAGAACTCGAAGTTGAACAACTAAAAAAGGAGTTGAGTAAATTGGATCAACCGACAGCTGGTAATAAGGTAGAGCTGCAGAGGCGATTAATAGAAGAATTTAAGCGCCGAAACATTGACATTGACAATTACCAGTTTGAGTGTAAAGAAGAAATGGAGGTATCTGCAAAGGAAGCAACTGGTAATATGGATGTTTCGGCAATGTTTGCAGCCATGATGGAAATATTTAACGAAAACTCTAGAATTATTAACGCGAAGCTGGATGAGAAATTTGGTGAGAATTCTAGAATTATGGACGAAAAACTTGAAAAGAAATTTGGCGAGAATTCTAGAATTGTGGACGATAAATTAAGCGAGAATTCTAGAATTATTCAGGAAACATCAAATGCCACAAATGAGAAACTGCAAGAAATCTCCGAAGTTATGAGCAATATGGAGATTCAAGTGAATGATAAATTCGAAAATGTTGAAGAAAAATTCGAGGTAATGATGCAGAAGATTGAAGAAGTCGAACATAAGTTCGAGGAAGTCGAACAGGAACTAAAAAATGATGTAAGCGAATTGCAAAGAAAAATTAGTGAACTTCAGTTGCAAGAGGGTCCGGTGCGAGTAATTTCTGAAGGCTCTAGTAGATTGAAAGCTCCCAGTTTCGATGGCTCTACACCATTCGATGTTTTTAAATTCCAATTCGAAATGGTCGCAATTAAGAACTTGTGGAACAGCAACGACAAAGCAGTAGAGCTAATTTTAGCACTGAAAGGCAACGCAGCAGAAGTCCTTCAGAGCATTCCCGTCAGTGCCAGAAACAGCTACGAGGATATACTGGCTGCGTTACAACGCAAGTATGGTGGCGATCACAAGAAGGATTTATATCGCATGGAATTAAGAGGCCGAGTGCAAAAGCATAATGAAACGCTTCAGGACTTCGCAACCGAGGTGGAACGTTTGGTGTTGATGACTTATCCTGGTAAGTCCCACCCACTCTTGGATCAATTTAAGATTGAAGCATTCGTCAACGGCATCCGTGATCCTGACGTTAGATATGCGGTGTGTTCCTCACAAAAAGCTACATTTGTGGAAACAGTTTCACTTGCTTTGGCGAATAAGACGGCAAGGGTTGTTTCAAGTCAACAGACACATCAAGTGCGAAGGGTAGAAACGGAAGGCAAATCAAAAGATTTGAAAGGCGCCGTTAGCGAGCTGAAAGAAGTGATTCGGATTCTCACGAAAGCGCTATGGCAAGCAACAAAATTGAAAGGTGACAAGCATGGCGAACGTGGCCATATAGGGCGGGACTGTAGAGACCTGAGAAAACGCTCAAGATCTCCAGCGATAACAGCCGATACCGGACGAGTAAATGACCGTCCACATGTAATCGAGCGTACGCAGGATTCTAAGGCTGAGATAAAAGAGCAAATTATTGACGTCCAATACCTGCGAATTGAATCGGACGACGAGTGGTTCACGGCACAGAGAAGTGATCCTGTATTGGCAAAAATTATTTTGGCAAAGGAAGAGGATAGACAATTAACGCGGAATGAAATCGCTTCAGAAAGCCCCATTTTAAAATCATATTGGGCCCAGTGGAATAGCCTGAGATTGCTAGATGGCTGTCTATACCGTGTATGGGAAAGTGAAGATGGAAAAGCGGAGAAAAATCTAATTGTGGTACCTGCCTTGAAAGTTGAAGAGATAATTGTAGAATCTCATAATGGTCCGAGTGGTAGGCACCTCGGAAAAAGCAAAATTAGGGAGAAACTAAGGGAACGATTCTATTGGGTTGGTCGTCAAAAAGCTGTATCCGAGTGGATTGCAGGCTGCACCCAGTGCTTGACAACTAAAGGACCAATGCGGAGGTGTTGCGAACAGAGACATCAGGAGAGCCCAAGTGCTCCCTTCGGGCGAATATCCATGAGTGTGGCTGGTCCATATCCAACAAGTAGCTCTGGCAACCAATATGCCCTAGTCGTTATGGACTACTTCAGTAAATGGCCCGAGGTGTACGCTATTCCAAATAAAGAAGCGAAGACAATAAGCAAAGCTATCGTGAACAACTGGATAAGTCGTTTTGGTGTCCCTTTAGAACTGCATTCGGAGCAGGGTAGGAATTTTGAAGCTGCGATCTTGAAAGAAATATGCGAGAGGGATGGAATTCGTGGTATAAGAAAGACATCAGTGCGCCCTCGGACTGACGGTACGGTAGAGAAATTTAATCAGGCTCTTGAAGTATATTTGAGTAAGATCGTCAGTAAGGATAGAAAGTTCTGGGACGAACGCATACCAAAATTCCTCCTAGCATACCGGTCGGCCACCCAGGATACCACTGCCCGAACACCAGCTAGTGCCGTCTTCGGGACAGAGTTAAAGCTCCCTAGAAATTTGGAGTTTGGCAACTGCCTAGCATCCGACAGTGGGAAGAATGATGGTATCCCAGGAGAGCTTAGCGAACTTCACGAGTTTGTTCGCAGCAGAATGAAGTGAGTCAGTAATAAGATGAAAGCCAGGTATGACCAAGCGGCAAATTCAGAAGGATTCCATGAAGGCCAGCTAGTTTTACTGTTCAACCCACAGCGCCAGAAGGGTTTATCTCCAAAACTTCAGACTCACTGGGAATGCCCTTACCAGGTTGTTAAACGAATAAATGACGTGGTTTATAGAATCCAGAATAGCCAAAGTCCAAGAGCTAAAATGAAAGTCGTGCATTTGGAAAGACTAGCTCTGTATGGAAAACGGAGGGTTGAGCCTGCTCGGGACGAACAGGCTTAAGTGGGGGGCAGTGTTACGAATAAGTAAAAGCTTTTGCTAACTGTTAATGACTCTACTAACAGTATGTAAATAACAGGAGGTTAGTGCTGCGCCTGAAAGTATGCATTGTAACAACGTACCAGCTCGATAAACCAGTAGCATGAATTCATCTCAGTAAACATAACTCTCCACCATTCGAGATTGTTCTACAAAGATAAGCAACAACAATAACATCCAGATTCTAGAAGGTTCTTGAATTCGCTAGATATACCTTCATTTGAGTATGGTGAGTTGGTATAAATAGCGGAGGTCTTTGGAGTGGAGAGTTCAGTTTGTGATTAAACCCCGTAAAGTGAGCAACGCGAATCGATAGTAAAATATAAGACTTGTTAAAGTGTTATAAATAAAGTAAACTGTTGTGCTATATAAGAAAAATAAAAAGGAAGTTAAACCGTTGTAATTATCGTAATTTAAAATGAAACTTGTTTTATTATTGGGAATAAAACAACGCAAAAAGGACGAATAAGGAAATTCGTAACAATATGATAAATGGTGTCTTCCATGAGATGTTTGGGACATATGTAAATCCGGCATCTGAACTCCGATTAGTACGAATATAGTAAACGAAAATGAGGATTTTATCACCTTTTTAGGTGCGTTATTAATTTTTTAAACTTGGTGAGACAAAAATATTTATTCGAGTTTTGAGACAAAAAATGGCGAAATTTTTCTCTAAATATTCTGAGGATTCACATTGGTGCACTCAGAAGTTACATAAAAAAATTGGGGACACATCAACTTATCCAGCTGGGAATTGCATTCATTGAAGGCTTCTGATCTACAAAATGTATCTTGATTCAAATTCAAAGTTTTTTTTATAGCGATAAATATTGAAATGTTCAGACAAACAAACTTTATTAGCTATAAACAGAACTTAGTTGTCGCCTATGGCTATTATAGTTAAGGAACCTCGGAGGGGAATTTGTTCGTTGAAGTGAGAGGATACAGAGCTATGAATTCAATATTGGGCTCCGAAAAGGCAGAAACATGGTAATTCTGATACCCGGTCACCTCGTTCATGCAAACTGAATTGCAAAACACTGCTCAAAACCTGAGATAATGGGAGACAATATTGCCGTCCATTTGTGGCGACTGGAATCTAACGAAGAAAAAATTATTTTGGCACAAGAAAAAGAAAGTCCCCTGATGACAGTATATTGGGCCCAGAGAAATAGCCTAAAATTTTTGAATAGTTGCATATACCGGTTATGTGAAAGTGGAGACGGTAAAATAGTTAAATAGTTAATAGTGGTGCCTTACTCTAATGAGACAGAGGTGGACATCTAGGTATAACCAAGGCCGTAGGAAAGTTATACCGTAGGAAAGCTCCACAGGGTTGGTTGTCAGAAAGCAGGTGCCGATTGAATAGCGAAATCTACACTATGTATGTCTGCTAAAGAACAAACGCCTAGAAGTGGTGGCCAAGTGCAACAATACTATTCTGGCGCAGCTCGAGCGTATAGCAATGGATGTGGCTGGTCCATTTCCAATCACTAGCTCAGGAAAGCAGAACGTCCGAGTGGTTATGGACTACTTCAGTAAATGGGCCGAGGTATACACTGTTAAAAATCAGGAAGCAAAAATAATAATCAATGCTTTTTGTAAACAACTGGAAATACCATTTTGGTGTGCCCTCACAACTTCTTTCTTACCATGAAGGCCTGCTAGAGTTACTGTTAAGAAAAGTTTGTCACCATAAATGCAGTCTCACTGGGAATGCCCTTATTAGGTTGCCAAACGAATAAATAATGTTGCCTATCGAATCCAGAAAGGTAAAAATTCAAGAGCTAAAATGAAGGTCTTGCATTTGAAACGATTACCCTCGTAGGGAATCGAGACGAACAGGCTTAAGTGGGGGAGAGTGTTACAAGAAATTCTCGACATGTTTTTCTTAATATCATATGTCCGCGAATTTTGCTGTGTATATCAACTGGATTAACTGCGCCTAAAAGTATGCCGTTAGTACAACATACCAGCTCACGAAACTATCATTGATGAATTCGCTTCACTACTGATTAAAGATCCTTCCAGAACAATCTAAAGACTGCTGATAGGTGGCGCCACCTTGAGGGGGATTAGGAACTTTGAAATGACGTTGTGCCAAGGTGTTGAATTTGTGTAAATAGCTGATGAGGAAAAAATTTAGTTAGTCTGAGTTTAGACGGTTAAAAAAAACGTTTTAGACGGCGCAAAAACGTATTTTAATGTGTTATGTTGTGCTGTAAGACTAAACCGTTCAACATATCGTCGTTTAGTAAGAACCTGGTTTTATAATCCGGAAATAAAACCGCGCTTGAGACTAATAATTGGAAAAATCGTAGCAATATATTGAAAATTATTGAGTTTTTGGCTCACTGATCACCACCCAGACCAAACGGTTGAAGATAGGATAATGAAGAATAATATTGCTTTTTTGATACATAGAAGCAGTTTCCTCTTTTTCACCGACCGATGGGACATATTACTTATACACATGCTTTCTTTCTCACAAGGCGTTAATGTGTTCGTGAACATTTTGGTTTCGAAGAAGAAAATCAATAACCTCGAATCCGCAATTAGAATTAAAAAATATCTTTGCTCTTAGGTTTTAGTCGTCAAAGGGTTAAATTACCCACTATGCATAGTCGGTGAATGAGGCGTTCAATTTATATATATTCTCAGTACACACCGGGAAAATATTAGTTGGAAATCAATTCAGGCATTGGAATTTGCATGCTAAAGCTATATTTTGATTAGAATTCATAATTGTCATACATCAAAATTATTTTCAGATTATATTGATAGACTAAAACTAGGTCTTACTAAATAGAGTTTGCTACTACAGAAATTAAGTTGTATTAACCAATTTGAGTATTTCAAAATCCTCATTCGTCTAAAATGGAAGATACAACTAATAAAATCTAATCACTGTAATAATAATTTAGTTTCTGTTACAAAAACACTTGTTACAAAGTTATGCATTCGATTTTTCACAACAGGCTTTGATGTTAAAGAGAAACTACGTATATTTGAATATTACAGGAGGACTTTACAGAAAAACTAGTATTTTACACAGAAAGTGATAAACAAAGTTGTGAAAAAACTATAAAGTGCATAGACATCATCCACCGAACAATATGATAACTATACATATGCACATTTTACGTCGCATAGACCCAGAATTTGATATGCTTTAGACAAAAACAATGGTTGACATATATATTTCTATACGATATCAAAACGTCAATAAAGTCCATGTATTCGACAAGAAGAATATACCCAGTTGATATATCTCACCACACTTTCGTTTGTTTCGTTTTAGCATACCGATGTATTATTTGGTACAACCGAATTAGTTTTTACATTTTTCGTTGATCCAACTAATAGAACATTCACCACTACAGAATAATTTGATTGCTACAACTAAAACTCGATTGACAGATCACATTTATTTCTTGTTTCTGTGGCTTCAACTAAATATTTCAGATCTTGCAACCAAAACTGAATTACAAATCAATTGATGTGCACAACATTTGGTGATACTGAACACAATTATTGATAATCACAGCTGAATAATGTGATAGTACAAGGAACCGGCAAATGTTAGTTGGCGGTAAATATAGTTGGGACAACGAATCACTTCTCTGTGTGTAGTGTTTATGTGATGGACAACAATGAAATAATTTGTCTTAATAGCTCGAATCGGTAGCTGGAACTAAATAACTGTCCTTTTAGTATCTAAAACTTAATTGTATACATATGTAACTAATATTTTTCGATGACTTTCTGTATAATTTAATGATAACGTTCCTTTTTTGCGTTTCATGTTTCCAAGACTAGAGAATTTTCTTTTCTTTACCGAATTTTACAGGCTATTAATTACAGGGTTCGTATCTCGTGGGTAATGGGTTACCCAGTAGAACGCATTTTTTATGTGTTCACATCTATAGGCGCGGGTAGGGACGTAACTCATAAAGTGAACATATCCAAACACAGTTTGTCTAACTGCGATCACACCAATTGTTTGGCGCTAAACTCCTCCGAAACGGCTGGACTGATTTGTATGAACTTTTGTGTTCATATCGGGTAGGTCTCAGAATCGGCCAACATCTATTTTTTATACCCCTAACTGATAAGGGTGACCCAACTCTATATAGAAGACAGATTTGTCCGACTGTGAAACACAGATTGTCAGACTGAGAAAAAATTACAGCAGACAGTTGTCCAAGCCCTTCGGCCACGGACTGTCCCTGCAGGCTGTGTCAGAGACACGGCCATTAAGTTTAACGTAGAATACGCCATCCGATAAGACAGAAAACATATATAACAATAAATTCATTTGCTTATATTATTATCATTTATTGTTATATATGTTTCCTGTCTTATCGGATGACGTATTCTACGTTAAACTTAATGGCCGTGTCTCTGACACAGCCTGCAGGGACAGTCCGTGGCCGAAGGCCTCGGACAACTGTCTGCTGTAATTTTTATATTTACCAACGGCATTTGATTCAAGTCTTAAAAAAGAAATATTATGTTCAATTTTTTTAATTTAATTTAATTTATGTATTTTAATTAATATTTTTATTGAAATAAGTTCTGCGAATGTTGAGAGGGCCGCCGTAATATTAAAAAAGGTTTACCTTATCGAGTCTTCGCATTAGCATTCGAGCGTTGTGTGAAAGCTTTACGCTTTACAATTCAAAATTAATGTTACAACAGCTTTATTGAAGCTTTCGCAAAAAAGCTTTATTACGTTAGCTTACTGTTTGTTTCCCTTTTTACTAGATACATGTTGCCAAGCAACATTAGCTTGCTGTTCGTTTCACTTTTTACTAGATACATGTTCCTTAGCAATGTTGAACAACCAAAAACACTCAACCAAACACCACACATATGTTTGAGTGGATGTGTTTAAACAATTTTCATTTGAGAAATTAAAATACTAGAAATATATCAACCAATATGAAATGTGTATCAAACGAAAGATAACAAAAAAAAATTTAAAAAAAATTCATCTAGCCGTTTCCTCAAATTCAATGAAATAAAGATTACAACAATAAAAACCTGACACGACTCCTCATACCGTAAGGTAAGACGTATTCTACGTCAAAAACACACACTGATGTAGCGGCAGCGAATAGTTGTCTTGTGTGGGTGCGGATCACTGTCAGATCAAAGAGAATAATGACGTGGTTATACGCATATACCAATGAGATATTAAGAGAGCAACGAAAATTGTGTGAACTTGCGTATTGTCTGTACGAACATAACAATGTATGTATTTACATGTGTCTGTTGCATTGCATTGCATTGCAAGTATTATGCAAGAAAATAATGACACATGTGCTTGTACTGGTCTTTAAATAATTGTAAGTATTAATATTATTTAAATGTAACGTCATCATATGATTGAACGCTGTTTTTGATGTGTAAACATCTATACGCTGGGGGTAAAAATCTTTTTCACAATACAATCACAAATTTAGAGTAAGATGTGCGATGTAATCGTTAACCAATCGTAAAGCGTTATCAAATCGGTGTGAGCTATGTATGAGTGTATTAGTGTACTCATACGCTGCATACAATATACTCAACACCATCTAGTGTGCAATAGTAGCGACTAATTTTCACTAATTGTCGTACATTATGTTATCGTAGGCAAATGAAAACAAATAAAAAAATGAATACAAAAACATTTAATTTTAATAACTTTTAAAAAGATTTTTTGCACTTTTAATAAAAAATTTACTAAAACAAAGCAAAATAAGGAAAACTAAAAACTAAACTTGTCAAATATAAGGAAAACTAAAAACTAAAAGTTTTCTTCATCTTTGAGATTGTCATTCAACTTAACAGCTGCATATAAGCACCATCTAGTGTGCAATATTAGCTACTAATTTTCGAAAACCATTGCTGTAAAATACCTACATACATGCATTACATTTCAGTAAACAGCTGACTAATAACTTGTCAACCGCAACAAATACAAAATAATAAAATATTTTACAAAACACCAAAAAAATTATAACTCAGAACATAAAACAACACAAAGTGTATCTAAGCTGAATGGAGGTAATGTTAATTCTAATAAAATTTCTATTAGATTCCAATATAAATTAGGATTATAACATATCTTCATTACGTACTGTTGCCTTACACTGAAACTGGTGCACGACAATTGGGTAACAATCTCCATCTCATGCCAATTATTATGGGTGGAGATTTTAATACAAATTGTGCAAACCCACAGTCGCAAGCTTTATCAAAATTTTTATTTGACGTTTTCCACTTGCATATGATCAGGTCTCCACAAACCCCCACAACTAACAATTCCACTACTATAGATGCAGTTTTCCATAGATTTTTAAATACAATCGAGTCAAAAATTTATATACCTATTTTAGTTACCATAAGCCAATATTAGCTATTTGTACTTAAGGCATTTACCATAGATGGGCACTTTGCAGTACTACTAAAATTTCAGTAAAAATAATTCTTTAACTAGTAAATTTTTACTGATTACAAAAATTTTTTTCAGCAATTTTTTAAAGTGCCTACATGATTACGATGAGGTGCATTGAATTTTCAGTAATCAGTACTGCCCGATTACTGATTATTATGAATACGGCCCAATGATTTGACTGGTAATGCAAATTAAATTTCATTATCAGTAAAATTTCATTATCAGAATTTTTTCAGAAATCAGTAAATTTACTGCTGACTGTAATTTTTAATGCAGTACATATATACTGCAGTGTGCCTATTTGCTAACCAAATAAGTTAAATAAAACAAACAAAAACCAGCAAATTCCTATGTATTTACAATATTGAAAGTTTTGATACTTTTAATTGATTAATTAAAAACATATACTAAAAGCATAACTACTTCCAACTTCATTACTAGATGTTTACACATCTCCCCTGTGATCGGACTCACATTATTTTTTTTTTTTTTTCAATGTAACATTTACTACTGTGTTCATAGAAATCGAACAGGTACCGTGTAACCAAAAGGTGTTAACACATCGCCCGTGAGTTCGAACACTCATTGGATTTTTTTAGCACGTCGTGAGCTGTCAGCTGTATGATATGCGCAGCACATCTGACTATTGACATTACCGATGCAATATCAGCATGAATGCTATCTGCTAGGTCTGGGCTTTCTATGTCACTTAAATCATTTTCCATTTCTTCTGATAAACAATCGGCGTCACTATATTCTTCCGAAGATTATCTTCTTGTTGTTTCTGCAACATACGGCTGGTTTTTATAAAATTTGAACCCTTATCAGTTGTATTCGAGTATATTTGGTGGATACCTATACCGTAAGTTCCAAGGCAGTTTAAAATGTCCTTCTTCAAATATATTGTCTTGTGACGTCTATGTAGCTGAATCATGTCTATGTGTATGTCAATCAAAAAGCATATTACACTTTTTTTGTATTGCTTTCGAATTCTTTCACAATAAAATTAAAAATCGTATAGCAAAAACGTAATCTACATAAAATTCTCCGAAGAAACCATGGGTCTAAAATCAAACCCTAATCCGCGCCTCTCGACTCGAAAATTTTTGTCCTCTTCTTTCGCTAAAATTATTTTCTTTTTTTGAAATATATTATTTTTTATTATATTATAGTTTATGCAATACAGGTTTTGTTTTGAGACTAATAAAAATATTCAATTATGAAAAAAGCAGTTGAACCCCAATTTGCCTCCTCTGATTTGCGTTCTATATAAAAAATAGTTAGAACACGTTTTACCTAAACTGCGTTTTGCATACTGAAAAAAATTTTTTGAGTGTAATTTTTTTTTGTATTTAAATTATGAAAGAAAATTTGTTTATCTATGTTCCTTATAAAAATATTAAATATTAAACTATATACAAACTTTTTTAGTTGGGTGAATATTTTTTAATGTCAAAAAATTTTGAGTGTAGCAAAAATAAAAAGTCCAAAAGAACTACCATACTAAACAACTTTATTCAGAAAATTGGATTTATTTTTGGAAAAGCAATTTTTTCAAACATTAATTTTTTTGGCAAAGGCGGGCATATACATTTTCAAGTCGAGAGGCGCAGATTAGGATTTTCTTTTAGATGCATGGTTTCTTCGGAGAATTTTACGTAGTTTACGTTTTTGCTATACGATTCATCAACCAAAATATCAACCCGCCCTTTTGTACATACTTACAGTGTATTATATTTAAATGCGTTATAAACTTCGGTTGATAATTGTTAAATACACTTGCAATAACTTTGGGATTTGTATATAACATACTCACCTAATGTATTTATACAAATTTTGTAATCCTGTACATACTGTATATTTATACCTAAAATACTTTTATCCATTCTGGTGGCAATATCAATTTTGAATAAAATCATTTTGTTTTGAATTGTATTTTTAATAGCTTCCTTAATAGTATCACTTGAACTATGAAGCAATGTTACAACATTTCGGGAATTTAGATTAGTGGTGAATTTCGTTTCATATGATCCAATAAGCGTTTTGAAAAATTCGCCGTCATCAAAAATACGGAAAGAGAAATTTTTGACCGCTATTAACCCAATGCAACATTTTAAAAATTTGCTTTTATCGATGTCCGTTGTTAGTTTACCTAGTTTGGGTGAACTAATTGAATCCTCTTCGTCGCCTGGAAGGTCAGTGTCAATATTTTGTTTGTTAAATGATGTTTCAAATTTTCCATTCTTCTGGATTTAAATTGTTTGCCGCATTCTAGACACTGCATTCCTCCACTACTAAAAATTAGAAAACGATCCACGTTGATTTCTAAATGCAGATCACAACCTTCTTTCAACACAACAGAATGCAACTGGAGTTTTAGTTGTAGATATACAAATACATAATACATATTAAGGAAAACAGAGTTTTTTGACAAACCCGAAAACCTTGTTTATGTTTTCGATTGGACGCCCGATTCCGAGATATAGACGTGTGAAAAATTTTAGTTTTAGCGATTTAAAAAAAAAAAAGTGATGCCTTTGGAGGTAAATTGGACGTACCGTTTTCGAGTTAAAGCCACTTTTGACGTAGAATACGTCTTACCTTACGGTATGAGGAGTCATGTCAGGTTTTATTATTTTAATCTTTATTTAATTGAATTTGAGGAAACGGCTAGATGAATTTTTTTTAAAATTTTTTTTGTAGGTAAATGAAGATGTTATCTTTCGTTTGATATACATTTCATATTGGTTGATATATTTCTAGTATTTTAATTTTTCAAATGAAAATTGTTTAAACACATACACTCAAACATATGTGTGGTGTTTGGTTGAGTGTTTTTGGTTGCTCAACATTGCTTAGGAACATGTATCTAGTAAGAAGTGAAACGAACAGCAAGCTAATGTTGCTTGGCAACATGTATCTAGTAAAAAGTGAAACAAACAGTAAGCTAACGTAATAAAGCTTTTTTGCGAAAGCTTCAATAAAGCTGTTGTAACATTAATTCGCTCGAATGCTAATGCGAAGACTCGATAAGGTAAACCTTTTTTAATATTAGGGCGGCCCTCTCAACATTCGCAGAACTTATTTCAATAAAAATATTAATTAAAATACATAAATTAAATTAAGTTTAAAAAAATTGAACATAATATTTTTTTTTTAAACGGACTTGAATCAAATGCCGTTGGTAAATATAAAAATTACAGCAGACAGTTGTCCGAGGCCTTCGGCCACGGACTGTCCCTGCAGGCTGTGTCAGAGACACGGCCATTAAGTTTAACGTAGAATACGCCATCCGATAAGACAGAAAACATATATAACAATAAATGATAAATAATATAAGCAAATGAATTTATTGTTATATATGTTTTCTGTCTTATCGGATGGCGTATTCTACGTTAAACTTAATGGCCGTGTCTCTGACACAGCGTGCAGGGACAGTCCGTGGCCGAAGGCCTCGGACAACTGTCTGCTGTAATTTTTTTTATTTTAGCGATTTTCTTATTTTGGGGATTTTTTGAAAAAAAAAATGCTTTCATACGAATTGGACCACTTTATGAAAAGCCCTTAGAAAACCGGAAAAATTAATTATTTTTTCGAATGGACGCTCCGTTTTCGAGATATAGACATTTTTTCCAATTTTTTCATATTATCGATAAAAATGGGGATGAGTTACCATGGGTAACCCATTACCCATAGTCGTGGGTAGCTACCCGTTATTTTCCCCATTTCCCTGAGGGTAATCGTGATGAGTAATTCCCCATTGTCGTGGGTAGCTATCCATTTTTCCCCCATTACCTTGAGGGTAATGGGTAATCGTGATGGGTAATTCCCCATTGTCCTGGGTAGCTACCCATTATTTTCACCATTGCCCTGAGAGTAATGGGTAATTCCCAATTTTCGTGATTAGCTACCCATTATTTTCCCCTTACCCTGTGGGTAATGGATAAACGTTCTTTACACATTCCCCACGACGATATTTATGGGTTACACATTAGAGTTGAGTACTTCACGAACCAACTAGTTCAATTGAACGATTCACTCTTATGAACAAGCTGAACTAGTTCACACTGTTCCGCTCTTTTGTTTCAGTAATTCACATATTTCAGCAGTTTTTTGTATTTCAGTTGGCAGTTCTCTCCGCCATTTTCTACTTCTATTCTCTTTGTCTCACTCAATTTGCACAATTTCTATGGAACAGCTGATCGAAAAGGTACTAGGGAAATGACGTAGAATGAGAGACCAAAGAAGACATTCAGATTATAGACCATGCAGCAAACTAAGTTTAAAAGTGTTTAATTGATATTAATGACACCTAAATTATGTTTTATGTTGTTTGAATCGAACGAAATTACTCATTCCCTTTTATTTCTGTCCGCATTTTTCCAACCAAAGAGTAAATTATAAAAACAACTCGAACTCGATGAAATGGCCTTCTACCTCGTCGTCATCAAGAGAACACGAAGAGAGGCATAGGGCTCTTTTCAATTTCTCGATGACAAAGGTGCCTAATGTAGCAAATCTTTGTGGAATGGATATTTAACCGTCTTCTGCACAATCACTACTTTTGTTCCAAAATATAAAAAGGTTCGGCAACGGAATAACCCAATCGTTAAGCCGATCTTCAATAGACGGATTTAGCATAAACAAATATCTGCAAAAATTAGACCATTTTCGCGATTATTCGCTCATTAAACTAAAACTACAAGTTGACTGAAATGAGCAGCTTATATGAGTAGTAGGGATATGAGAGAACTGGGACAGGAAATGACGTCATAATGTAAACAAACAAATGACGTCATATCGTGTGTCTGTCCACGTCTGGATGCATTATGGGAATGTTTATTTAATGTCTGTCCACGTGTGGGTCTGTTGATTTAGAGGGTGGTATGTTTTTTTAAGGAACTACCACATATAAGTAGTTTCTGTCCGTCTGGAAAGTTTTCATACAAAGTGTGGTTTGTCCCCTCATAAATCCGGAGGTGTAGAGAGACATGGGTTAAAGTTCTACATTGGGTTCTACGCTATCAGGCTGGTATGTATACATACAAATCACTGGTGAAGTGTTTTTTTATTACACCACCACTTGGTACGATCCTACATACTTAAGATTATTGCAAGTGGCTTAGATCAAATAATAGTGCGGAGGTCGTCTATTGGTTCTAATCGCCCAGGCTTTGAGTACGTCTTAGTGAGTTAAACGGATGGACGGACATAGTTCTTTATACGATCCTAGATACCACCATATGGAAAGTGGATGAGAGGGGTGCATGGTATACATTATACCATCGCAACCGAGCAGACACTGAAGATTATACCATAACTCATATACTAATTTCCCACAGTATATGATTGCAAGTGGCTTAGATCCAATAATTTTGGGCAGGTCGTTAATAGATGGGCGGGCATAGCTCTTTATATGATCCTACAAATCATAATATATAAGTAGTTTCTGTCCGTCGGGCTAGTTTTCATACAAAGTGTGGTTTGTTCCCTTGCAAATGCGGTGAGTGCACTGCCCAGAGATTTATCCTCTGCGTTTTGATTTGAATAAGCCTTTCGCTATTTGTTTAGTTTATCGAACTTCTATATTGGGTCAGTTTTCTGGGCTAGTGCTCTACATTGGGCACTGTGGTAGAATTCGTTTAACAAATCAGTTAATCTTCAGTCCTCACACGGAAGTGAACTAAAATTTTTTAAATCGTGTTTAATCAAAAAAAAATATGGCTCCCACAAAATTAACCTGCCACTTCTGCGGAAAGACCTTTATATCAAAATTATTAATAGATAAGCATGAAGCTAATCATATAGCGGACATAGTCTTCGAAATCGAAGATCAGGATCAACAACAACAATTACAGATGAATTATCAGCAGCAGCAACAACAACAGCACTTTCAACATGGACATCAGCCTTACTCAAGGCGCGATCTCCAACAACAACAATACCGAAATCAAATGAGACCATCTACACCTCTAGATGAAAGACCTTCTACTTCATCAGCAGCTAAAACAACAAAAAATGATCTTCGTGTGCATCCATACGAGAATACTGCATCACACAATATTAGAAACACCACAATGTGTACTGATTGTAAATTGCAGATACCGGTAGCCTCATGGGTGAAACACCTTACCACAAATGTTCACAAACTAAACAATGCAAAATCAATAAATGAAAATATTAAATTAATTGATAGTGCTTGTGAAAACCGTATAGCTATCTATAGGTACACAAAAAATGGTGAATATTTTGATGTAGATACATTTCTATCAAATGACCAAAATTCAATAGTGAAACTTATAGCAAATTCTGTTGAGATACATATTGTTATAAAGTTCAATGTGGAGTTAGCTGTTGAATATATCAAGCTAACTAAAGATGCTTTAGAGGTGAAAATAATCTATCACACTTCCAAAATGAGTCTGTTAACAAAGTCAGACAATGTAAATGAAGCTATTCAGAAACATATTGATGAAATTAAATATAAGTTATCCGAGTTCCAGGAAAGAGATTCTGGATGGACGCTAACAAATATAGAGTGGTTAGAGATAAACATCAACAAAACTACACTCATAAAAGGATCATCTTATATCCCAACACCTGCATTATTACGCAGTAAAAAAGGGTGTATTAATATAAAAAATACAGATGAATATTGCTTCAAATGGTGTGTAATAGCCGCACTTCATAATATTCAGATACATAGAGAAAGATGTACAAATTATAATGTGGAGAATATTAGTTTAGAAGTTATACGCCTGCCTTGCGGACGCGAACTAAATTTTAAAAATTTAAAATTTCCTCTCGCGATTAGAGATGTGCACATCTTTGAACGCAATAATACAGACATTAGTATTAATGTTTTTGGCTACGACAAAGAGAAGAATATTATTTGCGGACCTTACCACATCACTAAAGAAGAGAAAACTGTCCACATAAGTTTATTGTTGTTGGAAGATGTAGTGGAATCATGTGTCCAGGGAACATATACATATAAATCTCACTACATCTATGTTAATGATTTGTCAAGGTAAGTTTTACAGTCACATAACATTTATCTGAAAAAAAAATAAACTATAAATTTTTCTGTTTTAGACATTTATCGAATCAGTCATCGAATCATAATGGCAGACAATTTTATTGTAATATATGTCTCCATCAAACAACCTCGGAAGATGTGTTGAGGAGACATAAAAAGCAGTGTAATAAAATCACTGCAACAATGCCAACGCAGGATAATATTCTGAGTTTTAAGAATTTTGGCAGGCAAATGGAAGTGCCATTTGTTATATGTGCAGACTTTGAATGCATATTGGAGGATATCGATGTAGGTTTAAATAGTAGTAGGAATAGTAGTTATGTAAAAAACCATGTACCATGTGCATATAGTTTTTATGTAAAGTGTAGACATAATAATAATTTAGATAAACTTGTTAAATATGTAGGTTTAGGTAGTGGGGATAATGTGGCGAAGCATTTTGCTAATGCCATTTCCGCTACATGCAGAAATTTGTATAAAAATCATCTTGAGCCAACTATAACGATGACCTTACTAACACAATTAGAAAGAGAGGAATTCGAAAACTCTACTTCTTGCCATATTTGCGGTAAAGGGTTTTCACCAGAAAATTATAAAGTTAGGGATCATTGCCACGTATCAGGTAAATATAGAGGATCGGCTCACAATAGCTGTAATCTAAACTTCCAAGTTCCAACATTTATACCTATATTTTTTCACAATTTTTCGGGCTACGACTGCCATTTATTAATAAAAGATCTAGTGACAGTCGAAGGTATAACAAATCTAATACCTTTAAACAAAGAATTGTATATTTCTGCGAGGCATACCATTCAAGTATATGATGATAATTCGATCGAGAAGAAATATCATAAGGTTGAAATGAGATTCCTCGATTCTTATAGATTCATGGCAGATAGTCTAGACTCGCTAGCAAGGAATTTGTCAGATGATGATATGTCTGCTATTCGGACACACTTTCCTCAAGATAATAAATTCAATCTTATGAGAAGGAAAGGCGTTTTCCCTTACGAATACATTAATTCATTCCAAAAATTGGAAGAGACACAACTTCCATATATAGATGCATTTTCCAGCGTTCTACATAATTCTAAGTGCTCGGACAATGATTACAGTCATGCAACAAAAGTCTGGGATACATTCAGTTGCGGAACTCTTTCTGATTTCATGGAATTATACCTTAAAACTGATGTATTATTGTTGATTGACATTTTTGAAAATTTTAGGTGTATTTGTATGAGAATATACAACTTAGATCCCTGCCATTACTTTACAACCCCCGGCCTTTCTTGGGATGCAATGCTGAAGACAACTAAAATTTAGTTAGAACTTTTAACAGATTTGGAAATGTACATGTTCTTCAAACAAGGTCTACGAGGTGGTCTTACTCAATGTAGTAATCGATATACTAAAGCCAACAGTAAATACATGAAAAATTATGACCCCAATAAACCGTCAGAGTATCTCATGTATTATGACGCTAACAATCTTTATGGTTGGGCTATGTCTCAAGACCTACCTTATGGTGGGTTTGAATGGGTTGAGGAATTCAACCATCTATTAAATCCCCATTCCATTTCAGAAAACTCTACAATTGGTTATGTGTATGAAGTGGATTTGGACTATCCTCAAAACATTCACGATCTTCACAATGATCTACCATTTTGTTCTGAAAATCGGGTCATAGGTTGCACGAAACAAAAAAAATTGATTGCAGATTTATCTAAGAAAAGAAACTATATTTAATACATTATAAAGTTCTTCAGCAATGCTTAAAAAATGGATTAGTTTTGAAAAAAGTCCACCGGGTTCTTTCATTTAAACAATCACCATGGTTGAAAGAATATATCGATCTAAATACAATGTATTTAATGCATCAAATACGTTTGAAAAAAATTTTTTCAAATTATTAACTAATGCAGTATATGGTAAGACCATGGAGAATGTGGATAATAGAAAGGATGTGAAATTGGTTTCGAAATGGGAAACATGTGATAGGAGACGTCTAGGAGCAGAGGTCTTAATCGCAACACCAAACTTTCAGAGCATATCAAGATTTTCCAATTCTTTGTGGGCTGTGCAAATGAAACGTGTCAATGTGAAATATGATAAACCAATATATTTAGGATTCTCTGTACTAGAGCTATCGAAGTTGAGAATGTACAATTTCCATTATGAGTACATGAAGCCTAAATTTGGTGAAAGATTAAGTTTAAATTATATGGACACGGACTCATTTATATATATTTCATACAATCGGAAGATTTGATGCTGATATTAGAAATGATATACCGTCAATGTCTGACACGTCAGAATACCCTGAAAATAATATTTTTAATTTTGCTCGCATAAATAAAAAAGTTTTGGGTCTGATGAAGGACGAAAACCATGGAGCCATCATGACAGAATTTGTAGGATTAGGGCCGAAATTATACTCATTTACCGTGGAAGATGGCAGGGAGGTTAAATAGGCTAAAGGTGTTAAAAAATGTGTGGTGGCACAGTATACAATTAATAATTATAAACAATGCTTATTTAGGCGGGAAGTAAGTAGTGATTTTATGTATACTTTTACATCAAAGTTACATCAAATGCTAACAACAAAAATGTTGAAAGTCACATTATCCCCCGTTGATACAAAAAGAAAAATTAGAGAAGATAATATTCATACATATGCTTGGCATCATTATGCAATAGAATAAATGAATAATTTAACTTATAAAAACAACAACAACAAAATATATGTATATATGTATAAGAAATTGTAAAATAGTTTAAATACCTGTTCAAAGAAAAAACAATAAATAAACTCAAGTTTTAGATCATCAATATTTTCTTTCTACAACGTAAGTATACAATATATCCATCATCATTTTATATAATCCTTCGAACAATTCCTGTCAATGGTGTGTACTCCACAAGTCGACCATGTAGTATTAAGCAATATGCATTTACGGTTTAATTAACTGCTTTACTAGTTTCAAATTCAATCTTCACATCAATGGGCCCACCTTTAATCATTTCGGCTTGATGACTGACATCTATCGTAATTATTGGGGTATCTTTAAAATTTTCTCGTGATAGAAGCGGTTGGGGTTCTCTCTGGTAGTAATTTTGTTGGAATTTTGCATACATTTCGTACAAAATAGCATATCGATTGCTTTGAACTCTTAAATTTAAATCGTCATAAGGATAAGACATAGAATTTAAATGTACTTTAGTATTTGTTAAGTTAGCATGAACAAATTTATTATTATTTTCGAAGACGAATAGTATGAATCGCGGCCTTTCTCTGTTGACAGACATCTTTACATTCCAATTATGTTTGGTTCCACCTCGAAGCATCGGATTGAAGTAGCAATCCCAACTACGAAAAGCTATCGGTAAAGCGGATCCAACTTTAATGGTTTTCATAATTTTAATTTTTGTCGGATCAGAAAGTTGTATATAAGGAATTCGCCAAGTCATTTTTGTAATATTTAATAATATAATTTCCTTGTCAGCTGTTGAGTAACATACTTTTCCATCATTAGAACTTCGAAGAAGAATTAATTCGTGTTTACTATTCAAAATAATTTTGTTGAAATCTTCAGAAAATCCCATTAATATCTTCAGGGGGATGTAAAAGTCTAGTGACTGAGAGGATAAATCTTTTCCATTATTCCGGCCAGCATTTTGCATCATATTGCTTTCAAACTCATTTAGCGATACATAGTTTTTAATATTAGTTGATATACCCAAATATCTAGTTCGATCAATTTCGATACCATTAATCTCATAGCGTATTTCATCAAACATTTGTGCCACACAATTACTTTTAAATTTGGCATTGGCAACCTCTCCTCCTCCAGGCAATGATAAATGACATTCTAAATGTATGTAACTCTCACAAGGTAGTACATATAAATCTTAATTTTGAATAGTGAATCTGATTTCATCATTATTTTTCTAAGATTGTATGTATGGGACGTAGCTGTGATAATCCTTTTTTATGATATTATCATCTGTTAGAGGGTTTTCAGTAATATCAAGTATTTCAGACATTATGTTTCACTTCAAGGTTAAGAGATTTTAGGAAATACTTATTTTCTTCTGTTAATTGAGGTCTTGATGTTTTGACTGTTTGAATGGGAGTGCTAACGATTACTTTTCTTTTTAAATATTTATTATCATTTTTTTTTTTACTCCGAGATGTAAACGGAGCGTGATTTCTTCACCTCGAAAATTTATTAATCGTCCCACCTGATCTACAACCCAAACCGTGAGAGAACTTACTTCTTTGACGTTTACTGGTAAATAAATGAGACTACGAGGTATTTCATCCAATTTATAACCCGGAGGAACGTCTAGCGCAAATTCATGAAGAATGTGCGCTGGTAAATTATTGACATATGATCCTGTTATGATATTACAATGTACTTGCAACGCATTTACTTTTAAAATATTTACAGGTAGAGTTGACGCATGTTTTTTATTGGGCTTTAGTACTACATAATCGGCAAACCCAAACAACTTGCACGATTAAAGAAATTAGGATCATGGGAGGAAAATACGTCGATCTATAGTGTATTGTTGTTTGCTTCAATATTAATTGATTTATTTTCACTTTGTGTTTCATACACTTTCGATAAATAATCAACAATGTCTTGCAATTCATATGACCCAACAGGTACTTCAATTATATTATCACCAATATAAAATAAATTGCTATCCCAGTCAACGTTTGGAATGGAATTCTATGAATGAAAATCCACGAGAGAACATTCATATTCCCCAGACAAGCTATTGGAGGAAAATAATTTGCTTTCAAAACTGAAGTATTTCCGCTTAATGCTAATGTTATTGACATTGCGAATGTTAAAAAGAGTGTTGGGTCACATAACGAGTCACCCTAATAATCAACACAGATTGGAACTTCTGATCACTCATTCCATTACTTGCATTACTTGCATTACCATAATTACTTTCTAACTCAACCAAACCTCTTTGCATTGTAACCATTGCAATCTAAATACAAATTTGTTTGCATTCCCATATACTCATTACACATGACATACGTACAAACTTGAAATTCTATTCTCCTTGCCTAAAACCCTGTTCTGCATATTCTCTCAGTTTCATAATTCAATCCTACTGTATTGAGAATCCCTCATTATAACTAAGTTAGATGTTAAGAGTTTTAAAATAAATCAGTCTTCTTTTGACCACCAAGCTCATTTGTTGTGATAATTAAATTATTTAAAAGCACAGCCCAAGTAACTTCGTTTCTTCTTTTTTTGAAGTAAAATTGCGTTTAAGAAAAGGCTCTTAAACCAAAATTTTTTGGCGCCCAACGTGGGTCAGTGCATTTAATAATTATTATTTTAACTAAAAATATTTAGTGACTCTAAATAAAAGGCAGATAACATTCTGAAGAATTTTTTAATAATAAAGGTTGTCGTTTTTCTTTGAACTTGGTGGTCATCGGTCATTGCATCACCAATCTCATTATTGCTGGAGACTCACATTGTTGAACATACATAAGAGTTCATCCAATTGTTTTGCCCTAATAGTCAGAAGGGCGAGAAAAGGTCATTGGGACCACGCGCCCTTACAATCGTACGTAGGTCGGACCAAGGTTATTGGAACCACGCCACCATACTGTACAATTATCCATCAGTCGTTGCTGCATATAGCCGCTTCCATCAAGCGTCGCTGCTCTCATCTTTCGCTGCTGCATATCGCTGCTTTCATCTTTAGTTGCTGCATAAACGCTGTACATCCCTGCTGCTTTCGTTGCCTACACATACGCCTACACACATTTGCATCACGGCGCTGCTCTCATCAACCGTTGCTGTTAATTTCGTTGCTGTTTCGCTGCCTTTACCAATTAGGCACTGCCATTTGTCGTCGACTTTCACATTACAATGTCTTTGGAGGACTTGAAGCAACAGCGGACGAATATTAAAAAAAATATTTCCCGTATAAAAAATATTGTGGAATCCAGTCTGCAAACAAGCGCTAAGACACTTTCACCTCCCGAGCTCAAATGCCGATTAGGCATACTTGAGTCTTATTTCAAGCAAGTCCTATCCATACAAACCAACATTGAAAAATCTGATCCGAAGGATGAAGGCCTAGCAGATGTGGAGGATCTTTACATAACAACAAGGGTACTCGTCCAATCACAGCTGCCTGAAGACCATAACGCTTCGGTCTCAGACAGCACTTGCATTGTGCAGGCAAGTTCCAAACTACCACAACTCAAACTCCCTACCTTTAGTGGCAAGTAGTCAGAGTACAAAAATTTTATTTCGTCATTCAAACAAATTATAGACCGGGAGTACAGCCTTTCTAATATCGTAAAGTTTAATCATTTGCGTTACTGTCTTCAAGGCCCAGCTTTGGAAACTATTGACGCGTTTCAAGTTTCTAATGAAAATTATGCACGAGCTTTAGAGAGGCTTCAGGCTCGGTATGATAACCCCACTCTAATATTCTTAGAAGGCATATCTGCTTTATTCGAGCTCTCGTCTGTTTCTAAGGGCAATGGTGCTCAGATAAGAAGTCTTATTGACAGAGCGTCGGCAATTTACGGTTCTCTACAGTCGTTGGGAACTGATAGTCAAATTTCGGAAGCTATGCTAATTTTTCTAGTTTTACAGAAGGCAGATGAGGAGACGAACAGAAAATGGAAGGAGTCGTTGGACTTTAAAACCATCCCTACTTGGGATGCCTGCACTAGCGTTTTAGAGCGACATTGCCAATTTTTTGATTCAATAGACAGCGCACACGCCGTTGGACCCTTGCATCATACTGCAACCAAATCGCCCAAACAACCAAAAAATCAACAAAGAGGGTATGCATTTGCCTGTTCAAATCAATCTTGTGCGCTATGTTCAAGTAATAGCCACAAGATTCACAATTGCGAACGATTCAAAAACCTTATTGTACCACAACGGTTTGAGCAAGTGAAGAAAATGGCGCTGTGCATAAACTGCCTCTCAGGGGGCCATCAGCTATCAAAATGCTCATCAGCACATAAATGTAAGGTTTGCTCTCGTCAACATCATACCTTGCTGCATCGCAGTTCGTCGCCAGATTCGTCCAACTCAGCTTCGCCGTCCGCCGTTCAAACTCATTTAAACAACTCATCGAATGATCACATCATACTTGCAACTGCCATGGTTCTAATTCGTGACGCACATGGTAGTTATAGACTCAGCCGAGCTTTGTTGGATTCCTGCTCGCAGGTGAATCTTATTACGGATGAACTGTCTCAAAAACTGAGGCTGCCTCGTAACAAGCACAACATTGAAATCCAAGGTATTGGCAAGTCATCGACAAATATTAAATATATGACTTCTACCAACATCAAGTCGCAGGCAACAGGGCTCGAATTGCCACTGACCTTTTGCATTACTTCACATATCGCATATCAGCCAGAACCTGAAATAGACACGTCATCTTGGAAGATCCCATCCAATATTGTGCTCGCTGACAACGAGTTCCATAAGTCGAAGCAAATCGACTTGCTTCTAGGAACAGAAAGCTTTTTCAGTTTACTCTCCGTAGGCCAAATTAAACTTGGTAATAATCTCCCTATTTTACAGAAGACGCTTTTAGGCTGGGTGGTTTCAGGCCGCTATCAAACGAGCACAAATACGTACAGCACAAATTGTTTGCTGGCATGTGATGACGCGATAGGCAAGGGATTATAACGATTATGGCAGATCGAAGAAGTTGCCATAACAGAAAACGTATGCACCCCTGAGCAACACAACTGTGAAAAATTCTACAATGATACGGTCACTCGAAGCCCTTCTGGTCGAATCGTAGTCAAATTGCCATTCAAGGACGATCCGGTCTGTTTGGGTGATTCATACACAACAGCTTTGCGCCGATTTAATTCACAAGAACGTCGTTTAATCCGCTCGCCTAGCCTTCGCTCACAGTACGTTGCATTTATGGATGAATATGCCAGTTTGGGTCACATGAGTTTGGTTCGAAATCCAAACCTGACCGAACCTCACTACTACATTCCGCATCACTGTGTTTTAAGACCTAGCAGCACATCAACGAAATTAAGAGTAGTTTTTGATGCATCTTGCCAAACCACTACGCAGAAATCTGTAAACGATATCCAAATGGTTGGACCAACTATTCAAACCGATCTTGTAACACTTCTGCTTCGTTTCCGTTTAAATCGTTTTGCTCTCACCGCAGACATCGTCAAAATGTATAGGCAAGTACTCGTGAGTGAGGAACATCGAAGGTTCCAATACATCTTGTGGAGAAGCTCACCTCAACAGGAAATTCAAACATTTCAACTAAACACCGTTACCTACGGAATGGCATCCGCTCCATATCTTGCTGTACGAAGCCTACAGTATCTCGCCGATCAACATGCATCACAATACACAATTGGTTCCGATACCATCAAATCATCATTCTACGTTGACGACTTGCTGTGTGGTGCTGACACACTAGCAGAACTTTCACGCATTAAACTTGAGGTGACAGAACTACTCAAACTAGGTGAGTTTGAGCTGGCGAAATGGCATTCCAACCATCAGAACTTCAGAGGCGAACACAATGTTAAAGATCTCAATCTCGATATCTCTGTTACTAGTGCTCTTTGTCTCAAGTGGGATCAGATACAAGACCACTTTTTATTCTCTTTCCAAGCAAAACAACCCTCTGCGGTCGTATAACAAAAAGAACAATTTTGTCGACAGCATCATCGCTTTTCGATCCACTTGGCCTCCTAGCTCCAGTGGTCGTCGCGCGCAAAAATTCTTAAACCCATCTTTACAAATTATAATTTTGATGTTTATCTTTGGACAGATTCGCAGATTGTACTTCACTGGCTTCAACTGCATTCGGCTACGCTTTCACCCTTTGTCGGAAACAGAGTTTCGGAAATTCAAGATTCAACTGCGAACGCTCATTGGAAACATATCCCAACCAAGAGCAATCCAGCGGATATCGTGTCCAGAAGAAGCACACCATTCGAGCTCGCCAGGTCGATTTGGCTCACTGGTCCTGAATTCCTCTACGACGATACCAGCAAATGGCCTAAACAAACAACCAACAACGTAGATATGGAAATTGTGAATTCGGAAATGCGAAAATCAGTATTTAAAGTAACTGTAACCAATAACTACATTCTTGAAACTCTCGACAGGTACAGCTCACACACTCAACAAATCCGTCTGGTTGCTTGGATGTTGCGCTTTGGAAATAGACTCAAGAAAACCATTGCCTCAGGCCCCCTCACAGCTGACGAATTGCATCGCGCCTTACTATGCATTATATGGAATATACAACAGCAATACTTCACCGACGACATTCGTCTCCTGAGGAAAGAGTCGACGACAAATGGCACACTACGTAATTTAAACCCATTTCTGGAGTCAACTAATGGGTTTGAACTGCTGAAGGTTGGCGGAAGACTTGAAATAGCTGATCTTCCCGAAACCCAAAAAAACCCTCTTTTGTTGCCCAGCAAATGCGAATTTGTCACACGTTATGTTCGGCACTTGCATATAAAAAATTGTCACGCAGGACCGAAAGCCCTGGTAGCACTAATTCGCCACCAATTCTGGGTAATTAATGCACGCGATATTGCCAGGCGCATTGTCAGATCATGTATCCACTGCGTTCGGTACAAACCGAAATTACTTCAACACATAATGGGCAACTTATCTGTGGAACGCTTGACGCCTTCGCGCCCATTCGCCCGCTGTGGAGTTGATTTTTGCGGACCTATAAATGTTTATCTTCGAATCAGGGGCAAGGCACCGTATAAAGTCTACATCGCTATCTACGTATGCTTCGCAACTAAAGCAGTACACATCGAGGTTGTCTCAGACCTATCCACGGATGCATTTTTAGCATCGCTCAAAAGAGTGATTGGACGCAGAGGCCTTCCCTCAGACATATTCTGCGACAATGCAACCAACTTCGTAGGTGCTTGCAGAAAACTTGCTGAATTGAAGACGTTTCTCTTCAAGAAAGAAAATAAAGATGCCATTGTAAAATATTGTACTAACGAATTTATTAATTTCAATTTCATCCCCCCTAGAGCACCTCATTTTGGTGGCATATGGGAAGCTGCCGTCAAATCAACCAAGGGACATTTGACACGCACTACAATGAATGCCAGGTTAACACATGAGGAGCTCACAACGGTTTTCATCGATATAGAAGCTGTACTTAATTCTCGACCCATAACACCACTTTCATCAGATCCTAGCGATTTCGAAGCCTTAACTCCTGGACACTTTCTTACCGGCAGTGCGCTTAAGTCTCTTCCCGAGCGACCAACAGCAGACAACCTCAACCACCTCCAAAATTGGGATCAAATCACCGCCATCAAGCAAATATTCTAGAAGCGGTGGTCGCGCGAATACATCAGCGAACTTCAAACACGAATAAAGTAGTCCTCTGAACACCCAAACATCACAAAGGACGCAATGGTCATCATACATGAGGACAACGTGCCACCACAACGATGGCAAGTAGGACGTATCGTAAATGCTATACCAGGAAAAGATGCACGCGTTCGAGTGGTCGATATCCGAACTTCAAGAGGAATAACTCAAGGCCCTATTCGTAAAGTTGCTGTGTTACCAGTCTTTTGAAAGTCCTTTCAACGGGCCCGGGATGATGGGTCACATAACGAGTCACCCTAATAATCAACACAGATTGGAACTTCTGATCACTCATTCCATTACTTGCATGTCCATCATTACTTTCTTTCTCAACCAAACCTCTTTGCATTGTAACCATTCCAATCTAAATACAAATTTGTTTGCATTCCCATATACTCATTACACATGACATACGTACAAACTTGAAATTCTATTCTCCTTGCCTAAAACCCTGTTCTGCATATTATCTCAGTTTCATAATTCAATCCTACTGTATTGAGAATCCCTCATTATAACTAAGTTAGATGTTAAGAGTTTTAAAATAAATCAGTCTTCTTTTGACCACCAAGCTCATTTATTGTGATAATTAAATTATTTAAAAGCACAGCCCAAGTAACTTCGTTTCTTCTTTTTTTGAAGTAGAATTGCGTTTAAGAAAAGGCTCTTAAACCAACAAAGAGAATAAAATAAAAAAAATTATTTTCATTTGGTTTTATTAGTGATGTGATTCATGTATTTTTTATTTACAAAATTATAAAATTTCATTCTAATTTATCCAAGAATTATGTTTTTTCGAAAATCCCAACCATTTGACAAGAGCTGTTTTTGCTTTAGTTTGTATAACCTTTTCAACTAAATATGTATTGGGATAGCGTGTGGGTCATATCTCTTCCTTATAAAACCCACCTTTTATTGGATTTCCTTCATAGTCTTCCAACAAATAAGTAGTAGGATTTGTGTTTTGTACACATGTCATTTTAAAAATCTCGGTGGTCCAATTGGGGGTATATCCCTTCTCTAAAATGTTCTTTTATTTGCTAATGCGGACGTGATCTCCAATATGTAGTCTAGACGATTTAAAGACTTTAAGATGGTTGTAGACAGTGTTTAGCAAAATTTTTTCCTTTGAAGAGTTAACAGTTATTGGTGCCATTTTAATTGTTCGATGTTTGCTTTCATTATACTTTTGAATCAAATTTTTATAAATATCAGTCCAATGATATGTACCATTATTACTGAATTCTTTCCACATAAGTTCCTTCAAGGTTCTATTAAAACGTTCCACTATTGACACCTTCATTATGCTGTATGTAGAGTAGTGATTAATCGAATACTTTTCCATCAATTTCTGGAACTCTTTATTGAAAAGCTCTTTACCATCGTCCGTTTGTAAATTTTTAGGGATTCTTCCAAAAATTAATATTTCTTTAAAAGCTTTCGAAACATCAGAAGCATTTTTTGACTTAGTTGCTTCAGTCCACGCATATTTTGAAAACGTATCTATAATCGTCAACAGATATTTATAGCCTTTATTAACTGTTGAATAATTCCCCATTTCCACCAAATCTGCTTGCCAAAGATCATCAATTCCTTTCATTATAACTCGTCGTCGTATAAAATTTTTTCGCGCTTGCGAATGGAGTTCATTTACTATTCTTCGTTTTTCCATTGTTAGCTGAAGACATTTCTTTCATTACATCGAATATGTCTTTAATGGTACGTTTTAATTCAACGATCTCCCTTCTGACACTAACAACTTCTTTATTTATACCTCTTTTTAAGACTTCCTGCGTGTGGTTGAGTTGGACTGAAAGATAACTTTGATTGACCGCATCTGTTCCTTCCGTTGGACGAGCCAAGTTTTTGATTTTCTTATTTTGGATGTCAAGATTATTATCCACATCCACAGTGATTCCCAGAGTGTTCGAAACATTTTTCTGTAATGCTTCTGAATTATAATTTTGAGAGTAATAAAAATAAATAAATGGTTTCCCATTACATCCCATGAAGGGACTGGGGAGAACTTCTCACAATCACTGAGCTGTGCGCTTTCCAGTTTTCACTCACTGATGGGGACCTACAGTTTTACACCGATTCCGAACGGTAATTTGAGAAGATTTTTCATGGCTAGATACTCGATAGTGTCGCCGTCACTATGCGAGGTGACCGCCGCCGAAAGAATTTTTTTTTGAAGGTGGTCAGAGCCGGGTTCGAACCCAGGATCTCATGTACAAGAGCCGCGCACACTAACCATTGCACCACCGACGGCCAGTAATAGTGACCGAATTTATCGACTGTCATATCTAGTTTCTTTAATATTATTTTAAAATCTCTGCTTCTCGCAATTCTTCAATTATCGAAATTATTTCAATAGCTTGATTATTGTTACCAGCATGTTGTGATGCTATCAAAAGTTTTAAGCGCTCTACTACAAGTTCATTAGGGTCATCCCAGTATATATAGTTAGGTTTTTGAAAATTGAGCCTCATTAAGCCTTTACCAGTGTGGGTAATATTAAACATTTTCTTGACTATTTTTTATATTTATACCCTTTGTTTCCTTTAAGTTGACCATTAGGATCAAAATTTTTCTTGTGCGCATTAGTATTTAATAGAATCTTTTTATATATTTCCAATTCGGATGTGTCATAATGTTTTGGATTTTTTAAAAAAATGAGTTCATATAATCCTGGCGTGGCCGCCCAATTCTGATTCCCAATAATAACACTGTGTGTAACTTTTTAAGTCATGGCAAAATAACCATATACGAACACCACTACGTGATAAAAGACTAAAAAAAAAGACCCTTGTTTCCCAATTTTTCCCAAAGTCATGCACTTTTTTTTTTATGGGCCGCCAAAGATTTGGGGCCTCGGTATCATTTTCGTAAAAATGTGATCATTTTCTCAGGCTCATATCTTGCAAACCGTTCAGAATTTCGATTTACACTCTGAGGCAAAGTTGTCATAAAGAACAAAAATTGCGAACATATAAAATCAAAAAAACTTCACCTTACAGATCAAAATCGCAAAAAACTTAAAAAAATTTGATTTTTTTTACCTTTTTTCCCGTGTTCAGGTCCATAGGTAGCAAACCGTTCAAAATTCAAGGAAACAATCAACTACAAAAATTTACCTAAGATCTCAATAAACAAATTTCTAGAACATATAAACTTCCTAGAGATGATTCTTAACACTGTTTAGGTAGCACGCAAAAGTGAAAAATTTGCCGAAAATTTTTTAATTTCATTTTTTTTACCTTTTTCTCCTGTTCAGGTCCATAGGTAGCAAAAAATGAAATATGCCTGGCCAGAACCATGTGTTTGTCCAAGGGTTAACACCGTTTAGGTAGCGCTTAGGTATCACGCGATCATGCACCGACAGCAGCAGCACAGGCAATGCAGTAAGCTCAGCACACTCAACAAGGGACGCAACACACAATATAAAAGCGACACGACGCTCACATCGAGGCATTACACAGCGCGACGTCAACGAGAGCTCAGCGGTGAAAGTTATAAAGTTTGTTCTTTATGACAAGAGCTACAACTTTGCCTCAGAGAGTAAATCGAAATTCTGAACGGTTTGCAAGATATGAGCCTGAGAAAATGATCACATTTTTACGAAAATGATACCGAGGCCCCAAATCTTTGGCGGCCCATAAAAAAAAAGTGCATGACTTTGGGAAAAATTGGCAGACACGGGTCTTTTTTTTTAGTCTTTTATCACGTAGTGGTGTCCGTATATGGTTATTTTTTTTCGTGTTGCACTGTGTAATTTTATCATTATTTACTTTAATGCCAACATTCCCAAGTTTCCATGCGCCAGTTATATCTTTACGAGGACCATATACTTTATCAAGTTTTTCATTTCTTTCCAAATAGGATAAATCATTATTATCTGCTTGTGGATAAAATGTATCGTTGTTAACATCTTCTTCGCCTTTTACTACATCATCATCTTCTTCATCTTCTTCGTTATCGTCTTTAGCTTTTATATTATTCGGCTTATATGTAGTAAATTTTAAATTTTCTTGCTTCATAATTTTCTTTTTTGGAGTACTCATATGCAAACTATCATTATATTTTCTCTTAAGATCTTTAGAAATTTTGGTGACGTTGTTAACAAGTGTTTTTAATGGATCTGTTAAAGGTTTTAATGATTTTTACAATTTGTCAGCTGTTTCGGCATCACTCCATTTTATACTTTGAAATATTTTTTTCAAATTTTTTCTCGTTTTGATCAGTTCTTTTAAAATGTTTTCCTCCATTTCAAACTGCTTTAAACAGGGTTTGAATTATTTTGAACTGGTATAGAACTGTTTTTAAACAGATCTGGATCAGCTTTGAACTGGTACAGATCGAATTTAATTTGGTATAGAACTGCTTTTGAACAGGTATAGAACTCTTTTGAACAGCTTTCAACCGGTATAGAACTGCTTAGAATGTTTGCAGAACAGATATTACAATAGGTCTGTTCTTTCCAAGTACAGGTGTGTTACTAAATACATATAGAAACATCAAAGCCTTTTCTATACCTCCCGTTTCGAATATCATCTTCTTTACTAATTACAAGAAATTGATATTTATCTCGACACATGGTACGGAATTTTTCAAAAGTCATATCACTACAAGCATGATCGTTATAGATGTTCTTTAAGTTTAGTTCGTCTTGATTAAAAACTATCAACATATTTGCATTATCACGTACTAAATGTTTAGGGATACGAGTATATGTTTGACATAAGTAAAAAGAGTTTATCACATGCAACATCATCAAATATTATAATTGAATTTCTCTTAGCTTTCTCTGGTGGTACAACAGCAGCATTATTAGAAAATGTATAGTATCCCATACCATTTATAGATGTAGTTAGTTTCTACAAGTACTCATACTTGGGTTGATATAAAGACTTCGAGTACAAGTAATCCATTAGGGCTTTCAATTAAGCCGAGCATTACATTAGTTTTACCACAATTGGATGGCCCTACAATAAGCGCTCTAATAGTGTTTGGTAGTAAAGAACTATGTCTTTTTTCATTATCATCTGTGAGGTTTAGATTCCGCACTTTAATACTTGTATGTTGTTTAATTAAACGCATTGCAAGAACTAGATATAGGATTATTAATCATAGACATTTTATTATAATCTCAGAAGGGAATAAGACAAAAATTCGTATAAAATGTTTGTATATCATAAAAACAGAATTAATCAACAAAAACCAGTTCACGGAAGAGGACTAATGAATAAAGTTATTAATTCACTACCAATTGAACTTCATTTACCTGGGTATCAATATTGTGGGCCTGGAACAAAACTAGAAAAACGTTTAAAGAGAGGTGACAGAGGAATAAATCCTTTGGATGCAGCTTGTAGAATTCACGATATTACGTACTACCAAAACACTGATATTGATAAACGTCATCAAGCAGATAAGGAATTTGCAGAAACGGCTTGGTCAAGAGCAATAAATAAGAATAGCTCTCTCGGAGAAAAACTAAATGCATATTTAGTCGCCAACACAATGAAAGCTAAAGTAAAATTTGGTATGGGAATAAATAAAAAGTTTCTAAAAAAGTGCAGAAACAAAATATTCACCAATGCAGTAAAAAATGCTGTGGTTATACTAAAAAAAGAGAAACCTCGTGACATTAATGATGCTATTAAAATAGCACGAAAAGTTATAAAAAAACGTTCCGCGGGAAGAAATCAACCATTATTATTCCTAGAGTTATAAGTGTTCCAAAAGTTGGTGGCTTTTTACCCTTAATACCTGTTTTAACTGCATTAAGCGCTTTAGGGACTTTAGCTACAGACGGTTCTGCCATAGCAAAAGCAGTAAATTCTGCTAAAAGTGCTGAAAAACAACTCGAAGAGAATGCCAGACACAATAAAAACATGGAAGCTATAGCCATGGGGAAGGGTTTATATCTCAAACCATATAAAAAAGGATATGGAATTATTCATAATGGTGTGACAAAAAACTAATAAACCAGCTACCCAATAGACCTCTAACGAATATAGACCTTAAAAAATTGGGAAACAAATATATTCCGTATTTTAGAGGAGTTTATATGAGAGATAATCTGCCGAGAAGATCACGGGAAAAAGAAAGCGGAATCATAAATTTAGACTCAAAGACAGGATCTGGAACACATTGGGTAGCATATAAGAAAAATATTAATAATATTGAATATTTTTAAGGTTTTGGCAATCTCCAACCACCATTGGAAGTAATAAATTACTTAGGACGTAATATAACATATAATTATAGAAGAGAACAGAACTTTAACAGTTCTAACTGCGGTCATTTATGTTTGAAATTTTTGTCTCAAATGTTGAAATGAAACTGAGCATTCATATAAGAGTATTTAAACCATTCTCAAAATACAATTCTCTTCAGTTGGTGTTGGATCTTTGATTTAAAATGTTTAAGATTGGATATTCTGACTTTGCATTGATTGATTTCCAATGTTGTAATGGAAACAATAATGATATATATCTGAAGGAAGTGGCATTCATGTCTGGTGAATCTGTGGTTCCAAATTACTTCCTATTCAAACCACCCTTCGACAGAAGACAACTGACAAAAGAGGCATTAAAACAGAATGACTATTGCAGGAAGTTTGTACATGGATTGGATTGGTTGGATGGCGAATTGGAGTATACTTCTGTAGGTGACATTCTTTCACCCCTCAACAAATACAAATATATATTTGTGTTTGGTCAAAATAAAAAGGATTTTTTAATGAAATATCTTAAATCAAATATTATTAATCTGGAGCGTCAGACAAGTTTTAAGAGTTTAAAAAATTTTTTACTAGCTGTCCCGTACGTAGTGACATGAGATATAAATGTGCACTCAATAATTTATTTAAACTGTTTATTTTCATTGAAAGCAATTATTATAAAATAGAAGAAATTATTTCTAATGAAATTAATTTTTAAAGTATTTACAAATTCTATAATTTTTTTATGTACTTTCATCTTAATCAATAAAATAAAACCAAAGACAAAAAAAACAAAATTAAATGTTTTAATTATTTATTATATTCAATCTAGTTCATCATTACAAAAATTATATTTAATTTTATCTTCTCGAGTCATTTCTTCTGGTCTTGTGTGGATGGCAATAGATATTTGGTGGTGTTGTAAAATATTTTGAAAGTTTATAGTATCTTTCAATTAAAGACATGATTTTGTAGTTTTCGTTTTTGAAATGGAAGCAGTTGCAGGTATCCGTCACATCGTTAATATCGTTAATATTATAATTTTCTGCAATGAAATATTTTCTCTTAAATGCCAAGATGAGTTCCAAGTGCTCATCAAAAATTTTGTTTCCAAATTCTGACAAAAATTGATTAATGCTATACATCCTTCTCCAGCTATATATACTCTATGACTGAATCGTACAGATTTGAAGCCTATTCATTTTATAGTATTCATATTGAAATACTTTTTTTCTTTGTATAAACACTTCTTTATTCATTTAATATTAAACTTGTCAGTAATATTAATATTTATTGAATAATGGGAAGAATGAAGCTGCTGGTAAAAGCTCCTTTATCTCCAATCTGTATACTGCATTTTCTGTATCATCTTTCAATGGGATTTTTGAAATTGAGAAATGATCCCTGGATATACACCCGATTTCTCCATCATCTAAGGAATTATATCTCTTTGGAAGATATAGCAATTTATCTCCGATCTCCAACACAACAACATTTCCGAATTTGCTAGAAGTCCTATAAGCACCATCTATCAAATATTCCTTTCTGGCTTCCATCTCATTAATACTTAGAATTTTCTTCAAATTCAATGAATTAAAAGTGGTGATGATGCGTGCTTGGATGACATTGCTGGACTATTTTTCTTGAACTGATTAATATCTAGAAAAATCTTGTGATATTTATGTATATCACTTTTTGAGATTTGTATCGCTCTCATTAATTTTAATATTCACCCTAAACCCTCACTCCAACCGCCTGTTTTATAGAACATTTTTTTTAATTTACTTCTCAAGAGTCTCTCTACATCTCTCTATATATTTTGGTCTCTTCTCAAGAGTCTCTCCATTTTATATTTTTTTTTTGGGTAAATAAATAATTAAATTTCATCATCATAAATTTTCATGGGGGTTTATTAGTACTATTTTACTTTTTTTTATACACTATATATTTATATTTAGAAATATATCATTATTAAGTGAACTTTCAAACTCTATCTTTACATTTCTTATACCATCTGAACCTAAATCTATTAAATTTAAATTTCTAAAAATATGGTCATTTTGCGAGCCGTCAAACTCAGCCCGTATAATATCTATATTTTCTTCTGCGACACTTATATATAATATATCATCATCATCTGAATCATCTATGGTGATAATATCTGCCGCTTCTTTCTCCTCCTCGTCAGCCAAATGGCAATAGCCCACTTGGTTGTTTGGGATCTCAAATGAATTATTCAATTCAAAAATTCTCTCCGATTCCCGAGTAACGTTGTGAAATTCTGGATCATCACACGTTAACGAATTGAACGATTCATCATCATCAATCACAATGACTGATGCCGTCTCGATTATACAGGGTTCATCATCATCAATCATAGATGCCGTCTCGACTATACCGGCTTGAGTTTCCTCCATTATGATATCACTGTCATCAGTCAGAATAATCATTTCCATGTACGGGGGTTGAATAGCAAGTTGAATAAAGGGTTGAATTCTGTTTGGATTTTAAGTCTCATTATCGCTTGAGGCTTCATCATCCGAAAAAAGAAGTATCGGTGCTTCTTGATGCTCCTGAATAAAATGAGCCTGACTCTTTCCGCAGAAATATCAGGTTAATTTTGTGGGAGTCATTTTTTTGTTCAGTCATCGCTTGAGGAATCATCATCAGAGAAAAAAAGTATCGGTGATTCTTGCTGCTCCTAAATGAAATGAGCCTGAGTCTTTCCGCAGAAGTGGCAGGTTAATTTTGTGGGAGCCATATTTTTTTTTTGGTTAAACACGATTTAAAAAAATTTTAGTTCACTTCCGTGTGAGGACTGAAGGTTAACTGATTTGTTAAACGAATTCTACCACAGTGCCCAATGTAGAGCACTAGCCCAGAAAACTGACCCAATATAGAAGTTCGATAAACTAAACAAATAGCGAAAGGCTTATTCAAATCAAAACGCAGAGGATAAATCTCTGGGCAGTGCACTCACCGCATTTGCAAGGGAACAAACCACACTTTGTATGAAAACTAGCCCGACGGACAGAAACTACTTATATATTATGATTTGTAGGATCATATAAAGAGCTATGCCCGCCCATCTGTTAACGAACTGCCCAAAATTTTTGGATCTAAGCCACTTGCAATCATATACTGTGGGTAATTAGTATGTGAGTTAAGGTCTAATCTTAAGTGTCTGTTCGGTTGCAATGGTATAATGTATACCATGCACCCCTCTCATCCACTTTCCATATGGTGGTATCTAGGATCGTATAAAGAACTATGTCCGTCCATGCGTTTACATACAAAATATGACTTGCCGCTCCGAATTAGGCGAGGTGTGAAGTTGACATGGGTCGAAAACACTTGATTGCAATTGTATAATGTACGTATTGGGTCTTCTCTTCCACTTTGCATATGGCGGCATGTAGACTCAAAGTCTAGGCGATCAGAACTAATAGACGACCCCCTCACTGTTATTTGATATACGCCACTTGCAATCATATACTGTGGGTAATTAGTATATGAGTTATGGTATAATCTTAAGTATGTAGGATCGTACCAAGTGGTGGTGTAATAAAAATAACACTTCACCAGTGATTTGTATGTATACATACCAGCCTGATAGTGTAGAACCCAATGAGTCAGGGGTTTACTTTAACCCATGTCTCTCTACACCTCCGGATTTATGAGGGGACAAACCACACTTTGTATGAAAACTTTCCAGACGGACAGAAACTACTTATATGTGGTAGTTCCTTAAATAAACATACCACCCCCTAAATCAACAGACCCACACGTGGACAGACATTCACATACTGTAATATGATCCTTAAGTAAACACACCACCCTCTAAATCAACAGACCCACACGTGGACAGGCATTAAATAAACATTCCCATAATGCATCCAGACGTGGACAGACACACATTATGACGTCATTTCCTGTCCCAGTTCTCTCATATCCCTACTACTTATATGAACTGTTAAGCTGAAATAATACAATGAACTAGTGAACTAAATGAATGAACTAGTTCATTCTGTTGAGCTGAACTAAAAAGAGAAAGAACTCTGATGAATTGTTAAAATTTTCGAGGACGTCACCGCTTATTTGAAACATAAGTATGAAAATTAAAGTAAAACAATTACGCTCACGACATATATATTAAGTTAAATTTACAATGAAGCCTATCTAACATTTTTATTATTCATTGAATTATTTTTACCACCGACGTGCAATATCAATGTTATTTCGTAATTACCGTCACAAATGAATTGAAAAATCGTAAATCTTTAAAAAGCACCAACAAATATTGGGGAATTCCCATGAATTTAGTGCCAATTATTTGTTACCACAATTTCAGGTTTTCGGGATTAATTTCAATGAGTACAACTCTCTAATTCCCGTGGTTGTATATCATGGGGATTATCACCCGGATTGCAGTAATAACCGCAAATATTGTCCACATTATGTAGGAACCCGTTTATGTCACGTGAGTCTTCAATATGTGGTGAATTCTTTGTCATAACACGGTGTAATTACAAATATCATAATGTGGTGAATGTTGTTGATAATTTAAAAACAGGTTTATGCTTAAATTACAAACAACGTTAGGAATTTACAAAATTGTGTAGTACGATGTGTGATGCGATATTCCACGAACAGATTAATGCCTATGAAAATGTGAAATTTCCAACAGTGTTTTTTTCGGAGTATGAACATTAGGGTGTCCTATCAAAAACAAAGTTATTTTTTGCACAAGCTTTATTAGAAAGCTTATAGGGTAAAGTAGTTTTGAGATTAGAATTTCCCCCAAAAATCTCAATAAACACGAAAATCTCAGTTTGTAACCCATCATTTTTAAACCAAAACGTCCAAACTTTTATTCTATAGGCATAAACCACCAGTTTTGGCAATGATTTTGCTCAATAAGGTACCATGTATTAAATTTTTTCGTAAATTTTAGATAAATTTTGTTAATAACGCTCTATAACTATTAAAATTTCTATGGAAATTTAAAATACTTATGATGCACTTTATAAGACGTATAAATTCCAAGCAATTTTGTAAAAAAAAATTGGCACTGCAGTTTCTGTTCCAGAGTTATATAATTTTAAAGCTTTTTACCCATTGAATGAAACTAATAATATTATAAACTGTTAGCCAATTTTTCATCGGATTTGTTTTAAATATTACAATTAATGAAAACATCTACATACGCTAAGTAACGACAAAGAATTATCTGCAGAGATAAATGGCCCTAGCAACATATTGCAGGAACAATATGTATGTTTCCAAGCATTATTTACAGGATTTGAAGACCTGGTGCGTTTTTGTTCCTTTGTTGTCTGTCAGTTTTTTTTCAGCACTTTTGAACAAACATAGCCACATTTGGGTCAGAAAACATATATTATAAGTCTAAACTATTAGTCATTGTGTCTTCAACATGCAATATTGAATAGCAAACACAATGTGTTTGTACACAAGTATAGAATTTTTGCGGCATGCTACAGACACGTTATATTGGCATGCAAAAAATCCTTTATTCCTTTATTGAGAATCCTGCGATGCAGTTCTATGCCCTGCAATAAATTCTGAGAATCTGTTTCAGAAGTTTTGACGTTGATGTAACTGTTAGCCAAGGCCACACCACATTCTGCGGCATCATTTACTACATGTAATTGTTGAACTTTATGCGTTGCTTAGTGAAAAAATTTGTTGGTTTCAAATTTTTGTAGACCTGTTTGTAAAAAATAATTAAAAATGTTGCATGCTACAAATCAAGTAAGGCAGGCTTTCGAAATTAAACTTTGGGTTTGTTTATTTTGAAGAACGCATTCCCTTAAACTGCTTTTATTATGCCCTTATACTGTTTTATTTATTATTATGTTTGAATGCCAATATATTATGTTTGTAGCTTGTCGCAAATATATTATAATTTAACTTTTAAGACAATGCTTGCAAACATATATATGGTTTCTGCAATATGTTGCTGGGGCCGGTTTCTCTACGTGTCATTCTTTGTCGTTACTTAGCGCATGTAGATTTTTTCATTAATGCAATGTTCATTCAATGGGTAAAAAGCTTTAAAATGATATAACTCTGGAACAGTAACTGCAAATTTAAATTTTTTCCCAAATTTGTTTGGAATTTGTCCGTCATGTAAAGTGTATCATTATATGTGTAAATTTTCATAGAAATTTTCAATTTTGTCTTTTGGGATTTGGCCGTTAAAATAAAAGAAATAATTTTTGTATTATTTTCCCTTCTTTATTTTGCAATATTTCGACTCTCGCTGAGAGTCATCATCAGGGTGGGAAATAACCAACATGAGTAACTAATAACAATTAATGAAACTTAACATCTTTACCAAATAAATTACGAGATTCTTCTTCTTCTACATTACAAAAACATTTTCACATATTTACAAAAACTTCCTTCGTAAAGCGCGTCCGACATTTTACTAATGTAATGTTTGGTCAAATATTCGTAAATGTGTGCGCAGTTGTCCGTGTCTCCAAAAAATAGTTGCGACTCCGACTCCAACCGGCGAAATGTTTAAAGTACGACTTCGACTCCGAACAAAGACAAAAATGGATCAACATAACATTTTATTTTTTAAATATTTTATTTATTTTTATTAATAACAAAACTTCAAATAAAATAACAAAACTACAAGCAGCAAATGTGAAATAAAAAATTATTCTGCATTTGTTTTTAAAAATAGGATAGCCTCAATAATATCTGGCTTCATTGATGCTCTCAAATTGGAAATGATGATTCTGAGTGCAGAAAATAGACGTTCTACGGAGACTTGTGTCGGTGGCAATGCCGTGGCGATCATAGCAGCATCTTGGAAAATCTCAGGGTACTTTTGAATTGCATCTTTTATTGCTAAATTTGAAGAACGGTCAAATTTCTCCACCTCCTTTAATGCTTGGTAAAAGTCTATTTTAAATTTAGCTAAGACTGTTTCTGTGTCTTCGCTACTTTCTACTAAATTTAAACGGCGACGCTTTGACTGCTCCTGCTCGTCTAAATATTTTTCAAAATCATCTACAACAACGGCCTCTGGAATTATATTTGATGAAGAGTAATCATTACGTTCTTCATCTTGCAACTGTATACCTTTCATACGAATGGCTAATTCATATAAAGCATATTTAGATCTAATTTGACGTTTGAATTTGAAAGTCGCACAAAAGTCGCACATTTTTAACGTTTTTATTTAATCAAAAACACAACAAAAATCCACAAAATAAATAATTCAAATTAAATAAACTAAAAAATAATTAATTTCAAAAGATTTAGTCAACTTCTGTAAAAAAGGCAAATATTTGAAAATATTGAAAAAAAAGGGCGAAGAATTTTTATTTTGTAAAATATTTGAAAAACTCCACAACTCGGACTCCGACTCCACAGCCCCGGTTTTATAGTTAAGTCGTGTGTATGTGGGTGTGTTGATAATGTGCAGCATCTCCAGAGTGTATCTCCTCATATAATTGTTCTCCTGTTGGAGAATTTTGGTGTTCTGAAAGTCACGAGAGTGATTTTAAATCTGATCTGTGTGCCGAAAGTCTGGTTTTCAGTTTAAATTTTGTCGTCCCTACATATAACTTTTTTGCATATGTGGGACTCGTCGCCTTTGCATTTTATTTGATATATCAAATCACACTTATCCATCACATCGAATTTTTCCTTAATTTTGCTGTAGAGCGATTGTAGTGTGTTGTAGGTCTTCGGTGCAAGTGCAAAATTTGTGTCGTAATAAATATTTGATTTTCTAAATTTCTCCGTGAAACCAGGTACGTACGTGATAGCTTTATAGATATTCGGGTCTTGATTGCGTGTACTATTGTTGCCATTATATGTTTTTAAGCGGAAAATCGTTTGCCAGTAATATGTTTGTGATTCGTCTTTTATTGCAATTGTGGAAAACTTCGTCACTGATGTTGAAGATCCTCCGAATGAAGTTTTTCGTCGTGTTGAGAATTAATTTCTTCGGGTGTTTGGAGTGAAAGTTGATAAGTCTTCCCGAAGCAGTCGGTTTCTGATACCAGTCCGTTTTTATCGTGTTGCCATTTTTAATGATCAGAGTATCTAGTGTGGTCGATCTCCTCTTTCCTAACAATTGCAAAAATGTCATATAGGTATTTGGGGAGTAGTCTGGGTTTGTGCGTTATGTTCCCCATAAATTTGTCCAAAATCACCTCCATTATAATGTCCGCAATTATAGGTGATATTGGCGATCCCATTGGCATACCCTTTAACTGGCTATAGAAAGTGCCGTCATATATGAAATAACTGTTGTCCTAGATACAAAATCTCAAAATTTCAATAAATAGTTTTCTTGGAATTTTTGTGCGTTTTCTAATTTTGTCCCACTGTCGTTCAATTGTTTTCATTGCGATTTACACCGGTATGCTCGGAAAGAGTGAAACTACATCAAATAAAAAATAAAAAGAGGAAAAATAATGCAGAAATTATTTCTTTTATATTAACGGCCAAAGCCCAAAAGACAAAATTGAAAATACACTTAAAAGGGCGGAAAAACAACCACATTTTCATAGAAATTTTAAAAGTTGTAAAGCGTTATTTACAAAATTTATTCAAAATTTACGAGAAAATTTAATACAGGGTACCTTATTGAGCAAAATCATTGCCAAAACTGGTGGTTTATCCATATACAAGTAAAGTTTGGATATTTTGCTTTAAAAATTTTGACTTACAAACTATGCCAATCGTTGTTATTAACCGAGTACGGAATACCCGATTTTTGGGAGAAATTCGACTTGCGGGACCTCTAAACCTCTTCCGAAAAATCGGGAAAAAATCTCAAAAATACTTTACCCTATAAGCCTATAAACCATGAAAATTGAAAAAGAAAAGTTTTTTGGACACCCTAATATACATACTCGTAGTCATGTCCACTACCGTCAATCGGCAGTTTTTTCATTATGCGAGGCACAGAAATCGAGGCTTCCTTAAATGGGTTCGACGCCCTTTCCGACTCAATGTCGTGGATTCTAGAAGAGCATGCGTACATTGACATTGTAGCTGCTGTTGACTTTAGTGTCAGTAATTCGTACTCGCTTTCACATTCAAGTCATATAATTCCAGAGAGACAATACGCCGAACTTTTCGCGGACACAATTACGCAGTTGATGAATGACCCGGCACATATTCCGTGTGTTATGAGATAGAATCTTAACACCCTTTTTGTTACAGGGTCATTGGTTTAGAGAGTATAATAGGATAAAAGGGTAATTTCTCTTCAATCCCAACGATTAAGAACGACGAGATATTTCCGGAATCAAGTAAACCAACCAACCAATGATTGATGATGTAGGATGATGGCCTAGGATGATGTAAACAACCCCGTGGTTGAAAACGTATCTAAGTATTTTCATGCCTCAAGTAGTTTCGATCCAAATGAGTCCCCGGTTCTGGGTGGTAGGTATATGTAGACGTCTGCAAGCACATGGAAAACCTTATACCAAGCAGAACGGTTTTACTTTCAGGCCTAGATTCGAAATTCATTGGCCAAGAGAACACATGTGTAAACGATACATGACCAATAGATAGCAGAGAAAGAAGAGTGTCAAAACATACCAGTACCGGGAATGGAAAAGGACATTTTCATTTCACTACCAACCGACATTTTTTTGACTACATTTCATTAAAAATTATAAGTTAAATTTCTTGTTGAAATCAAATAGTGAAGCTCCTGTAAAAAAATAAGTAAACTGTTTTTTAGTTGTTTCAAATATATTAGTGATTTTAATTACATTTTGAAATAACACAGATGGCGTCCAAGTTTTTCCGCAGGCTTATGCTATCTGAGTTGCTCTTCTCTGGAAGTTGTCAATTGTGTGCCTATACACTTGTGCACATTGATCTGTATCTCGTTTGAAATTAAGCCCTTACCCCAATGGAACATAAATTGTATGCAGCATTTTCCGGAAGAGGTGTTCTGAGTAATCTTCCCCCCCAGTCAGGTTTGTATCCGGTTAAAGTACAGTGGACTGCGAGTGCTGTCCTTTGTTCCATCGGCTTATAATAAGCCCTTCGGTCCGACTTATGCGCAGATATCCCTGTCCCCAATTTGCCCCTTGTAGTACCGACATATACTTTCTGACATATGTTGGACTTGTCACCATTGCATGGAATTTTGTATGATGATGATGCTACACAGAGTAGCGAAATATCGAGGAAAATAAAAACAAGAACAGCAAATCTGAACTCAAGCTCGTAGAATATTGATTATTTATTGAAAAATTAAATATTTAATTAATAGCTGCGCTAATTTTCGTGACGATACTACCCAATGGGTAGCGAAATAAAATACACCCACCGCTCGAGCATTTCAATTTTAAATATAATACGAAAGGTCGAATGGATTATCACATTTTAAAAAATATATATCATATTCTAATTTGAAATGCGTATTGAATGTAAAATTTAAAAGTTTTATTCAAATTCTCATTAAACTGATTTAAAATCGAAAATCATGTTCAAAATTCAAAATATTAATAAGTTTAAAACATTTGGTTATCAAATAATTTTAATTTTGAAAATTGATAAAAAAAATCTGTGATTCTTAATTAATTTTTATTTAATTCTAATTCAAATCATAAAATCATTTTGAAAAAAAAATGTGTGAATATGTCATTTAGATCATATTTCAAAGTAGAAATCATGTTCCTTAATTCCAAAATTTTACTAAAATTCGAAAATTATGTCTATCATATTTATGGATGTTAACACAAATTAAGAAAAATCCGATTAACCGGTTAACTGACGTCAAATAACCGGTTTCCCCGGGTTTTCAGTTTCGGTTTTGGACATTCGAGTCGGAATACGCACCACAAACTTCGTCGACATATCGTACTGGTGCCTCTAAAGGTAGTCAACTCAAAATGTACCAATTTTCATGTAGAGGCAAAAAACTGTTTGTTGAATACAACTCAAAATGTATACTAACAATAAAAGATGACAAAAAATTCTAAAATCCGTTTAAATTTCACGGGTCTCAAGCAAAGCGACATTACAAATTTAATCACTCTCTGACTCGATTTAGCCATGCCGGTTTGTCCGTCCTTTCGCCTCTCCATGTGTTCTTGTATTCAAACTAAAGCTCGCTAATACTCATTGATTCCAACAAAATTTGGTGCATAGCCTTTAACTTCAATGAGGAAGAATCCTATTGAAAACGGGCAATATCGGTCTGCGTTTTAATATTGTCCAGTTTACAATGTACCTCCCAAGCTGGGTTATAAGAGTCTTGGAGGCACGTTTCTCTAGGAGTTAAATATAATTTTACATTTAAGAATTACATGACACATGTAATAATTGGACGGAAAATAGAAATACCAACAAAAATTGGTATATAAGCTTTACTTAGGCCAAAAATAATTACCTTTGGAATCGGGCCTCATCGGACCATAGTAAAATTAGTCCCAGGGTATGGGACTGATCGTGGAGCACGAACGTTTATGATTCCCACTCATGTGGGAGTGGTCTGTTACGACCACTCACGACAGACTCTATCACTCCGAGGCCGGTGCTACCTTTTAATCCAGCTGTGCTCAGGGTACGGGGGGTGTTCTTGCCCGAAGAGATAAGCCTCGGCCAATTACGGATATAATAAAAATTTTAGGTAGCACTGTATACATATAACAAAACAAGCCAAATGGATACGTTTTAGCAAGGAATAGCTAATCAAGAACTAAGAGAGAAGATGATGTTACCGGTGCCTCCTCTCTATAGTCAAAATCCCACCCAACCATGCCGACTATTTACCAAATTAGGTCAGCCCATATCAGTTTTTATATACTCATCCCCTCAATTTCGTGGAAATATTAAAAAAAAAAACTCTTATTTCCACATTATAAACAATTAATATTTATTAACAAGTACGCGGAAATAATGCGAAATTCAGGGAATATGTAAAATTAAAACAAAAACAAAATTCATAAATTCCTTGAAAGTGATTTTAAAGAACTAATAATTTCAATTTTTCCGTGAATTTTATCATAAGTTAACGTAAAGATACGGAAGTGATGTAAAATTCAGTAATACTCGTAGTATACAATTATGTTATTATGTTTTAAAATAAATGCGAATTCAACAATTAATTATACATCCTCGTAAAAACAACGACAACAACAAATGGTATTCTGAATGTTAAATATATAATGTGTAAATAGTACTTACTTTGAAAATCACTGCCTGCAAGCGCTTGAAGACTGCATTCTCGAAGTAGTTAGCTAGGTTGTACAGATTAAATTAATGTTGTGTAGTTGTAATAATATAGACAGATACGTATAATTATCACCATCAATCTAGGTCCAAATTTGGGTATTAGTTCATGTCCTGAAATCCTTTCTTGAGTTTTGTAATTCGAAAAAAAAAACTTTTGCGATTTGATATATATGCTTGATTTAGATGGCAAAGGCCCATTCGGAGTCTCCCAAATTAAATAATGAAAGCCACTGTTACTGCCATCTATTTCCTGGAGTTTTTCTCCTTCATTGAAGCTTCCTCATAAATGAACCCCAAGGTTTCCACCATCAAATCTCAATTAGCCTCTGTCGGAGCAGATCGCCCTTCAATTTTATTTATATTAGTATTTTAAGAAAATTATATTATTAAATTAAAATAACATAATTTTGGGTCACCCTAATAACATCTAAATTTGTATCAAAACAATAACAATAACACTCAAACGGCCTGTTTTTGTAACTTGGTTTTTCTCTCATCGCACGTCTAGAGCCAAACGAATTTCATTTTTGGTTTTTGTAAACTTTTTTGGGTGTAAACACAAAAGCTTTTAGTTATAGTCAAAATGTAGGTTCACATAAGTCAACAACGTACAATGTTAAATGTCAAAATAGACAATCGTAAAAAATTGTTCGTGTGGGTTATATTGATGTGTTTTCATTTCAATAAATAAATAAAAATGGTTGTTTGACTAAAAAAACTTAAGTATTTTTAACATTGAAACGAAACAGCATATATTGATAATAACAATTGTATTTATCAGAGTAAAAAAGACCAACTCTATCCAGTTTCGTGCCTTAGTAGACTCGATGGACGAGTTCCCAGAACTAGCCACTCGGTCCCAAATCTTCTAACAGATTCGAAAATACTTCATTATTAACACGGAAGTTTGCAATAAATCTACAAAACATAACTTCATTAATTCATAAAAGCAAATTATACTGATATAGTTACTGGTATTCTGGAATCTCCAACACATTGGTTGAATCACGCAAAATCCTACGGCTTAGGCGACTTTCTCTATCATCATTTTCCGTAGTTTTAATAGGAAAACCGAGAGCAACGGAGGAAATTATTTTAAATTGGTAAAAAAGCAAACAATTGTGTTTATTTTCGTTTGTTTATATATTTTTTAATACCTACAATCAGCTGTTGTTGATTTTAGAGCTGATGGCTAGGGTTGCCTCCGTTTAGCATATATTTGTATGAAAAAGCTTTAAGAAATGCCAATAAAAACATGAAGGTAATGTTGTTCTTTGACAGGAACACAACCAAGAAATAGAGCTTTTATGCCCAAGCGAAAAGCAACAATGAACTCAATTGGAAACCTGATTGCTTGTCTAGCAATTGCACGCCTGCTGTTTGAAGATAGTTACAAAAACAGGCTGAAAATTCTATTTGAGTCTCAGTTGCTTTGTTATTTGCGGCGTAGCGAAATAACTCCCACATGAAATAACTCCCACCAGAAAAATGAAATAAGTCCCAAAAAATTTCCACTTTAGTAGGACTTATTTCGATTTTTTTGGGAGTTATTTCATTTTTCCTGGTGGGAGTTATTTCATAGTGAAATAACTCCCAATGTTATGACAATGAAATAACTCCCAAAAAAAAAGACCGTTTGTACAAGGCCCATATAACAAGTGCTGTAGGAGAAGTCTTGGTTGGGACTTATTTCACTTTGCTATTGGGAGTTTTTTCATTTTTTGTGGGACTTATTTCTTTTTTTCGTTATTGGAAGTTATTTCATTTTTGGTGGGAATTATTTCGTTGGGAGTTATTTCATGGGTGTTATTTCATGGGAGTTATTTCGCTACGCCGTTATTTGCTTTTATATTTTTTGCTGGTGATCAAAGACAACAACAACGCGATGATCTATTTCTTCGTTAAATTGGTAGTTTTGTATGTGTGTATGTACATACATATCAATAACTGCCGTTCTCGCGTTTTGTTGTGGTCCAGCAAGAAATCAATTTTTGTCTTTATTGATGCGTGTTAATTGTGTATGCATGTAATTCTTTACAGTATTGCAGCAAAAGAAAGTAACAACAACAACAGCGCTGATGAGCCACCAACTGTGGATCAAAAGTATAGTACTAAAAATCCTGTTTCGACACACTGTATTCTGGTCAGCGTCTGATCTACAATGGGCAGCTGAAACATAATCATCCTGGCAGTAGGTGAAGTGCAATACCACGCTGGGCTGGACCTATATTGCGCTACCGGTATATTGGCAATAAAAATACGAAATTAGAATGAAAAACATAAACCCCCTTATTTGTTGACTACCCCCGCAAACGTTATAATGACCACGATTTACGGGCAAGCTAGAACAATACAGATCCGGTGCCACTATCCAACTGGCAGATGTCCTCGCGAATTTAAGGCTGACATAACTGCTATCCAGGAGATGCGATGGACAGATCATGGCGGTACAAGGAAGAAGAACTGTGACATAACACAGCTGACATGAAAATTTGTCGAATTTGGTTTTAAGGATCAACCAGTTGAGTCAACGTCAACATCCGCATAAAATCGAAGTGCCTGAACGAAGTACCTTATCGCTGATTTGAGTACATGCCGTGACGGAAGAAAAAGAGGGGGACAACAAGGACATAGCTTACACATACGGCCGCTACCTTGGCCATGAAACTAAGATTGGTGATTTAAATGCTAAAGTCGACAGGGAAAGTATTTTTTGACCAAACATCGGCAAATTCAGTCAACACGCCACGAGATTCAACAAAACGACATCCATCCATAAGGTACTTAATCACCTGGTACTTAATGGAAGGCACTGTATTAGTGTGATGGACGTTCGTGTGATTCGGGGAGCTAATATCGATTCGGATTACTACCTGGTTGAGGCAAAGGCTCGCATAAACAAATGAATATCGAAAGTCCTACGACACCAGGCATATGGAAAGCTGGATGTCGGAAAGCTGAAATTACTAGAGATAGCCACCGCCTATGCAAAGAAGGTCATTTAGGTCCCATGATCCTGAAGGGCAGTGGAAGCACATTTCCCAGTCTATGAAAACTGCTGCAGAGACCGTACTTGGTTATGAAAACCCGCTTTACGACAAACCATGGTACGATGAAGAGTGTCACATAGCAAGTAATGAAAAGGTTGCTGTATGAATGGCAACGCTTTAGCAAGTTGCAATGCGAGCCGTGATAGAGCGCTGTAAGGAGAACAGGAGAGGGGAAACCTGTTCATTTAGGTAGAAAAACGGTTGTGAAGAAAGCGCGAGAGTGAGACAATTGTATCCAGCAGAAGGAAGAACGAGGCCCGTAAATTCGCCTGAAAAGTACACAGCCAATTCAACGGAAATGGGCTCCCCTTTTGTTGAGAGAAGGACGGGAATCTTGTCACAGATGTGCTGAGTTTGGTGAGACTATGGAGAGCACTTCTCTGCTTTACTGGTCCCAGGGTACTTCAATTTAGATGAAGGTATGGATCACATACGGGCAGACGGCGTCTACTGCTCCCCTCCTAGCCAGAGCGAAATAAGAACTGTAATTTCCAGGCTTAAGATAAACAAAGCCTCTGATGCTGATGGACTACCGGTTGAGCTGTTTAAAGCTGGCGGCTATGAGTTGGAAAGGTGCATTTATCATCTAAAATGCTAAATCTGGAGAGATGAATGCATGACCGACCATTGAAGCCTTAACATACTGTGACCTGTTTTCAAAAAGGCGACCTAAGTATAGGTACCAACTTTCGTGTGTTAAGCCTTTTTTCCTCATTCGCATACAAGGTTCTTCTGAGCGTAATGCGCGAAAGACTAAAGCTGTTTGTTGCAGACCTGATCGGACCTTATCAGAGTGGCTTTAGGCCTGGAAAACAAACTATCGACCAGATATTTGGGCTTTCTTTTATTTTAATTTCACTTATAAATTATGACAAATCCTTGAGAAACCCAACGAAAAACAGATCGACACCTACCACCTCTTTGCTGCCTGCCTTCGACAGCCCGTTACGGGGAAAACTGTTACAAGCTATTTCGGAACTTTGTATTTCTGGTAATCTGACACGCATTTGTAGAATGACATTAACCGACACGAAATCCTCAGTAAAAAATAAAAAAAGATCTTACTGAACCATTTAGTACGAGGTGAGGCCTCAGACAGGGTGACACCTTATCATCCGATCTCGTCAATATATTAGTTGAGATCATCATGAGAAATGCTGCAGTCAACACAAATAAGATCATCATCAGCAAACTCGCATGCTGCTCGCTAAGCTGATGATTTAGACATCAGTGGGCGAAGTCTGCGCGAAGTTACTGCAGTATTTTCGATAATTGAGAAGGAATTAGCAAAAGTGGTTTTGGCAGTAAACGAGGACAAGTGGAAATTAATGGCTTTAACAAGGAAAACATCCACCCGATTGTATGAAAGAGTCAACGTTGATAACCGTTATAATTTCGAATTTCGAACTTTTGCTTTATCTCTCCAGTTGGCAATACCAAATATACGAGGGATTCGTCAACTTGATTCCAGCAGCGGGGTCTTAGTCTTCCTATTTTCGTCCTTCGAGTTCGGTTACGAAAACCCTTGCGCCTAGCCAGCGCAATCGCGTTATTTTGAACCAAACATACACTTCAGAGAAAACCCTTCTCTCGAGAAACGAAGATCCAACTATATTACACTTTCATACAACCTGTCTTGTTTATGGCGCAGAACCCTTGGTCATATCGAATGCTGATGGAAAGTCGTCGAAAAAAAATGTTTCGAAAATTATATGGAACATTATATTATAAATTATTCTATTATATGGTATATAAAAGAAAACGGTGGGAACCGAAGACGGATGAAGAGCGAAGTGTATAATCTGTATCCCGACATCGACGTAATTATGCATATTAAAATAGCGCGTTTACTCTGGCTAGTAACTACATGTCAGTAGAATGGATCAGAATGATGGACTAGATGGACTAGAAGGACATCGAAAAATAGGACGACAGTGGCTTCGATGGAAAGAGCAGATGGAATATTGCCCAAGAGAGCTTGGTGTTATCAACTGGAAGAGAAAATATGAAGATCGAGCCGGTTGAAGAACCCTTGACCCCTCTGGTTTGTTTGAGAGCACCTAAGAGCATCGGTCCATGTTTTCCATGTTAGCCAACATATAAATGCCCCATCCAAGCATTGTACTATTTGATCCAGAGGTATAAGTAAGAACTAATTTCAACCAATTTTGGTACGTCTGCTTTTCTTCCGCCAATGATAAGGATATGTATTGGCTTTCGTTGGCCAAGGTATGACAAATTTCTTAATTGGGTCATATCGATCCAGATTTTGGTATCCCGCAAATATACATTTAAATTGAAATCGACTTCGGTTTCAATAGACTTCAACGAATTTTGGTACCTAAGCATTTCTTAGACCAAATATGTTTGATCTTGGAAATGGGCCATAGCGTTAGACTTTGTGATATAACCGCCATTTAAATTAAATCGACCAGGCTTGGTACTATAGGTTCTCCACGTTTGGCCTGTACACTTGAAATTTAATAGAATTTTGATAGCATTAATAAAAATGGACCAATGGTTGATGTAGATCGGTATGGTTTGTTAGAGATCAGTAATATAAATTATAATTCTTCGCCATAAATTCATAAATTTTGTTTGATAGAATCTATGAAAAACTTTCATAGATGTTATGAACCAATTTCTTAGATTTAATTCCATATAATCTATGAAATCGCTTTATACATACTATGAATAAATTTCATATATTTTGTGACATAGAATCTGTGAAACATTTTGTTGTTTTTTTTTTGAAAATTATTTAAGAAATTCATTGAATCTATGAAGGATTCCATTATATTTCTGACTATATTTTTTTAGTGCAGTCAACTTGGTGGCGCTTATGCTGTAAGTGAGTGAATCTACCTGATGCAATGTGTTACATGTACGTAGACTCAATCGTTTGTATCGTTTAGGTTGATTCATCATAGAAATCTAAAGTTTCATGATTACCGTTTGTAATTTACTGCATTTTTCCTAATTACTCAATTACGAAAGAATTCCGAAAGAAATACAAACTGCCAACTATTATATTAATTTTATTTAATTAAGTTGCATGTATTGACTTACGAATGTTATCACTGCCTAATTTACAAACTCGACAAAATGTACATTCCATCAACATAAATAGCTTAAGGATGGGATTAAAGTATTTTATGGTATAACAACGTTTCGGGTTGAATTTTGTAGAAATTTCGATTTATCAATTTCACAGTTCATATATCAATATCAACGACTAGACCGCATTGGTTAAAACGAGTACAAAACAAAAACTAGAAACTCTAGTGTATAAATAAATGCTGGCACTTGGTTAATCTATTGGATTATTAACCGTCGCCTGTTATAAATAACACAATTATTACTTAAATTTATGCTAAACCTATTGTTGTTGCCTTGTATTAAACCATAAATAATGAACGAACGTGTGTCTTTGCGAAATTGATTCAAATTAATGGCCCTGTTCGGGCCAAAGTCTATAATAAAAAATAGAAAAAGGAAGGAAGGATGACAAACACATATATTGTTTGGCAAACGATGCAAGTCTCACAGACAGGAATGATTAATATTGAAATGGAAATGGGGACAAACTAGTAAAGCTTTAAATAAGGTCATGAAAATATGTGATTGCAAATGTGTAAGATTACGTAGATCATTGTTTTTGTAAAAAAAAAAATAGAAAAATTTGCATTAGACTGACTCAATTTAATCCAAGATATTTCAATGTGTCCCATATAAGGTGATTTATATAAAATATTGTTACGACAAATGCTTTATTCCAGTATAATGTTAGAATGTTAATAAACTGGGTGGTTTAAATTGCAACTTGATTATCTTGATAATGTTAAAAATATGGTGCGCCATAACATCCCATGAAGGAATTGGGAAGAGTTTTTCAGAGCCAGTGAGCTGTGCGCTTTCTAGTTTTATACTCACTGATTGGGATCTACTGTTTTGCACCGGTTCCGAAGGATATTGTGAGAAGCTTTTCCATGGCTAAATACTCGATAGTGTCGCCGTGACTATGCGAGGTGACAGCCGCCGAAAGACATTTTAAGATGGTCTGAGCAGGGATTGAAGGCTGGATCTCATGTACAAGAGGCGCGCACACTACCATTGCATCACCGCTAATGTTAGTTACACAAGAATATAAGCTACTCACCACGAATGTTTGATCTCATCACCAACCAGGTATTCAGTGTCGAATCAACTAGTTAGAAGCGATAAGTTACAAGTGAGTAAATAGCAGATGTGCGTTACATATCCAGTCAGCCTGAGTTAAACTACGTAAAACTTTACACTGTCTTACTTCTTATTGAATAAAGACTAAAAGTAATGGTGAATGTTAAGTTTTGTGTAAATAAAGTAAACTAATGTAACTTATAGTAATTTAAAAAGAACCTTGTGTTTTTAACGGGAAATAATTAATTGGGAAATTCGAAAAAGTAGAAACGCGTATGAAAAACGATCTTATGGTTTAATTTAAATATATATTTAGACATGTTAAAATTTTACTCAGTTTTATACGTCCTGTGTGGCCGTCGGTGGTGCAATGGTTAGTGTGCGCGCCTCTTGTACTTGAGATCCTGGGCTCGATCCCTGCTCTGACCACCTTAAAATTTCTTTCGACGGCGGTCACCTCGCATAGTGACGGCGACACTATCCAGTATTAAGCCATGAAAACGCTTCTCAAAATACCGTTCGGAACCGGTGTAAAACTGTAGGTCCCAATCAGTGAGTATAAAACTAGAAAGCACACAACTCACTGGTTGTGTGAAGCTCTCCCCGATTCCTTCATGGAATGTAAACCATTTATTTATTTTTTATTTATACGTCCTGTGTAGAGCCTCCTCAAATATACGGTTGTATCGGAATTCCCTTGGAGGTTCATATAAATTAATAAGTTCTTTTATTTCAGAACAATTTATATCTGCAGACAAGCAATTAAACAAAAATATGATCTACGGGCACTTAATGATTGCAACCCCAAATACTTTCGTCTGGATCTGTAAAGCGCCTATTACACGATCATGCGCATGCATGTGCTAGAGCAAGGCGATTGTATACATTATGATAAATTATCGCTAGTTTGGCGTTTAGTTACAAGCAAGTAAGCGAGAAACGCTGGCTTGTACCGAAAACACACTTATTCACTGTCTCTGATTTTTCGAAGACAGTAAAATCAGAAAATGATTTAATGTTGGCGGCTAGTTCGGAGAAGTTTCGTTGCACTTTGCGAAACAAAGCGAAATATAATCGAAAAAGACCTCATAATTTGGAAAATTGAGTCTTTATTTGGATATTTTGGTACATACATGATATTGACTTCACACGAAGCGACACAGACGGTGGTTGCGTAAAATTGTATGGTCTTTATAATTCTCTGGACGTCTTCTTTAGACAAACATTTTTCTCTCCTTTGGCAACTAATACATATTCTCAATTGTCCTGTCCCGTGTAAACACAGGGTAAGACAGAAATGCCCGAGAAAGAGAATTTCAAAGTAGAGACGATTTGTTCACTGTTCTCTAGGATAAGTGGAACGGATTCCAAAAGAAATTATCCAAAAGTTGGGAAATTATATTCCAAGAAGATTGAAGAAAATTAAAAACAATAGATCTCAAACAAAATAATCAAAAAGGTTTCCCATTACATCTCATGAAGGAATTGGAGAGAGCTTCTCACAACCAGTGAGCTGTGCGCTTTCTAGTTTTATGCTCACTGATTGGGACCCACAGTTTTACTCCGGTTCCGGTATTGTTTGAGAAACTTTTTCATGACTGAATCCTCGACATTGTCGCCGTCACTATGCAAGGTGACTGCCGTCGAAAGAAATTTAAGGTGTTCGGAGCAGGGATTGAACCCAGGAAGTGGCCGTCGGTAGAGCGATGGTTAGCGTACCAAACAAAATAATACATTATTTTTTATCAGATTTATTTAAAACATGTGATACTTATTGAAGCTGAAAATTACAACTAGTTTGGCTTTCAATGTCTTCGAAATTAAAAAAATATTTTTTTTTGTACGAACTTAAGACACATGCATTATCAAATTCAAACCATAATAATACATCTTTTTAAGTTGAAGAGTTAAGGTACGAGAATAACAGCTGTTTCAAATTTCAAATGTTGAAAAGCACCCATTTCTGTGGTTTGGGCACTTTATGTGGTTTGGGCACAAAATTACAAAACATACTAAAATGCCAATTTTAGAATAATGGTTTCGCAAACGGCATAATTTTTGAGGACATTTGGGATAATTTTTAAGTCATTCTCTGGCAACACTGGTTCAGTATGTTCGGGTGCCCATGACCAGACCGCAATTAAAAACACTTTATTTTGATTTTAAGAAACTAAATCTGTTTCTAATGAGAATCACAAAACTATACTTATATGCCTGCAGCTGGTTTCTACATTACAGCTCTACTCCATGTTAACCATTATTTGGGTGACGTCGACCGCGACTTAGAGAACGCTGTCTTTACCATCGACGACGTCACTCTTCCTGCTATGTTGTTGTTGTTGTTTATTTTGGATCTTCTTGTAATGTAAGAAGACCTATCTGTTTGCCATTTGCAAATCTGTAGTAAACAAATGTAAATCGAAAGCTAATGACAAACAAGTTCAATAACCTCTTCTGGAGATATTATTCTTGTTAGGGACTGCTGTGCACGTCATAAGCAAAATAGTGCGGGGAAAATACCCATACAGTGCAATTGCAAACATACAAGTTCTTCAATTTTGACGTATCGTTTCACTCGCAGTTGCTTGAATCAAGTATTAGGGAGCTTGAGCAAGTATTAGCAGATACCATTTACCCTCCAATTTTCGACTCCAAGACTGTAGTAAAGAGCTACATTCGACAGCATTCCACTACGGCTTTGCAAATGGTAGAAAGACGGAAAAAAGAAGAAATTAGCTCGCGGCAACATTTTATGTTAACACAATTAAATATAAATTTTATATACACACAATTTTACACTAACAATTTGTTGATAAATTTTTATTGTTTATGAACTCTAAAAATTTATTTTAGGCTCATGTTACATACATACATCATGTTGAGTTGGAGCATTGAAAACTAATTTTTTTTATTTATAGTTTATATTACATATTTATATTTATATGTTTTTTAAAATTATAAGAAAACATATTTTTTCATTTCTTTTTTAGAACAAAATCAAGTGTTTGATATATTCTTCACAGAAAATATTTATATGTGCAAAAATTAAACTTAAATTTAATTATTATTCTTATCCAATTCAAATATGTAATTAATATTATATTGAGTTGCCCTTGTGTATAAGAACTTGTTGTAGCCTGCCTGGCATAGAACTCACTAAGTTGCTTAAAGTGGAAAGACAGTTTTCTCCCATTCCGCCAATATTGCTAGTTTTAGTTCTTTAAACGTCGTATACTGCTTCGACTTTGAAAACACCTTGGCGGAAAGTATCCCCCAGAGGTCTTCAATTGGGTTGAGGTCGGCACTTATGGCTGGGTACTCCAGTAATGGAATATTTCGAGACTTGTCTTGTTGTCTTGTTGAAAAGTCCAGCTATCCCCATATAATTCGCCAGCAAAGTCAATTAAATTGCTGTCCAACAGACCAATGTATGCTTCCGCATTAATTTTAGTTGGGACGAAGCATAATTCTGACCTCCTTCGTGCTCCAAATGCAGCCCATATCATAAGAGATCCACCACCGTGGTTTCGCTTGTAGCACGTTTGCCGAGGATGTCGTAAATCTCAAATCTCCAATATTTATGGTGACCGTTAAAATTAAAATTTTTCTCATCATTAAATATAACGGTTTCTAATTCGTCCTCTCAAAACTTGTACTTTTCTGCAAAAGCAAATCGCGTATTTTTATGGCGAGGTTGGCGTAGTTTGGCCATTTTGCTTTGGTACCGAAGACCTATATCGTCCTTTAGCAGTTGCTGGACACGCTGTCCCGTTACATTTAGACCCAATTCCACCTTTATTTCCCTACAACTCGTATTCTCATTAGCTGCTAAATGCCGAATGCGCTGCTTTGCCCTCTGGGCTACAGTTGGTATGCGTCCACTGCGCGATGCCGATTTACCGCAGCTGCAATCTTGCCAATTCCTTTGCCTGCAAGTCTCATTCCAACAATTTTTCCGCGCTCCTAATCCGTAAGTTCACTTCCACGTGGCATGTTCAAGTAGAAACAAAACTGTCAATATAACGTTTCTTAGAATATATTCATAACAATCACTTTACTCACGTACAGAACGATATTTTATAGTAAACACCCGAGAAAATTAGAGTTGTTCACTTTCAAGTGTCAGGAACGCAACTGCACATATAATTATTTTCTATTGAATTGCAAACTTACAGCGATAATCGTAGATACCGGGACCAGTGTTGCCAGAAGCCGTCAAAAAAAATTATGCTAAATGACCAAAAAATTGTTCAAAATGGAAAGAAATTATGCTAAAAACACCAAAAAAATTGTGCAAAATGCAAAAACATTATTCTAATTTAAAAAAAAAGTAAATTTTTTATATATTTGCCTCTGTGTGTATTATTTAGTACCTACTATAGGGTTTTAAAGCATGATTTTTATTCACAAATTCGTATAATTTGTATAAACAAAGAAAAAAACATTTTGAAATCAGATATGTTTATTTTTGATAGAAAAAATTTCATAAAAACATTAAAATAAAAAATCTGTTTTGTTTCATAAATTTTGATTTTTATAAAACAAAAGCTCCGATGATATATCAGAAGTTTCTTGGGTATAATTTTACTACCATTTCCAGTTTCGGTTTTTATTTGTAGCTACACTTATTAGTAGGAAGTCCCGAAATTTTAATCTGGGATCCATAACTTTTTGAGAAACAATGCAAACATCCTACGGGTTTGTGCTTTTCATATAAAATGTTTGAAAATAATTACTCTATGATAAGGATTTCTGTATAATCACGTTCTTTTTGGCATTAATGAAAAGCTAAATGACATTTTTTGATAAGGTTCCGTAAGCTACAGATTACTTTGATTATTCTGAAACAACGCGTAATTCTTCGTTCCTTTCAAACATATAACCTGTTGATAAGTATAAACTGTTAGAAATTCAGAACGAAACCCTAACGGTAATGGTAACATTACCATTTTCATACTTTAGTATTGCATTTCCGTCCATATTAAAGTGGAAGTGCCCACATGTACGCTTTACATTGTTTACATAAAAATGTTGGTACATAAAACTAGAAAAATCAAGGAAACATTTTTTGAAAAATATTTACACTGGTTTTCATAGTTTTTTTTTTTTAATTCGCGTAATATATTGTTGTATTTACAAGCTATTATAAAACATACAAAAACTTCATCTTCGCAAAATTGGAATTCATTTATTTTTCCCAAATAATTAGATTATTAGTGTTTAATTTTTTTGCCAAAAAGATTTCGGAAGCATTACATCCAAGAGGTCACTATACCAATTTTGCACTAAATGTAATGTATAAGTGTGAAATAAGTAGCATAGAAATAAATGTTTCTTAGTCTTAAAGTTTTATTAATGGTGCGGGAGACATCCGCCTCTAAGGCTTAAAACACAGAATCAGCCAAATCGTTTTTGACCCATGAGGCAAGGAAATGTATTGAACAGATGTTTCGTTTCTCATCCTTCGGTGTGGGTTGGCTCATAAGAAATAATGTATTTTTCCATGAATCAAAATATAAACGTCCGGTGTGTTTTCAGCCTAAAGATTCGATATTTATTCAGAAATATATACCTGTTACATGTTATTCAAAAGTAAAATACAAAAAAAATTTTGATGGAAAATTGTGCAATATCTAAAAAATTATACTAAAAATTTCATGAAAAATGTAAAATTTTAGAAAACTTTGGTGAAAAATTATGCTAAAAAAGCATTAATTATGCTAAATTGCCAACACTGAATGGGACTTCAAATAAAGTCCAAAAGAGAAAAAAGTATATGATTAAGAGAGAGGGATATTATCGATAAAATTGTATATGGTCGACATTAAATTACAGTTAGTTTTCGGAAGGAAAGAAAAAAAATATTTTGCACATATAAATATTTGACAGAGGTAAATTCACAAATATGAACATTATGACAGTTTAGAAATACCATTATTTTTGCATACATTTATGACTCATTTTTATCATTTATGAAAAAGTGTAATTGTGTAAAATGTTCCTCTTTTTCCCCGATTTGATTGTGACTCATTTATGAGGAATTATAAACTCTCAAATAAGAGTCTGGCAAAATGTGTATTTTCAGAGCGTAAATGTTGAAACGCCCACAAAAAAGTTTCAGAAATATGTAATTTATGGCTGGGAATAATGAACCCTCAGAAATTGCTCACATTTTTTACTCTTTCATGACTCTGAATTTCTGAGTGCCCTGAAAATTGTTTGCTGGGTTTTGGCCATTGAACAGGACTAAATTGTGATGGTTAATTTTGTGTAAATAGTAGAGAGAATTGTTGTACTTAACGTAACTTAATATAACCCTATTTTATTAGGTTAATTCCCGTTACCAGCACAAAAAAATACAATTATAATTAAATTTAATACTATGAGAGATTTCTATCACTAGTTTGACGATATGACTATTCCTTCGGCAGTAGTCATCTTGCTTAGTAGCGGCGTCACTATCAAGTAGTTAGCCATAAACACATTTCTCAAAAATCGTTCGGAATAGATGTAGAATTATATATGCCCGCATCAGTGTGTATATAAATGAGAAAGCCCACAACCTACTGATTGTAATGGTGAGCTAATTGGGAGGATTTGTGAAATACATATTTGAAAATATTTCACACATTTTATAAACAATTGTCTTTGATTGTAAAGTAAACTATATTTTATAGTTTTACGAATTTACTGTTTCTTAGAATCTCCGATTTAGATCCGATTAAATGCTTCTTCAGCTGAAAATTTATATAGGCATTGGTAATACTTTGGAAGTGTTTCGTAATATTTTCGTCGAAACTTGTTCTAGAATTCAGAAAGTCTATGAAAATGTTTCTTAAATGTTATGAACTAATTTCATTGATTGTATGAAATACTTCATAGTATCTATGGAATGATCGTTTTGTAGGTTCTGTGGATTAATTTCAGTGATGCAGTGAAATGGGTTTTTGGTTTAATGGTTCTTTGGGCAATAGCTTTTGGACGCTCGTTAAGAGAGTATCGAATAACTCCTCTTACACACAAACTCTTATTATGAATGGCCAGCTATACAGCGAATCAGTGGATATAGATAATATTTTGCCTGCAATAATTCATAAATATCTATCTTAAATTTTAAATTTAGTGTAATTTTTTTCTTGTGCAAGTGGCAACTCTAAGATTTGGCAGCTGTCACATATGTATATTCCTATTGTTAAAAATGGAATCTTCAATCGAGAAAAAGCACCTATTGTATCAATCATTCGAAGGGTGATCAAACAATTTGAAGAACCTGGGTCGGTTATGGAGAGTAAGACTCCTGTGCGTCAACCTACCGGTCGGTCTCTTGAAAATATTGCTGCTGTAAACGAGAGTGTCGAGAACCCGATAACATCAATTCGGCATCATTTTCAAAAACTTCAAATTTCACGAAACACTACGCAGCAAATTATGGCAAAAGACCTCCACCATCATGCATACACATTTCAGCTTACTCAGGAGCTCAAACCAGTAGACCATGTAAAGCGCCGGCAATTCGTTCAATGGGTAATGGAGCAGAGTGAATTCAATGGCGATTTTTCAAAAAAAGTCATCTTCTCCAATGAAGCGCATTTTCATCTGAATGCCTTCGTGAATACACAAAATTGTCGAATTTGGGGCCTGACAACATCCTCATGTAATCCATGAGGAACAAATGCAACCACAACGAGCAACTGTTTGGTGCGGATTTTGGTCAAGCGGCGTTATTGGGCCTTACTTTTTTGAAGATGGGGCCGAAATTGCGGTGACTGTGAACGGCATTCATTACAGTAACATGATAACGGAGTTCTTGTGGCCTCAGCTGGAGGGCATAAATCTGGACGACATGTGGTTTCAGCAAGACGGCGTCACCTGCCACACCGCGCGATTTATTACAGCAAGTATGTCCAGAACAAATTATCTCAAGCAATTCCTGAGCTCAAATCCGAGATCCAACGCGTCATCGGTGTGATACTGCCACAACTCTCTGAAAAATCATGGAAAATTTCATGAAAAGAGTAATGGCCTGTCATCAGAGCCGTGGAGCCATTTGACTTATATTTTATTCTATACTTATTTGGAACATGTCTTCTTTACAATCCAATAAAAAAATAACAACTAAAAAATAGATGTCTTTATTTTAAAATGAAAAAGTGAATTTTTTCTGAGATACCCTTTAGAATTTACGACAATTCCACCAATGCACTATAGAGATAGCTCATTCTTTGCCAAAAAAGTGTATGTGGATTCGACTCCCACTGAGTTCTTTTCTACCACTTAAAATGTCTACAAATTTATTAGGTCAATACCAACAAATACTACACGCATGTATGTTTGGCGGAACTGTGCAAATATATTTTTGTAATAGCGGAGCATAAGCATGGCACGAAGCATAAATTAGTTAATAAAGGTAATTCATTGTAACTATGTTCTGATGGAGGAGTATTTTGAAGTCATTCAATTGAAGAACATAATTGAATAGAAAAAATTACTTGACGTTGAGAAAATTTTTATTTTTATTATAAATTTATTTAAATATTAATAATATTAATAAATTAAGAGAAAAAAGTAAATAAAATTATCATTAAAATAATTAATTATTCCTATATATATATATATATGTATTATATATAAAAAGTGAATGCTCAAATCAATTACGATATTTGTCAATTCAATTATTTTTATACTTGGATTTCCGCCAATGACGATTTTTGTAAATTCAATTACTTGAATTGTAAGATCGTAATTGAAAAGTTTTCAATTAAAGCAAATATTTATTTGCGCACAGATTTAATCAAAATTTCTTAATATTGTTGATTAAATTAGTAATTGAGTTAAGCATGACTTTATTCAATTTTTTATGGAAAATTTCAATTACGCGTGTAATCAAGTTGAGTGAGTGCTTAATCAAAATTACATAATGTTTTGATTACGCGCGTAATCAAGTTGAGTGAGCGTTTAATCGAAATTATATAATGTTTTGATTACTAGCGTACTCAACTTGAGTATTCTGGTAATCAAAAGTCGGTGTTCGCTTTCAATCGAAATCGGTAATTTTTAATGATTAACATTAACACCCAAAATAACAAAAACCAACATCTCATATTTTTTGAACATTTTATTGAACATTTATTTGTAAATTCTCAAAGATGTGTTTTGATTTCGCAATAATTTTTTGGCACATTTGTTGTTGCTGTCATTGTGTTGACGAGTGCCGATTGCAATAGCGAAACACCGTTTGTAACGGATTTTGGTGATGCGCATCTTCCACTTGTTCTCCCTGACAACAACAAAAATTCGCCTTAAAAATCGAACACAAAAACGTCAAATAACATATAAAGAATGTTGTAATTTCAAGTACACAAGTACTTGATTCCAGTGAAATTTTAATTGATCTTCTTCGCTTTATAAAATGCAAAATTGTTGAACCTAGTATTCAAATGATTGAGTCAAGTAATGAAATAATTGAATTTTATCTCTGTTTTCAAGCAAATCAGTAATTGAAATTAATTCGGGAATATTTTTTTCTGTGATACGATGAAATGACAGTAATGAACACACTTAAAAAAAAAATAATGTGAGTCCGATCACAGGGGAGATGTGTAAACATCTAGTAATGAAGTTGGAAGTACTTATGCTTTTAGTATATTTTTTTAATTAATCAATTAAAAGTATCAAAACTTTCAATATTGTAAATACATAGGAATTTGCTGGTTTTTGTTTGTTTTATTTAACTTATTTTGTTAGTAATTGGGCACACTGCAGTATATATGTACTGCATTAAAAATTACAGTAAGCAGTAAATTTACTGATTACTGAAAAAATTCAGTAAATTTTTACTGATAATGAAATTTAATTTGCATTACCAGTAAAATCATAGGGCCGTATTCATAATAATCAGTAATCGGGCATTACTGAAAATTCAATGCACCTCATCATAATCATGTAGGCACTTTATAAAAATGGCTGAAAAAAATTTTAGTAATCAGTAAAAATTTACTAGTTAAAGAATTATTTTTACTGAAATTTTAGTAGTACTGCAAAGTGCCCATCTATGGTAAATGCCTTAAGTACAAATAGTTAATATTGGCTTATGGTAACTAAAATAAGATATATAAATTTTTGACTCGATTGTATTTAAAAATCTATGGAAAACTGCATCTATAGTAGTGGAATTGTTAGTTGTGGGGGTTTGTGGAGAATTGTTCATATGCAAGTGGAATACGTCAAATAAAAATTTTGATAAAGCTTGCGACTGTGGGTTTGCAAAATTTGTATTAAAATCTCCACCCATAATAATTGGCATGAGATGGAGATTGTTACCCAATTGTCGTGCACCAGTTTCAGTGTAAGGCAACAGTACGTAATGAAGATATGTTAAAATCTTAATTTATATTGGAATCTAATAGAAATTTTATTAGAATTAGCATTACCTCCATTCAGGTTTGATACACTTTGTGTTGTTTTATGTTCTGAGTTATAATTTTTTTGGTGTTTTGTAAAATATTTTATTATTTTGTATTTGTTGCGGTTGACAAGTTATTAATCAGCTGTTTACTGAAATCTAATGTTATTTTACAGCAATGGTTTTCGAAAATTAGTAGCTAATATTGCACACTAGATGGTGCTTATATGCAGCTGTTAAGTATGAATGACAATCTCAAAGATGAAGAAAAATTTTAGTTTTTAGTTTTCCTTATATTTGACAAGTTTAGTTTTTAGTTTTCCTTATTTTGCTTTGTTTTAGTAAATTTTTCATTAAAAGTGTTATTAAAACTAAATGTTTTTGTATTCATTTTACTTATTTGTTTTCATTTGCCTACGATAACAGAACGTACGACAATTAGTGAAAATTAGTCGCTACTATTGCACACTAGATGGTGTTGAGTATATTGTATGCAGCGTTTGATTACACTAATACACTCATACATAGCTCACACCGATTTGATAACGCTTTACGATTGGTTAACGATTACATCGCACATCTTACTCTAAATTTGTGATTGTATTGTGAAAAAGATTTTTACCCCCAGCGTATAGATGTTTAGACATCAAAAAGTGTATTGGTCTCAATAGTCTTATATGAAATATAAATGCCTTGAGCGGCATTATAGACAAATTACAGGACGTTTGCAGCAGGAGCTTTTTTTTAATATATTGTGTTGACATGCGTCAATTGTTTATGTTTGAACTGTTAGAAGCCAAGAAGCTTCTAAAAATATACACACACAAACTTAGCACTCACAATAGTCTATATTCAACCATTTTACTATTAAATTACGTTGCACACTGAACGGAAAAGCATCGTCACACGGATGAAAATGTTCATCACCCCAACAACTTTCGTCGTCGAAAGTAAGCTAACGTAACGTTTCGTTCCCGCTATGAAAATGTGTTCATCAACTGCAAATTGTTCGTTACTGTGGTGAAAGTATGGTTGTTGCTGCAATGAATTTGCTTCATTATTGCAAGGAATTTCTTTCGTTGCTGATTGAATTTGTTCATTTTTACAATGAATATGTATCGTTATTGCAAGGAATTTGCTTCATTGCTGCAATAAATTTTTTCATTGCTGCTATGAATTTGTTTCGTTGGTGCAACGAATTTTAGTCATTGTTGTAATGAGTATAATTCATTACTACAATAATTTTCTTTCATTGCTGCAATGAATGTTTTGAAGTGTGTTTGAAATTATTTATTGACAATTGTACATAAATACACTGTTAGTATTACACTGCAGGTGTTTTGATAACATTTTTTTGAATTTTTGTTTTCGAAAATCTATTTGCTAAATAGATTATATTCAGTCCATGTTGAAATACTCGTCTGGAGAAGATTGTGGTAGTCGAGGGGTTGAGTGTTATTGTGGCCGTCATATTCAGGTCATGCAATTAAAAACATATACGAGGAATTTATTGTTAAGATTTATATTTAAGATATGTACATATCTATGTCTGTACTTACCATGAACATAAGCTCTACTCCCCTATGCTCTACTCGTTTAACATAGAACCACATCATTGTTTTGTTAAATCATGCAATTGTTGTTGTGTAGAGGGTTTTGATATTCAATTGTAGCGCCAAATCTTCCCGTCATTAAGCCAGTGATCGCTCTTGAGCATTTTCTACAACTGCTTTTTTTATTTATTTCATCCAAATTTGTCAAAATTTCGATTGGATGCATTTGACTGTACGTTGAATTGTTATTTTTTTAATGTTCTTTGTACTTGAAACACTTTGTTTCTTTGACTTGTTCGTTTTCATTGACTCCGACTGCCCTCACAAATGTATGTATGCTTTCGGGTTTTTCTGAATCCAAATACCAACACAACGAAACAGGCGCGACCGAATTATGATTAAAACACCAAATCACGAACATTTTGTTGCAATTTGTACCGTCACGCTCATACACACACACACAAAAGTTCAATTACATATTACGGGGTAGTTTATCTGCTATCGATGCGTCACTTTCTTTGCTGTCGTGTTGCTCCTTGTACGAGTATTCTGTGTATTTATCTATTTGATTTATAGATACACAATTTACACAAACGATCACACCAAACACATAAATTCACACAATTTAGTTTTCACAATAAAATATTATTACTTTTCTAAGTTGACCTAATTAGTCGGTTTTAACAAATTTAGTTAAATTATTCCGGCGGAGAGATATGTCACTTTTTCGATTGTTTCAATGGAACTGATTTAAGATGTGTACGTGACCCACCACTCACGCTCACCATTTTCTCTTGCTGACCTCTTTTTTACGCTCGCTCATTTTTTCGACTGCTTCTCTCTCTATACCATCATAAAAATTAGTTGCTTTACAATAGCAAAATTGTTTCATCATCTAAAAATGTTTACAACCCTCCAAAATAAGTAATATTAACTATAAAGTGTAAGAGATAATCAAAATATCAGTAGTTTAAAAATCATGCCTTTACTTTTTTTTAACTTTCAACCCATGTTTCTACAAAATTCAAATTAAATAAAATTGTTGCAGGAACAACAAGTAAGTTGTTTCAGCAACGAAATGTAAAATTGTCAAAAAGGTCAAGTATGAAATTTTTCGTTGCAGCGACTACCAAATTGTCGGATATACGACGCTTTTCACTATATCAACCATTAACGAAAATGTTTCATCCATGCGACGAAGCGTTTTTCTTTCAGTGCATACTTTTGAGTGTTTAAGCACAGACTGACTCCAATAAGCTGACCTCCGCTATTTATATCAGTTTCAGTACTTGACACCAAGTTTTCCAGATCAATCTATCCGTTATCTTTCGTTGTGCTATAGTCGTTTAGCTAGTGATTTCCACCCGGTTCCACAACCAGTTGAAATTTTATCGAATTTAGACGGAGATGGTATGTTGTCGCAAAGGCATACTTTCAGGGGATTGACAATTGTTAAATACTTGTACGACTTTTTAAGAAATACAAATAAATCGATTTAGTTATATGTAGATTTTGAACATCTATGGAGCATTCCAAAGGTGCAAAATATTACTTATCTCATTTATCTCAAGTTAAGAAAAGAATACACAAAAGGAAGAAAATCAGTCTGACGATAGACCTCCAACGTCATCGTGTTTTAGTCTGAATGACTTCTGCGTTGATTCTGATGTTGGTGAGCCTCACATTGCCAGCAAAATCTTTTGTCGCTGGAAACGCTCTGAGCCATGCAAGTGGAAAATAAACACGACAAAAAAAGATCGAGCAAAATATTTACCCTACATGACCACATCGAGGTTAAAAATTTTTGTACTGACTGCAATCTATCATTCCTAAGACCTAAGAAAGATCAGTGCACTCCATGCAACATGTTCCTGCAACATGTTCTTGCAATTCTGCTCTATGCTGTTCAAGTAACACGTATTCAAGTAATTGAACATAATTTTAAGAATCCGGCCATTCCTACATGGAGAGTGATTCTATGCATTCCGCGATAGAGTGAGAATAAAATATAGATCGGTGTTTGCGATGAATGATTGGCTCGAAATATTCAAGACGGCAAGATGATCAAAAAGAGGCAAGAATAAAGACATTGATCCTAACGAAGTCAGAGAAAAAAAAATCAAATTTTTTTTCCCTTCACGCATTGTCAGAGACATTAATCGAAAACCGAAATGTTGATGAGGATGGGAAAAAAAATATCCTGGTTGAATGTTAAGTCTATCCGGCATAAAAAAAAATCAACCAGGAGTTATTTTATACAGGTACGATCATACGGAATCATATAAAAACGTTAATATTAGACTTCATGGAAGACCTCGCAAAAATGTGACGCTGCGTAAAGCTTACAAAGAAATTTTACCGAAACAGAAGGATTTATTAAAGCTATGTGATTGTGGCGTTATACCCAGAGAGATAAAATAATGCTACATGAACCTGCCGACATCAAAAGGAATCGGGGATAATGACACAGAAAACTCAGACTTAAAAACCTAAAAAATTATTCACTATTATTTAAAGTTTATTTACTTTTTAAAAAACTATGTTTTCCTTACTATGTATTATGTATTTGTATATCTACAACTAAAATAAATAAATAAATGGTTTCCCATTACATCCCATGAAGGGACAGGGGAGAACTTCTCACAATCACTAAGCTGTGCGCTTTCCAGTTTTCACTCACTGATTGGGACCTACAGTTTTACACCGATTCCGAACGGTATTTTGAGAATCGTTCTCATGGCTATATACTCGATAGTGTCGCCATCACTATTCGAGGTAACCGCCGCCGAAAGAAATTTTAAGGTGGTCAGAGCAGGGTTCGAATCCAGAATCTCATGTACAAGAGCCGCGCACACTACCATTGCACCACCGACTAACTAAATCTATTAAAATCATCAAAAAATAAACTCATTAAATGCAAGTTTTAAAAAAATTTTATGAGGAAAAAATCATTAACTACAATTCACACCATTTTGTCTTCAAATATAAATTATTTTTCAAAAATTTTATAGCAAAAGATCTTCTAAGGCAATCTAAAAACAAACCAGAATCAAATGTTTATGTTTCTTTATTTATAGATTTGTAATTGTAAAAAGATGTGGCCGTCGGTGGTGCAATGGTTAGTGTGCGCGGCTCTTGTACATGAGATCCTGGGTTCGAACCCTGCTCTGACCACCTTAAAAAAAAAATTTTTCTTTCGGCGGCGGTCACCTCGCATAGTGACGGCGACACTATCGAGTATATAGCCATGAAAAAGCTTCTCAAAATACCGTTCGGAATCGGTGTAAAACTGTAGGTCCCAATCAATGAGTGAAAACTGGAAAGCGCACAGCTCAGTGATTGTGAGAAGTTCTCCCCGGTCCCTTCATGGGATGTAATGGGAAACCATTTATTTTTTATTTTTTAATTGTAAAAAGATACTAAAAGGCTCTATATCTCAATACTTCATTTTTCCTTTTCATACTACATAGGCGATATATTTAGGGTTTTCACAAGCTCTCGTAATGTCGTAATGTTGTACTGGATTGTCGTGCCTAAGAACGAAAGTTGTGAACAACCATTAGAGAACTTTTTGTTGTATGGCATACGTATCCAGCTGATTGCATAAACAACTGATTGAAGAAAAACAGTTTTTGAAACTAAAATGACGAAAATAAACGAAAAGGATAAAATAATAACATCAATAACGTAACATAATAATATCACAATAATAATATCACAAAATAAGTAATAAATATCAACAACAGCTGTTATGGTAGTGATGTTACTTATCAAATCTATTCGGTAATAACAATCTCAGTACAAGACGAACAGCACTAGTAAAGTACGACAATCAGTAAACATACCTTCGATGTTGTACTTGTCGTAAGTTAGTTTTATATGGAAGCCAACAACAAAATTCGTACAACTGTTGTGAGAAGTTACGACAGTACGACAAGTACGAGACCTTGTGAAATACCTAATTGTTTTAAAGTGTTTGAACGTACTTGAAGAGCACGATTAAACGAGTATTATGCCCCTGAAAGCTTGAGCAAATTTCGCTATATTTAATTTTTGTTACAATTTACATTAATTTGTTATCATTAATTGATTATTATTAGTTTAATTTATTTTTTAAAAGATGCATAAAATCTTCATAAAATTGTTTTCCATATTCCCTTATACAATTTGTTGTGGAAACACATGGGGAGTACCATTTATACATTTTTGAACAAAGGTTCACAGAGCATTTTGAAATATATCAGTGATTTAGAAATATATTCGGTACCGCGCAAACCATGGTATAATAAGGAAGGTTGTCGTAGTAGGTGTTGGAGGTTACAACACCAATCATTTAGTTGAAATAATTTGACATAAAAGAATGACACGATCATGAAATTACGTAATTTTTAGAAAATTTTGTATAAAGTTATTCTATGGATCAAACAATTGAAAAAATATATACGAAATGTTATGCTTTATACAAAGTTTTAATAAAGCTCTTCTCAGCTGATGATATTGTCTGCACTTTAATTGTTTTATTCGGTTGTGGAATGAAGGCATGATAACCTATTGTCCCCGATATCGTTTTGGTTTGTTTGAAACGTTCCTATAGTTGGTGGGCCCTTTCATCATATTGATATTCTGCGAAATATTCTGTGTTTATATTTTAAATATTGTGTTTTACCGAAGCTGTTAATAAGTGTGATTTTTTTACCCCTCTAAAGTTAATTATAGCTTAAATTGTACGGGAGAGCTAAGCGATATTAAGTGGCATTCCAATTTCCCACTTAAATTCCGACTTGAGCAATGACAATGTTGCCACATGTTCAATTTCAAGCAATGGCAACAAAAAGTTATCTTAGATAAATTATGGGGTTCTTTTTTTGTACTTGTGTTTTGGATTCCTTGAATTACAAATCACAATAATAATGAAAACTCAATATACAATTAATAATACTCACATTATATTCGGCGTTGACTCCATTTTCCTGCGCTGTAATTATTAAAAAAGAAAAATTTTAATTTATAGTCATAAATCCCATTGCAATAAGTACTTACCACCACAAAGCAAACTAGAAATGTAAACAAACAGATGTTTTTTTCCCTCATTTTTGTGACATTTGCTTTGAACCAGCAATGGCAATTTTTCATTTTACTGCTTTTTTAACTACTATTGGAGTACAACACTGGGCTCTCTCTCATTTTTACTGTGGTTTCAAACAAACTACAGTAAAAAGAGCATAATGTTTGCGTTTTTTTTGTATGGAAATAAGTGCCAATTAAAGTGTGTTTCGCTGAAATCATCGAAAGAGAGCGAAACGCCGGCGTTTCAGCTGAAACGCGGTAAATGTGAAAAGGGTATTAGAATGAAAATGTTATCAAGGAGAGACTCAAAAGAAGAAATTTTGCAAAAGGAATTACACATTTTGAGTTCATTAAAATTGTTTTATTTAATGGAAGACTACGTATACTTTTATATCTCTAAATTTGAATAATTGATTTTTATTTCCGATTTTAAACAAAATTGGAATTAAATTGTTCACAATGCGCGGTAACTGTTATACATAGTGATCATGGTAGAATTACCTATCTGGTATAGTCGTTTAAACATTTTTTCTTTGTCATTTTTCGTTTCACTCGTCAAAATCGTAAGTACATATTTTTTTTTTATACTTTTTAGTATTCTTGTAGTGTTGGTATATATTTGTGTAGAGAATGAAAATAAAATGTCTGTTGTTGGTGCTTACAACTACAACAACATCTGCTGCTACCATGTATTTGATGGCACGGGCTACAAACGTGTTGCCGCATTTTTTCACCCATTACCGCAAATGTTGCCACATTTCGTTGTATTAAGCGTGGATCGTTTTATTTGGAAAGTCGTAGGTGACGTAAAACAGGCTTAATATATATAAAACTGCCACGTGTTTACAGTCTTTCTATGGTACCAACTAAGCCGACACGATGCCCTTTTCCGTGGGATGTCACAAAACAATGCCACTCCGGTCGTACTTTAAAATCATCACCGTGAAATACTGACAAAAAGGATGTACAGGTAGAGAAGAAAAAAACCCCGCAAGTTGGCAACCCTAGTAGAAGAGAACCAAAAAAGTCAACGCGATTCACTCAAACGTATTTCTTTCCCGCGTCATAACTTGATTATTTCATACTTTTTACATACTTTATGAAATTATATTTAAATATGGTTGGAATTTCTATAGTTAGATAGAATAACATCATCAGAAAACTGCTCGTGTATTGAAATATTCCACGAAGGGAGTAAGAGGGCCAGCAGAGAAACGACACACTTCACTCGTTTTCTTTATTGGCATTCCACTCCATGGGTAAATTTTCTTCTCTATACAATAGTTGCTTTAAGATACTGAATAGTCAAAATTTTCTTGTTTTTGTATTGTGCTGCATCCTGACCATCCAAAATGTAAAAAAATTTGTAAACTGTTCCCAGACGTGTTTTCAAAAAATTAATAATACCACATTGGAACAAATACACTGCTATCGTGTCATGTTTTAAGAAATCGGATATAGAAAAGCAGGTCAAAAATATCTTCTTGGAATAAATCGCGAAGGGATGAATAGTAAGTAACCTGGTTGTTATTGCAGTGATCACCTAAAATTTAATAGAGAACAGTGAGTTTGAGTCGATGACGTTGTTGGAGATTGTGATGTACATTCTCACCTTGATTGGAATCCTGCACAAAAAACGTATAATTTTCCGAAAAATCGTATTAGCAACGCATTGCCCTGGCTTCAAGCCATTTCGTTTTGCATTTCAAAATGTACTCTGCTCTTTCGCTATGAATGAGTGCTTAAGCAAGCGACACAATTTGTCCGAAAACTTGTCGATAAACTCGTCGGTAGTGGATTGTAGCGCTTCAATACAACTTCTGTAAATGGTTACCTACTGGTTAAATGAAATCATATCCACCATAAAAATTTACAAAATATCTCTTAATTCCTCTCCAAAACTGTTCACACCCAGGGCAGGAATCACATTCTTGAAAATAACAGTCACGAGTTTAACATAAATATTAATGTATACAACACACGCAAACAGAATGCGTACCACTGCCACCGGCTACGATGCAATACTTTGGGTCTTAACTAGAGTGTCAGAAAAACCGGAATTTTTTAAAAACCTATTTTCGGTTTGTTCGAAAAATCAATTTTTTAAGAAACAGTTTTTCGGTTTGTTCGGAAATTAAATTTTTCATGAAACCGGTTTTCGGTTTTTAATTTTGGCCAAAACCGGTGTAACCGAATTTTTCTTTTTTTTTTGCTTTAAATTAAATTACAAATTTAGGATATTACAATTCATTTGTACAGCGACAATTTCACATAATTATTCGTATTTTAAACTCAACATTTCAGAACTCTGTTAAAATATGACATTTGCGTTTTAATTTCAAATAAAAAATTTATATTATTTTGCAATTTTCTATATATAAATTTAATATTCAAATTCACATTAACTGATTTCAATTCGAAAATCATATTCAAATTTGAAATAGATTTTCATGTATGATTAACGTATTAAGTTTGAAACATTTATTTACAAAATTATTTTATTTTTGAAATTTGGAAATAACGGGTTTTAATTAATTCTTATTCGTCAAAAAGTCATTTTGAAATTTGAATAAAAACAATATTTGGAAATATCATTTAGAATTTATTGAAGCATAAAATCATATTTGAAAATAGAAATCATGTTTGTTAATTCCAAAATTTCATTAAAATTCGAAAATCATATCATTCATTATTAATTTTTTTGAGGATATTTACACAAATTGAGAAAAAACCCGGTTAACCGCCGTCAAATAACTGGATTTCGGGTTGTTCGAAAATTACGTTTTTTAAAAGACCGGCACAAAGTTAATAGCCAAAGATCCTGGTTAACCGGCTACACGTGTTGAATTTCGATATCAAAATATCAAAAACTATCTTTCGTGACATCACTTCTGAAGTACAAAGTTTTGAATATATACCTTAAAAGACTTTTAAAAATTTTAAATGCATATATCACGGATTTTTTCCGTAGAGAGATATAAAATATTTTTAAAAGTAAATTTCTTAACCATGGGTGTTTTCGGTCCGGGTCCAAGCTGATTAACATAAAATTATATACAAATGTATCCAACTAGATAAATCGTCACCTAAAATGCAAGGGCTACACTTTTTAGTTTTTTACAGGAGACAGACTAAACGTTATAAATATTTCTGAACAACTACTTTTTTCTCCATTTATTTGTTTTTCAGAAACAAATCCGTCTTTGTTTTCTAAGCCTGAATCTAAAATTTGGATATTAAGTTTTAATTAGTCTTTAATTTATAACGTTTATTCATTCTCCTGTACAATACTAAAAAGTGTAGTTACGGCCTTTTGCATTTTAGGTGACGAAATAATCTTTTTGCCCTAAGATGAATTACAGTGACGAGCAAAATTATAACAGGTAAGTTTAACATTTTAATTTATAGCAGCGTTTAACCATAGAACTAAAACCTATTTTTGCATTTTACTTTGATATATGTAGTCTCTTTCGCAATGAACACTTAAATATACAATAATTATGCATTTATGTGTAAAAGAGTGTAATATGTAAACAAACCCCAATGTTACAATTACGCACTGTCTTCAACTCATTAAAGATTTAGAAACTCAAATGTAATCATCACATTGCTCATAAATTTACTGTTTCTTTTTTTTAATTGCCCATTATTGCCCACTTGCTGATCAAAAATGGAAGCATCTAAAATAGTTGAAATCATGGAATTACTAAAAAATAATAATTGTATTAGGAACGCTGCAATAAAGTTTAATGTAAGTAATGTACCGATCAAGGGAATGATACCTTAACTGCTCCCGGACACCCCAGAAAGATTGATGACCGCACTTATCGTTATTTGGCAAAATAAGTGGTAAGTGACAATGTCATTACCCCTGCTGTGGAACTAAAATCGTCAAATATTGACACCATTGAGTGAACTGCACTTCGAAGTCTCAAAAAATTGGGTCTTAAGGTTGCAGAGAAGAAAAATAAACCATTTTTATCCCAAATAATGTAAAGCTTTGTAAAGAATTCGCCCAGGTCTACCAAAACTGGACTGAGGCTGACTAGAAGGATGTTATATATTAAATTTGACACGTTTTACATACAAAAAAATATAATTACTCGTTGTGTTTCAGGCTATATGGTCTGACGAGACTAAAATCAATCGATTTGGGCCGCAATAACATTGCTGGGGCATGCTGACGACATTAGACATCATTGAGCAAAATTTGCGAGAGGTTACTGCAGTATTTTCAAGGATCGAACGGGCACGCGAAGATGGGTTTGTTAAGGCAAAATTTATAGTGTCAACGACTAGGCACACCTCTCAACTTGGTCCGCATTTGAACGTCGACAATCGATTTAACTTTGAAGTGATTGATGAATTTATCTACCTTGAATCCGCCGTGAACAAGGACAACAGCGTCAGCCTGGAGATACATTGGAGAATTGTGCTTGTAAATATATGCTATTTTGGGTTCAGCAACCAATTTAAGAACAAACGACAGACAAAAGTCCAGCTACACTAAAGTCTCATTTTATCCGTCCATATACGTGGCTCCGATACTTGGGTCATATCGCAAGCTGACGACAAACACGTGGGAGTGTTCGAGAGAAAAATTTTCGTAAAATATAAGGTACCAAGAGCTATATCATTTGAATACTGACGTGGACATATCTAGGCGACTCAAATTAAGCGAAGTATGTTGGCTAGGCCATCTTATCAGAATGGATGCAGATGAGCAGCAGGAAAGGGTTTCGATAACGTGACCGATGGAAGCAGTTAAGGAGGACGACTAATACTTCGCTTTAAAGATCAGGCCCAAGAATTCCTCTGTATCCTTGATGTTAGCAACTGACGAAAAACGGCGAAGCATAGAACCAGTTGCAGAAATATGTTAAAATTTGTTTAATTTGTTTGTTTAATTAATATGTGTAAGACATCTTACCTCATGAGGTTGGAAACTAATCAATCAAACTAAAGTCGCCGACTTAAACCCGATCGAAAACTTTTGAAGTTGCATAAAATCTCAGCTCGCCAGGTACTCACATGCTAAAAATTGTGTAAGCGAGCTGTGGGCTAGTGTAAAAGAAACTTGGGATGCGCCTCCGGCGGAAATGACGGAAAAGTTTTGCAACAGCAAGCCTCGCCGTATACAACCTCTTAAAAAGCCAAAGGCTACAGCACAAAATATTATAAAACTAGAGAGCAAAATTGTAACATTCGTATAACTTTACAATATTTACTGCTTACTTTGTATATGTCAACATAGAATTAAAATTGTTTTTATTCACGAGAGAATTATAATCAATTTAGTTAGTTAATTTTTTTTTGTTTTTAATCAAATATTTCAAATATACAATTTTATTTCCAAACTGTGTCAATCGTGTTACAATGTGCTCGTCACTGTAGTTTATATCCAAACGGTGCTACTTCCGCAAAATCATTCGAATTATCTTCTGTGTGTAATTTTGGGCGATACCATTGGCGTCAATTCGAAAACGTTGTCTATAAACTCAGTCACTTGGCGTCAAAATTTGCCACCCCTGTTTACTAATACATACACACAAATCTCTACAGTCATCCTTAAATTAGTATTTTTACAGGCCGGAAGTAGACAAAAAACACATCGACTGTAATTTTTCACCCTCAATATTAGTTTGCAATTTCCGTTCATGTTTCGTGGAAAATTTAAAATGTTTTAAATTTGATTGTCAGACACGTAAAAGAAATGTTTTTCAACACATAATAATTCTTGTATTAAACTGCCAACATCGTGCTGTCTTAACAACGGTGACGTTAAACGACTTCAAAATTTGTGTGGCATAAGCCAGAATCAACGTTAAACGCCAGGTCTTGTTCTTCTTCCATAAGAATGCATGTAAAACTTTTCAACGCCTACTAATTTAGAACTTCTTGATTTTGACGATTTCACCATATGATTTTTACAGGATTGGTTTCACCCAATAATTAATGGAGTTACAAAGGCAATAGTTATTATGAATAACATTGCCACTTCATCGTAGATTGGTCCTATTCCCCTTCAGCCACTCATTTTGGTCCATCGAACCAGATTACTTATCCTCGAAGCATTGGAATGTATTGCCCACTCACTCGAAGAGATATCAACTCCAGATCATCTTACTCAACACTGCTTTCAAATAAAGCAGGTTAGTTTACGTTCCGATTTCCTTATCGTTCTAGTACAAGTGTGATACAGTGTGGTAGAATGTGCAAGCAAACAAAAATAACACGTTGATATATTGAAAACGTGCAATTATACAAATTTCACTTTACTGATAAATGTTTACAACATGCTTAAAGAGAAGCCTGTATAAATGATTTTGAATTTTCACGATTGCTGGCCAAATTCGGAATTCCGAGACAAATAAGACTTGAATGACATTTAGATGAAGATTTTAAGGACATCATTGTAATACAACACGTGGAAAAAAGCCAGGGTCTACGAAGGCTTGGAAGAGGTTGAAATGAGTCGATGACATTGTTTTGATTTTTATGGTGCAAAATTCAGTTCCATATATCGATGCAAAAAGGCAAGAGCGCGCGAAAACATATGTATATGTGACAACCCAAATAATTTTTTTAATTCTTCGCTCAAAATACCATACAGTATCAAGAAGTTGTCCAATATAAGCATTTCAATGTTTTAAATAAAATGAGTTTGTGTTAATCTACTAAAATCGCTAAATATTTTTTTAAAAAGAAAGGTAGTTGTTTAAGAAAATGCAATTCGTTGTAAGAAAATTTACATTTTTCACAAAAGGTACTTGCGTAAAAAAATTCTTTTTTCAGAAAAGATACTTTTTGTAAGAAAATTTACTTTTTTAAGCAAAGGTACTTCTTTAAGATAAGGAATTTTTTTAAGAAAAGGCACTTATTTAAGAAAATGTTATTTTTTTAAACTTCTTTCACTTTGGCTTTTCTAAATTTACCCTTTATGTGGTTCAAAACTACAATGTATAATAAACTAACTGGACCCGGCAAACTTTGTTTTGCCCTCAACATTTTTGTAATGCCAGAGGGTAGACAAAATTATTTTGTTCCATTATGTTTGAAGTAAATGTATAGATCTGCGGGATAATGCCAGGTTTAATTGACAATGAGCAAATAAAAGTCTAGTTGACTGGAATATTATGAAGAAGAATGTAAAATAACTGTTTGTTTAGATTTCGATCGTGTGCTGATTTGTTTAAAAAGCTTCTCATTATACTTTACTATATTAGCTGTACCCGTTGCGCTCTGACTTGTATTTTTAATGAAACACAATTTTGTTATTTTGCTCTAGGATATACAATATTTCTAGTTTTGCCATCTAGTGCGAATATACATAAGTGTAAGTCTGAAGGTTTACTCACCAGTGAATTTATGTTACAAATTTATGTTACAGACTTGAAGCGACTGCCCCTCCGCTTTTACCGAATCGGAAACTGCAATCTTTTGAAATCAATGGGCATGTCTGTAGGTATCATGGGAATGCGTCCTTTATAATTTCCAGTGATTATAGTTGCCTCTATAAGATTATTCTACATTTTTAAAAAATGCATTATTGGGATAAATGTATTGAGTAGTGATGTGGGCCGGAAATATTCCCAGTGGGAAGGAACTTATAAAAAAGGAATATTTCCCTGGCCGGGAAATTTTGTCAAAAAGAGGGAATTTAAGGGAATTTATAAAACACCTTAAAAATGGCTCAAATTGATCCACCCAAGGTAAATAACACACAGTTACCGACAAAACTAAACATTCAATCAACAGTTGTGGTTGCTTTAGGGCAGAGGGAAACATTAGGTCTGTCTGTTTACTGCAATATTGTACAATATTGTACAAAATGTTGTCCGTTTACTGCAAAACTTTTGCAACGAGAGAGCCAAAGAGAGAAATTTTTGACAGTTGGATGATAGAGAACTTGCAAAATGTTACTGGAGGAATTTCTACTATCAAGATTTTGCAAGTTCGATCAGCTGTTTTTTATTTACATTTTGATTGCAATATTTTTGTGTGAAAAAGAAGAATAAAGTTGAAAGTTAACAATGGCAGAGGTAAGTAGTTAGAATTGTGTTGATTTTTAACGTTTATAATAAATTATAATAAACAAAACATTTTACTTCATGCTAGAAACGTGCAAATACACAGTGCGACCGTGCGACACATATGCTAAAATTCTTTTGCTTTGTTATTTCAATTGTTTTCACACCGATCAGCTGTTTTCTTGCAATATTTCACAAAATGTTGTCTGTTTACTTTTTGGAATAGAGAAAAAAGAGCGTAAAATTTTTTTTTACTCTCTGCAAAAAGTTACTGGATAAATATTGCTGGTAAAGTAAACAGACAAAGCTATTTCTGTTTCGTTCTTTCTTGTGTATTTGACGGCTGCTAGAATGTTTGTATTGCTTGTGTGTGCCCATGGTACAATAATATGTTCATGGTAAAGTCGTAAGAACAGCTGTTTTCATTTTTTTCATAAGGTTCTTCGCTTCGGCTGTCACATTCACATGTATTTTGATTTTGTACTCTTTAGCATTCTCGTGTTGTTGGTATGCCTTCGTGTAAAGTTTGTCAACTAAAGCGAATAGAACAACAACAAAATGCCTGTTGTTGCTGCCTACAACAGCAACAACGCGCGCTGCTATTACCATGTAGATATTATTGTACCATGTGTGTGCCCATGCATTTTGTTATTGTTGTTTATGGTGTTTCTTTCACATAACTTTTCTATTTTTGACGTAGAATACGTCTTACCTTACGGTATGAGGAGTCATGTCAGGTTTTTATTGTTGTAATCTTTATTTCATTGAATTTGAGGAAACGGCTAGATGCATTTTTTTAAAATTTTTTTTGTAGGTAAATGAAGATGTTATCTTTCGTTTGATATACATTTCATATTGGTTGATATATTTCTAGTATTTTAATTTCTCAAATGAAGATTGTTTAAACACATACACTCAAACATATGTGTGGTGCATGGTTGAGTGTTTTTGGTAGCTCAACATTGCTTAGGAACATGTATCTAGTAAAAAGTGAAACGAACAGCAAGCTAATGTTGCTTGGCAACATGTATCTAGTAAAAAAAATTGTTGCCTGTAAAGTCGGTTTTACGGGCGAAGATTTTACGTGACAACGTCTTTTTCTCGGTAGAATATTTATTGATATGAATATAATTAAATTGCACAATAGGTACAAGGAATTGAATGAAAATAAGAATTGCACAAATTTTAACTATAGAAATATATTTTGTTTAGATTGATTTGATTTTCATATTGATTAGATGTTAAAATTCTTGCTCAACACAGTTTAAATCAAGTTTTCTTATATCTGCCACTTTTTCTTAATATTTGTAATTTTAAAGAATCAATTCGAAAATCAAAACATTTATTCAGATCGAAGGTTCAAATTTTTGCTAAATAAATTTGAAATTAATTAAAATTTGTAAAATAAAAAAAAAAACCAATGAGTGTTAGAACTCACGGGCGATGTTTTAACATTTATTGAAACTTATGGTTTAGGAAAATAGAAGTAATTTCAACACCATCTAGGTACCTGTGCGATTTCTATGAACACATTATCAAATGTGACATTATAAACAATAAACATATCCTTTATTATAAAATATAAACATTTCTTTTATTATAAAAAATAAACATTTCTTTTATTAAAAACAAAAGAAAATAATTTACTAACCAAAAAGTATTTCAATTCATCATATTCGCATATCGTTTTTAAAGCCGACCGCAGCTCTCTGTTTCGTTTTGGCTACCTAATTCATATGAAAATTTCTACACACAAACATACACTACACATATCATAAAGCCAAAAAACAAAAAACAAAAAAAAACAAAAAATAATACCTTATCCAATGCAGACTGATCTAAATCAATATTCATACACACGCACATATATACGCACATACATACTTGCTCAGTCGTCATATATATGATGTGCCAAAAAACAAAAACACTCACACCACCGACCAACAGCCACTAGAAGCCAGCAAAGCAAATCGTTTCTGGCACACAAGTAAACACACACATCCGCACACACAGAATTATTTATTGAGTGGGAGAGAGACGCAAGGCATTCGGCGGGCCTCTCTCTCGTTCGGTGACTCATCGTAACGTTACCGGGCGTTACACTTTTTCATAAGTGACTCCCAGCCGCAACCTAATTTAAGACGTTGTCACGTCAAAAAGTGAAACAAACAGTAAGCTAACGTAATAAAGCTTTTTTGCGAAAGCTTCAATAAAGCTGTTGTAACATTAATTTTGAATTGTAAAGCGTAAAGCTTTCACACAACGCTCGAATGCTAATGCGAAGACTCGATAAGGTAAACCTTTTTTAATATTAGGGCGGCCCTCTCAACATTCGCAGAACTTATTTCAATAAAAATATTAATTAAAATACATAAATTAAATGAAGTTTAAAAAAATTTAACATAATATTTTTTTTTAAACGGACTTGAATCAAATGCCGTTGGTAAATAAAAAAATTACAGCAGACAGTTGTCCGAGGCCTTCGGCCACGGACTGTCCCTGCAGGCTGTGTCAGAGACACGGCCATTAAGTTTAACGTAGAATACGCCATCCGATAAGACAGAAAACATATATAACAATAAATGATAAATAATATAAGCAAATGAATTTATTGTTATATATGTTTTCTGTCTTATCGGATGGCGTATTCTACGTTAAACTTAATGGCCGTGTCTCTGACACAGCCTGCAGGGACAGTCCGTGGCCGAAGGCCTCTGACAACTGTCTGCTGTAATTTTTGATGTGTTAACATCTATACGCGCGCCTCTAGGGCAGTAAACTATAAATTTAATACATACGCAAGTGTTAGGTTTGGAAGAGTAAATCATCGTTTGCTTGTTCGTTGCTTGGCAGTCGGTATTGAAAGTGATTATTGGGCGATTTTCATATAATTTTCCCACGCGATTTTCTCCGGAAATTCATAGCCGATTTTATTAATTTTTGGATTAAAAAGCGAGTGCGGGTTTCGACGAAGAGTTTAGGCCAAAAATTAAGGCGATCCGATATCGGCGAGCCGAGATTGAAGTGTTTTAATTTGGAGTATTAAATTGGAGTAATATTAAAAAAGTATTTTATGTTGATCTTCGGTTATATCGTACGAATATAACAATGTATGTATGTATGTACAAGTGTCTGTTGCTTTGCATTCTTTGACTTTTGTGGGAATATAACAAAAAGTATTGAGCAAGAAAATAATGACACATGTGCTTGCACTGGGTCTTTAAATAATTTTAAGTATTAATATTATTTAACTGTAACGTCATCATAAGATTGAACGCTGTTTTTTATTTTCCAATGTAACATTTACGAATGTGTTCATAGAAATCGAACAGGTACCGTGTAGCAAAAAGGGGTTAACACATCGCCCGTGAGTTCGAACACTCATTGGATTTTTTTATCCGTAATTTTTCAACGTATTTCTAACAGTACTTTTCCAACGTATTTTTCCGACGTATTTTTTTGGCAGCGTATGTATGTATGTTAGGCGAAAAAGTTGCAGTTTATCTTTGTCACTTGATAGATGAGAATCAGTTCTGACAGTTTTGAGTTTTGTTATTAGTTTACGTAAGAAAAAGTTGTCAACTTGTATTTTATTCTGGTGTTTCTACAGTTTCCAAAAATTGATACGCAATGGTGAAGAAAAAAGGTGTCATTTGGGACTTTTTCAATATAAAATGAAAAGGCGTAGTTTGTAAATACTGTACTATAGAGTACAAACAGGCTAATGCCTGTAAAATGGAAAAGCACATCAACAAATGTTTTAAATGCCCAGCAGGTTTAAAATCTATTCTCAGTGCTAAGTGTAACTCTAAGTCAACATCAAAAACACCTGCAAACCCCAAAGACATACTAGGCCTGTCAGTTGATGTAAATGTAGATCAAACTACTGTAGCCCTGACTGATATAACCAAAGCAAGTCCATGTTCAGCTCCATCTCCAAATATCTTAATGGGACCACCACCACCACCAAAGCTTTGGTCAAGAAGTCCCTTTTCTACAGCGGCTGTCATTGGCGCCTCTTCGTCTGAATCTCATCCCGGTGCTGTACCAATGCATTTCCCATTATCTTCAAAAGGAATGACTTCATTTTTGGATCACATGGATTCCCAAACAAATGTAAGTTTAAAATTTTCTCGTAGTAAACTTTGTTGTTAAAATTATTACTACGTGTTTTTTGATTTTTTTTTTTACAGGAGATGCTGAATCAAGCTTTGGCAAAAGCAGTGTTTATAAGCGGATCTCCTTTATCTTTGGTCGAATGAATCAATCATCAATTTTGTTATTTCAAAACCAGAACCGCTTTTTGTAGATTTTAAAATGACAAAGAGTGAAATACACAACGCCCAGTATCTTGCAGAACTCATCGGCTCGGTGATTGAGAAACATGGACGAGAAAGTTTTTAGTTATCGTTGCTGATAACGCAGCGAACATGAAGGCAGCTTTATCATTAGTGAAGGAAAAGTATCGTCACATAATACCTTTGGGATGCATGGCCCATCTTCTCCATTTATTATGTTCTGATATATTGGGTTGCCAAACCGTCAAAACTTTCTTTGGTGACGTGATTGGAATAGTAAAAACGATAAAACATAGTCACATTTTACAAGCGATATTTGACGAAATCTCATTTGAAAAGAAAGCCAATGATCGAATTTCGCTGAAATTGCCCGGAAAAACTCGATGGGGAAGCCATCTCTTTTGTTTGCAAAGTTTGCAATCAAATAAAGTGATTCTGCAAACACTAGCGGTTAATGAAAAAGCCGACCTTGAGCCGTGCATGAAAAGAAAACTTCTTGATGATGGGGTGTTTTGGGTGAGAATTGAGAAAATGATTTGTTTGCTAAAACCAATTGTTCATCTCATTATATCAATTGAATTAAATGAACCTTAAATTCACAGAGTTTTGAGAAAGTTAGACGACTTGGAAAAAACCATCGTCCAAAACTTGCCCTCCTCACCCCTGCAGCAAACTGAAGAGAAGAAAATTATTGCTAAATTTAAAGAGAGGAAAGATTTTGGCACTGGACCAATTCATCTTGCTGCCCTCCTTCTTGACCCGAAAGTGCAAGCAAGTTTACTTGACCCCACACAATTGTTGGACGCCATAGGTTTCATTTGCGAATGTGCGCAGCACATGAGTTTGGACGTTATGAAGGTTAGGGAAAATGTTGCAGATTATAGAGATAAAGAAGGGCTTTTCTCTAGGAAGTTTATTTGGGAAGGATTTGGAGAAAAGGACAAAGTTATTAAACCATTGTTGTTTTGGAGGGGCTTAAGAGGCACGTGCAACTTGGAAAATGTGGCCATCAGAATATTAAGCGCTGCTGTCACTTCTGCTGCTACAGAACCGACCTTTAGTACATTCTCGTGGATGCACTCGAAGAAGAGGAACCGCTTGTCATCAGAGCGAGCAGCTAAACTAACTTATCTCTCGTACAACTGGAAACTTATGAATCCCAAACCTCAGAAGAAGATCAAGAACACAAGATCGCTGAATTACCAGCACCCCAAAGCGGCATAATTCAGCGCCCAACAGGTGATCCCGATGATCCGGAAGATGGAAAGGAAGAGGTGATTTTATATGACAGTATTGAAGAAGATGAAGATGAGGACGATGTGGTCAATGCAGACGCGGACACCAGCATCTTTTCTTCTAGTGACGATGAACATGAACTTTGATAACAGAGAAATGAGAAATAAAACTGAGCAAACTTACTACTTATCTTACTCGTATATATTTTTATAACATTTTAATTTCTATGTCCTTATTCGGTATTTGTAATTTATTTTATGAACTTAAATTTTTTGACTTATTTATCCTAATCATTATTACATATAACTGTTATTAAAAGTGTATCTAACTTAGAATAACAAAAAAAGTATTTTTCAGTCATTTTGTATGAATAGCATAAATTCCCACAAATTCCCGGGAATTTATGCATTTTGGGAAAATTTCTCTAAAGATCCTTGGGAATATTTTCTCGATTTTAAATTCCTGGGAATTTTACATCACTAGTATTGAGGATTCTCACGAAACTGATCTTAATCATATTCATATTCATTCGTACCTGTGCTCACTTTCTTAGCTTCATAGTCTGACCTTTTTACTAGCCGTATTTTTATTGGTTTTCCCCAAAAAGTAATTTGCATCATATCAGTAGTATATGTACCAAATCTCACATTCCTACACTGTATCAAACAGTTGTCCGTACACCAGGCAGTTGTGAACATATTTCAATGTATCTTAAAAATATATATGGCCGATTTGATTCAAATATTTTTTTTTTGAGTTAGAAGCATTCAACTATTTTTTGAGATATATTGAAATATGTTCTCAAGTGCCTTGTGTACAGACAATTGTTTGATATAGTATACTTTATGTAATATTCAAATATTGACGTATTTGGGCGGTACCTTGACCCTTTTTGTCAACTTGCTTCCAAATAGTCTGTTCGTATCTGTAGGCCAGCAGTAACATACTGTGAAATTTTCAGGACGATTAAACTATTATTATGACTGCTACAACGGTTTTTTTAAAATTGGCGTGTCACATCCCACTTCCACCCTGGTTGTAGTTGATACTGTACCAACAATATACATATATATATCAAATCTCATCTTCATACCTCTGATAGATATAGCCATTTGAAATTTCAAGTTGTATCGGCGGTGCCACGCCCTTTTATCCAATCTTTTTCAAGTATAGCCAAGGACTATCAGCAGGTCATAAGGACCTGAAATTTTCATAACAATCGGTCTATTAGAAAAGACCCCAGCGCGATTTTTTAAAATGGGGTGGCACTGCCCACTTACACCCTGGCTGTAATTCAAACTGTACAAACAACTTATTTACCAAATATCATATTCGTACCTCTGATAGTTCCTGAGATACAGCCGTACAAAGTTTCAAGTTGCCGACGTCCACTCATCCGCTCCCGCCCAGTTTTTGTTGGATTACAAATGCATCCACACAAATTTTCAAGGCGATTGGTGAAACAGTCCTCCAGATATTGCGATTTCAAAAACAGGCTCCAATGGGGGGGGGCCACGGCCACTGCATATACCAAAAATTCAAGTACCTTATTTTCACCACCGACCACACAGATACATTCTGTGAAAATTTCAAAAAGATCGCTCCAACAGTTTTCGTGTCTATTCGGTACTAAAAAATTAACACAAACAAACAAACACAAACTCATTTTTTTATATATAGATAAATAGATATTGGTTACAAGCGCTCCACCTTGAAAACTTCCCATTAAACAAGAAATTTCCAGAAATTTCCCACCATCTGTTAGTCTAGACACAAACCAAAGCATGTAATAAGGTTGTTAAAAAAGTTGTTTAATATTTTTTCATTTAGCCCACACCCCACAACGTGCTATAAGGAACTTCGTTCCAATAAAAAATTTCCAGAATTTACATTGTATGATATTTTTATTAAAATGTTAAAATAAATTTGTAATTTTGGCTAGAAAAAAACTATTAAAAATCGTTCGATTTGTTAAATTAATTTGTTATTTCTTTTTCTGAAATTAAAATTACGATACATTTATCTCAAATTATCAGTTTTTGTAGAAAAAATCAAAGTCAATTCAATTTGTGGTCACCCACCGTTAACACATGCAAAAAAACTCAATACACCCAGTAAACAATTTGTAACGAATTCGATCAGAAATCTGTCAGACACTCTGCACAAGTAGCCGAGTCTGATGCCGATGTCGGTCAGACAACGTACAGAAAATCGTATGGGCGCTTGACAAGAATTCGGAAAGTTTTGTCGGAGGAAATTCGGAAGAGTGTGGAAATTTATCGGACAGATTTCTGTAAAAATTTTGAGGGAAAATCTGAAGGATTTTTAGACGTAGTTGAACGAAGTCGGCATAAAGTCTAATTAAACATCCGATAATGGTCCGACTTATCCGATCTTTTTCTGAACCTTTATCCAATTGGTGGTACCAATTTCGGAGAGAAATCTGAAAAAACAACTGATAATGGTCCGACACATAGTACTATTTGTTGTGGCAATTTCGGAGTGAGGTCTGAACAAACATGCGAGAAGGTTCCGACTTTTCGGATCTTTTTCTGACCATCTGTCAGAGTTTTCGTACCAATTAATTATTATTTTTATTTGACGACCGCGACGTCTTAAGCACTTTCTTGCTCGTTTGTAACTGGAGACAAGAAACAAAATGATGCAGACAAAACAAAAACAATAATTTAATTCACCGAAACTATACAGTAAATACAATTTCGGGGAAATTCCCTTACTGGCGCATGGTTACGGAACGAGAACAAACTCAAATAGAATAAAAAATTCCCTTCAGAGAATGCGCAGAAACTTCGCATGAGTTCCGAATGGAATTTCAGTGAATGTGCAGAAACGACTGACGGCGAATGTACAGAAAATTCCTTAAGTGACTGAAGAAATTTCAGATATTTCGGCTAATTGTCTGCTATAATTTAAGAGAACTTACATACGTCCGACACAACAATTGTTTACTGGGCACTCACACTTTTCACTAATACAATCGCACTTTACCAACTTGCAGCTCAAGTGCCTTTAAAAGTTGGAAGGCAGTAAATATTTCTCACTTGCAGCAAGTGAAATGTCAAAACGAAAAACAGTGTTACCTAGTAATACGAGTGTACCAAGTTATTGGTATCTGGTGAAATAAAAACTAATAATTATAACTAATTTCGTGTACATTTGTTTAAAAAATATGAAAGCACAACGCAAAATCTGTTGATGGTAATTAAAAAAATTAATTTCATAAGTTTTAGTTAGTTTCATTGGAAAAAAAAGTAACACCGATTTGTTTGCAGATGTTCAATAAATGGCAGTACAGGATTCCAATTAATTGAAGTAACGACATTATATTTTAAACAGAAATATGGACCAAATGTTAACCACTTACCAATTTATTAAACTAATTGGTCTATATCGTTCCATACCCTTTTATTCAGCCTCTCATTTCTCTAATTCGTAAAGAACAGCTAATGTGGCGATGGCTTCTCGGTTCGACGACATTTTGGAAATGAACTTGCACTTGTCCGTGTAGACACTACTACAATTGGCTTGTGCGAAATTTTCGATGATATTCTCAACTTTCAACAATTTAATTGCATGTGTAAACGGGGGGTTATAACGGGTCTGCCAAATAACTTTTTTTTTTGAAAATGCTATAAAAAAAAACTACTGAATATTTGCTCAAATTTCTTTTTTTATTTGAAAGGACAATCCGTCCGGTTAATAATGGAAAATAATTTCATTCAAATGGCTGCCTCGGCTGGCCATGCAGTAGCCTACACGACCGGTCCAATTTGTAAGCACATTATCGATTGTGTGCAGCTGTATTTCACCAATGGCTTCACGAATATTGTCCTTTAAAGCGTCAATTGTCTCTGGCTTGTCGCCGTAACACTTATCTTTGAGGGCACCCCACAAATAATAGTCCAACGGTGTCAAATCGCAGTTTCGAGGTGGCCACACGACATCAGCTCTGCGGCTGATAATGCGATCTTCAAAAACAGGGCGCAAAACATCGAGTGTAGCTTCGGTTGTGTGGCACGTAGCGCCGTCCTGTTGAAACCAAATGTTGCAAATATCCTCCTCTTCAATTTTTGTGAATAAAAATTCGTTCAACATGGCCCGATAATGACCGCCTTTGACTGTGACGACCGCTTCTTGCTCATTTTCGAAGGAAAATGGCCCAATTAGGCCTCTGGACCAAAATCCGCACCAAACAGTGACTCGTTTTGGGTGCATCGGCTTTTCAATGTATGCGTGCGGGTTTTCTGTGCCCCAAATGCGAAAATTTTGCTTGTTTACATACCCGTCAAGATCAAAATGAGCTTCACCCGAAAATACGATTTTTTTGGCAAAATCGGCATCTTCTGTAATTCTATCGCAGGCCCATTTTTCCCATATTTCCCAGCGTTGTTCAAGCGTATACACAACCATATTCGTAAAGCGGAAGGATAAAACTAATTATCTGTCAAATCAGAGATGAGCTAAGTGTTACCATTCACGAAATAAGCACTAGTTGAAAAAAAAACGTTAGATGGCGGACCCGTTACTTATAGCCTGTTCACCGAACTTTTTGGAGTAGAATACGTCTTACCTTACGGTATAGGGAGTCATGTCAGATTGCTATTGTTGTAATCTTTATTTCATTGATTATGAGGAAACGGCGAGATAACTTTTTTTTGTAGGTAAATGAAGATGTTATCTTTCGTTTGATATACATTTCATATTGGTTGATATCTTCCTAATATTTAAATTTCTCAAATGAAAATTGTGTAAACACATACACTCAAACATATGTGTGGTGTTTGGTTGAATGTTTGAGTTTGTAGCGTGAACACAAACTATGCTGCTCTTTCAGTGTGGACACAAACCTTCGGCTGTTGTTTTGATTGATGAAATATTGAAATTTCGTATATTTACTTATGTATTTAAGTGAAACAAAATGTTAAATGTGAATTTGAATTTAACATGGATATATAATTATAAAAAATATATGAAAAAATTAATTCAAACATTTTTATGTTAAATTAAAAATAAATAAGCTTTATTTAAATTTATTTTATTTAATTTTAAGCTTATGTATATTATCAAAAGTAACTATCAAATAAATAAATTCATTTGCTTATGGTATTTATCATTTATTTTTATATATGTTTTCTGTCTTATCGGATGGCGTATTCTACGTTAAACTTAATGGCCATGTCTCTGACACAGCCTGCAGGGACAGTCCGTGGCCGAAGGCCTCGGACAACTGTCTGCTGTTTTTTGTTTAAGCAGACGTGCGATTGCTAACCAGGCGACCAAGTTTATATTTAAGTTTTTGTTCCATTTTCGTCCGGGAGTGAATGCCCATTTTACTAGCTGCCCTTATGTCAAAGTGCATTGTTGCCAATGTGTTATTCTTGTTGATTTTAAAAGCTCTTTCTATTGGAAAATACCAAAATTTAGCAAACTGCAGGCAACACTGCTCTATCAGCTGTTTAATTGGAAGCAGCTGATTGCAGACAAAATAAAATAAACAAACAACAAATTGCAAGAAGTAAAGTGGGAAATATTAAAGTTTCACTAACTTAATTATTAATAATTATAAAGTTTTTTTAAAATGATTGCATCCGTGGCATTTGGGGCGACATGTAGCGAGTTTTTTGTTAGAAATATAGAATAATACCAATACCGAAGACCAACACTGAGTTTAGGCCCATTGCAATTCTCTGTTTTCTTTCCAAAGTCCTGGAAAAGTTACTTCATAAACAAATGAGTGCACACATTTATTCTAACACATTAACGCATGAAAACCAGTCTGGATTCCGCCCAAACAAAACTTAGAGAACCGCCGTATATCTTTTCTGGTTCTTCTGGACCACTCTAAAGCCTTCAACATGGTACACCACACAACTTTGTGTTCAAAGTTAAATGTATTTTTTCGTTTTTCATCTACTGCCGTTAATTTAATTCAATCCTATCTTTCTGGTCGTTCCCAATCTGTTTTCACGAAAAATGACATTTCAAATATTTTGGCATCTCACGAGGAATACCCCAAGGCTAGATTTTGGGACCTCTGCTTTTTTAAACTTATATAAACGACTTACCACAACAACTGTCATACAGCGAAGCGCACTTATATGCTGATGATGTGCAAATCTACTTAAGTAGTTCACTATCTTCAATCATCGAAAATGTTGAAAAAGTGAACTATGACCTTTCTCATATCCATGAGTGGGCAAAAGCCAGTGGACTCGCTATTAATCCCAGGAAATCAAAATGTCTTGTTGGAGTGCACCAGTGCAATTTAACAGTGCCAATTATAATTTTGATATAGCAATAAGTGCCGATAAAATTGATATCGTCTCGCAGACTAAAAATCTAGGAATCATTTTAAACAGGTCACTCACCTGGTCGAACCATATTAACTCAGTTGTTGGTCAAGCTTATTCGAAGTTGAGAACCTTATGGTCTTCTCAAGCATATACCCCGTTTCATATAAGAGTACTATTGGCTAGGTCGTACATAATGCCAGGACTTCTATACGGCTGTGAACTTTTTGCAAACTGTGACTCGTCAAGTAAACGGAAGCTTAACGTCATATTTAACAATGTTATTATGTATATCTATTATCTCTAAGAATATACCACTTTATCTTTTTCGACAATTAAATTTTACTAGGTCAAATAGAGGTAGAAATATAATACCCTTAACACATCGCTATCTTTTTTCTGAATTGCATTTTTTTATTTATTCAATTCATCTTTGGAACTCACTTCCACATAACATACAAATTATCAGCAATGCTAAAGAATTTAGGCCCCAAATTCATAAATATTATAATACTGAATGAAGTCTAGCCTATTCCCCTGTCACTTTAATTTTACTCTTACTATTTGTTCTTATATGTCATATAATTGTTTAAATGTCCTTTTCTTTTTTCCATTTTTATTAGTCCACATATCTAGTTTATTAATTATCTAAATTTAATTTATTTATTTATTTAATCTTTTTATTGTTTTATTCAAATATACTAAAATTTATAATTCGTGTACTTTAATTATAACACTTGTTCTTGTTGTGCATGATATCCAATAAATAAACAATACAATACAATACAAATATCCATATTAAACAACAATTTTAATTAATGTTCTTGTAAATGCGTAATTAATTAATTTTAATTAATTTTCTTGTAAATGAGTAAAAACATTTGTAAACAAACTAATAGTCTGTTCTTGTAACTTAATTTTTGATTATTCGTACGCCAAATGACTAGCGAAGATAACTTTTGGTTTTTGTACGATTGGTTTTGAGTGAAACGAAAAGAGCTTTCGTTTTGCTTAAAAAATTTGGTTCAGCGAAATCAAACACAAACGAAACAAAACGTCAGATTAGACAATCAGAAAATATCAATCGTTTAATTTGTTTACAAATGTGTTTCTTTACGCATTTACAAGAAAATTAATTAAAATTGTTGTTTAATATGGATATTTCTAAATCCACGGACGCAATCATTTTAAAAACACCTTAATGATCTCACTTCACTAACTTTAATTTTTCCCACTTTTCTTCTTGCAATTTGTTGCTTGTTTATTTTATTTTGTCTGCAATCAGCTGCTTCCAATTAAACAGCTGATAGAGCAGTGTTGCCTGCAGTTTGCTAAATTTCGGTATTTTCCATTAGGAAGAGCATTTAAAATCAACAAGAATAACAAGTTGACAATAATGTACTTTGACATAAGGGCAGCTAGTAAAATGAGCTTTCACTGCCGGACGAAAATGGAACAAAAACTCAAATATAAACTTGATCGCCTGGATAGCGTCTGCTTAAACGAAACAGTTCGCTGAACAGGCTATAAAGTGGAGTTCAAATTATCAGACAGATCTGACAGACATATCTGAAGAAGTTATCGATAAAATATCGATTTTTCGTCCACACAGAAACATTTATCTGACAGACTTCATTTGAGGCAACTCACCCCGTGTTAACATTAACGGTTTGCGCTTCCAAATGTCTCGCAACAATTACTTGATTGCCCACAGCAAGCGAAAGGGAAGAGAAGACACTACTGAGACCATTTGTTATGCATACGTACACACAACCATTATATGTACATACATAAGTCCGTAATTACACAAACTAATTTCTAGGAAGCACACACACATCCTATTTCAATTTCTTTATTTTACCAATCATGTATGTTTTTATTTATTAATATTTCATTTGATTGATAACGATTTGAATTTTTTTCATTTCACATTAAATTCCCAAAATGCTATTTAATTTATAGTTTTCCGCTTTTCTCTTCGCTTATTCTCTCCGCCATTATATCTCTCGGTCTCTGTTTTATCGATAACCTCAAATAAATCGTTTGGTTTTCAAACTGGTTTGAAGACCATCAGATTTATCTGACAACACGTGTTCACATTGACAATTTTTCTTCACATTCGACAGATCGCCAAATCCGTCTGATAATCTGAACTCCACTTAAGACTACTTTACGTTACTTTTTTATTGCTTGACTGATTGAGGCTTTACTCCATTGCCCGCAACATTGGTTGCTCTATTTTCTTCATTTGAGTTTACCACTCACATTCCCTTATGAGTGGCTGCTCTCACTCCAGTGTTGCCAGAAGCTGAAAAAAAAGGGTTAAATTTTAAAACAGAGAAAAAAAAACAAAAAAACAGAGCTAAATAACAAAATATACCCATAAATCAAATTGCAAACACAAACTGGTAAATAGACCAACGAGAAATAAAAAAAGGTTAAATTTTTACCAAGACTGAAAGCTCGACTTCGAAACCCAAATACTATAATACATTAATACTAAATTTAAGACTCCTTTTTTCATTCACTGTACTCTGGTAAAACTCATTCAAACTCATAAATGCTTCGTATTCTTGGTAAGCTTGTGTTTTTACGAAATATCAAATACTTTTCATTGAAATTTGCTGGTTTTTTGTTAGAAATATCCATATTAAACAACAATTTTAATTAATTTTCTTGTAAATGCGTAAAGAAACACATTTGTAAACAAACTAAACGATTGATATTTTCTGATTGTCTAATCTGACGTTATGTTTCGTTCGTGTTTGATTTCGCTGTACCAAATATTTTAAGCAAAACGAAAGCTCTTTTCGTTTACCTCGAAACAAAGCGTACAAAAACCAAAAGTTATCTTCGCTAGTCATTTGGCGTACGAATGATCAAAAATTAAACTTGAGTTACTAACAAAATGAAAAATCGGGTGGTTTAGACGTACTTCCTTGCAATTGTAACATGTTCCATTAAAACAGCGAAGATGACAATTGCCAAATCCAAGAAATTCCTTTACGTTTGATCACTATTTCTTGTTCTCATCTTACTTTAAGACTACTTTACGCAACTTTTATATTGCTTGACTGATTGAGGCTTTGCTCCACTGCCCGCAAATATTCCCTTAACATTGGTTGCTCTATTTTCTTCATTTCAGTTTATCACTCACATTCTCTAATGAGTGGCTGCTCTCACTCCAGTGTTGCCAGAAGCTTTAAAAAAGGGTTAAATTTTAAAACAGAAAAAAAAACGGAGCGAAGTAACAAAATATACCCATAAATCAAATTGCAACCACAAACTGGTAAATAGGCCAACGAGAAATAAAAATAGGTTAAATTTTTACCAAGATTGAAAGCTCTACTTCGAAACCCAGATACTATAATACATAAATACCAAATTTTAGGACTCCTTTTTTCATTCACTGTACTCTAGTTAAACTCATTCAAACTCATAAGTGCTTCGTATTCTTGTTAAGCTTATGTTTTTACGAAATATCAAATACTTTTCATTCAAATTTGAAGTTTGAATTTATGAAGAATACGAGGTGTACCAAGGCAGCTTGAAAAGGTAGAAGCAATACTCCAAAAATTACAACAAGACAACCACAACAGGCATTCTGTTTTTGCTTAGTGCGTAGTTTATGCAAAGACGATCTAGAATTAGACGACCAGAAGATGTGCGCAATTTGGCAAACCTGGTAAAAGAGAAGCAAAAAGTGCTAGAATTTCACTCAAAGGCATTTGTATCATGCGTCATATCTTGATTATTTCATACTTTTTGCATAGTTTATGTAATTTTACTTCAACATGGTTGGAATTTGTATAGTTATATTATACAATAACACTATCAAAAAGCTGCTCGTATATTGAAATATTCAATTAATAGAGTAAGAGAGAGAGGAGAGAACGACTAGGGTTTCACTCATTGTGTTTGTTGACGTTTGAGTGGAGAGAAATTTTGACTGCCTACGTGTACATCGTTTTTGGTTTATCTTAATATCAACGTACTAGGAACAACGTTCACAAAACAAAGGTAAACAGCATTTGAAAGCTAAGCCGCACCACTTTAGCACCACGATATGAAAAAAACAAATCAGCTGTACTTATAATAGAACCTTCTTGAGCAGCCTTGAGGTGTACAAAGTATTTGAGAGTTGGAATGAAAACGTATTCTGTCATATTTCGAATATTTCATATTTCCTGGAGACAATTATATTTCACACATTTAACAAATAAATAGCCAAATTCTTCAATGATTTCAAATTCAAATGTGGGGACGGTGAAAAACAGAAATGGAATCCCAAAAAGGTCCTTTTTAAAAGAGAGACACTTCTTTTATTAAAAGCTAATGTTCTTTTAAGAAAATACACTATTTTTAAGAAGAAAAGCCAAAAGAGTATTCATTTTTTTTTTTTACAAAGAAACACTTTTTTAAGAACAGGCACTTTTTAAAGAAGTGGTACAGTTTTTAGGAAAAGGTTATTTTTGTAAGAAAATGTACTCACTTTCAAAAAGGCCACTTATCTCAAGAAAATAAAATAAAAGCTATTACTTTATTTTTAAGGAAAGGTACTTTTAAGAAAATAGAGTTTTATAAGAAAAGAGGTTTTTTAAGAGCAGGTATTTTTTTTAAGAAAATATATTTTTTTAACAAATGAGATTTTTTTTAGAATTTGTCTTTTTTCAAGAATAGGTAAATTTGTAGGCGTAGGATAAAGCAATTTATTGTAAGAAAATGAACTGTTTTAAGAAAAGGTACTTATTTAAATTTATTACGAAAATTGTATTAATTTTGTAAGAAAATTTAATTTTTTTTAACAAAATGTACTTTGGTTAAGAATATGACTAGGCATTTTTTTTTGGAGAAAATTTACTTTTTTTTAAGAAAAAATGTTCCTTTTTTAACTTCTTTCACTTTGGCTTTCGTGAATTTACTTTTTATTGGGTTCAAAACTACAATATATACTAAATATTGATTACAGGCTCCACCTAGAAAATTTCCCATTAAACTAGGAACTTTCCAACGTATGTGAGATATCTAGTTAGTCTTGACACAAACCAAAACAAAAGAACGCAATATAGTTAATAATACTGGGTTGTAGCATAATAGAGTTAAAAAAATATATTTTTTTTTCATTTAGACCTCATCCCGCAACGTACGATAAGGAACTTCGTTTTAAAAATTTTAAATATTTGAATTGTCGAATTGTCCTGTGGAATGATCCTGTGCCCCGGCACCTATATCAGGTTGACATCGAAATGCTGGCCCACCATATTTAGATAGCAGCTGCGGACTATTTATTAAGACAACAATACAGATTGCAGAGATATTATGACTGTCACAGTAAACATTGAGACCTCAGGCGGCGCACAGTGGAAACTCGTAGAGTAAGACCAGCCCATAATTCATTTTTAAAATGGTTCGAATTACACCATAATTTTTTTTATCGAAAAGCTAAGATGTCGAGATTAATAATTTGAGGAAAATATTTGATGTTTGGTCAATAGTAATACTCGGAAATAAGGACCGTATTCACATCTTTTTACGACAACTATTTATTACTATAAAAACAAAACATATTTCAGACCATATTTTTAATATAATTCACATTACAATTAAGGAGTTATATACCTTATTGGAAAGGTAATTTGATGTAGATTCCGATTTTATAAATAGCGGATCAGGAAATTTAGCTCAAATGAATGAATGATGTTTATCCCGAGTGATGTTTATGATGGTTTATCGAGCCTCCACGCGTGGATGAGATGTATAGAAATGATTTTGCACATTGGTTATAATAGTGAATTCCAAAAACGGTCAGCGTTAACTGAAATGCATAAAGCAATAAGGAAGCTTAAAAAAGCTAATATACAAAAACGTTTTCGTGAAGAGTTGGGCTTAGTTATTGATAAGCCAAGGCAAGGAAGTGGTAACAGCAATGATGGTAATACCGCTAGAAGATTTTTTTTAATTTTTCGCGATCTGCTGATATAACTGGAGTAGATGAAGAATTAATAAAAATGTTTCACATCATTCTTCAAGCTTTACCGTCTGATTTAATAATAGTCCCTGGAAAATTTGGCGAATATGCAATGGAAACAGCAAGATTATATATAAAAAAAATACAACTGGTATAATATGCCATCATCTGTCCACAAAATATTGATACAATTGATAAAACATTTTGCAGTGTTGCCTATTGGTCAGCTGTCCGAAGACGCACAAGAGTCGCGCAATAAAGACTACAAAAATTATCGTTTACATCACTCTCGAAAATGTTCGCGATCAGCCACTAACGAAGATGTTTTCAACAGACTTCTTTACACCTCTGATCCATATGTAACAAGTATAAGAAAACCATCTGCCAATCTTGCAAAAGACTTGGATGAAGATACGCTTAAACTGATGAAGTAATCACAAAATAGCGATTTTTAAGAAGAAAATGTCTTGGTTAAAGTATTATTCAAATATTTAAAGTTACACTATACGTAACAGAATGCTTTTTAAGTTTATTTTGTATTGTATTATTTACTTATTGTAAACAATACGAATATGTTAATTTAATTTTATAAAATCAAAACTCACTAAAATATAAATTAAAAAAAAAAAAAATTTATTTAAAGTTAAAGTTTATTTAAAGTTAAAGTTAATATTTTGTACCAAATACATGTACAAGTCATATCTATATGCAAAAAATAAACTTCTTACCTTTATTCTGAAATAAGTTCTGATTTAATTTGGCTCATATTTTACAGAATAATACCAAATACATTTAATATTATTCGTGCAAAATTTCAGAACTCTATCTCTAAGAACAAAAAAGTAACAGATTTTTGATCCGATAAGGACTAAAATTTTCCACTGTGCGGCGGTGACCTTTCCTTCTCCGAGAGTCATGACTTCTCCGATCATCCCGACTTCTGCTTGAAAGTCGCTGCAATGGTAGGCCTTGTGGAAAGTGTAGACCCACTTCTTTAGGCTAGTGCCCATAACCGATTTTGACATCTAGTTTTGAGCCATCAGTGTAGAACCTGGATATCTTCTATACCCTGGAATGCGTCACTTATAAACTTCTCTGTCCGGGATATGGGTGGTGAAGTTTCTCCCAAAGGTAAAAGTTTCTTCTCAAAAATGTAAAGCGACTTGAGTACTTCTGTGATAAGGCTACGTCAGCGACTACTTAAATTGCTGGTTGTAGGGATATAAAGGGGTTTTCAACAGAGACGCTACAAAAGTAAATCGATAGTGACAGCAAACGACGCCATATTTTTTCCCGCTCTTTTAGCATTTCTCTTCAGTAAGGTTTGCATTTCATCATGAGCAAGATTAACGAGCCAACAACGAGTCGAAACTATTAAAATTTACTACCGAAATTTGGAGTCAGTGGCCTCAACTTTAAGAGGCCAACTTTAAGAGGCCTCAACAATCAGCGATGAGGCTCATTTCTGGCTGAATGGCTCCGTCAATAAGCAAAATATGCGTTATCATTGCATCTTCCGTGATGATCAAGACCGGCACATTACTGTGAATGCGAATCGCTACCGTTCAATGATAACCGAATATTTTTGGCCCCAATTGGATAATATGGACTTGGAGGACATGTGGTTCCAACAGGACGGCGCCACAAGCCACACAGCGATTGCCACAATCAAGTTATTGAAAACCACGAAATGGCCCAGTCGATTGGCCGCCTCGGTCGTGGGATTTGACGCCGTTAGATTACTTCCTGTGGGGCTACGTCAAGTTTATGGTTTATGCCAACAAGCCAGCGACGGTTGATGAACTTCGTACGAATATCGAACGTGAAATTGGTGGACATGCAAAAGAAATCGAGTTCCATACATAATGGCATCGAACGTACTTTCAGAGGAATAAAGAATTTCATTGGTATCTGAAACCGGTTTTGTTTTATTTAAAAAAACTTTTGTAGCGCTCTTATTGAAAAACCCGTTACCTAGCAGAAAATGGGGGAAAAGTATGCACGTAACACCGGGATGAGTGCAAAAAGGAGTTAATGCAACAGGTGTTTTGTCAGGACCTCATTCTATTAATAATAGTATCACATTAATTTAATACATAAATAGTTACATATTCGTATTAAACATTTAAATTACATGTATATCTATGAATCATTAATATCCGTTGGGTTTGCATCGCATCAAGTAAAACTATGTGTCATATCCTGAATATGTGTGTTTAATTGGCGCATTACTCTGAGTGTTATATTTGCATTCCATACTGTCGCTTTGAATGTCGCATTTTTTTCCGCCTGAACAAACTGTGGACACCAAGCCATCTGTAATTAGTTACCGTTTCGAAATGTTTGATCTTAATTGAAATTGCAAATGGCCACTCGAGTAAGCAAATCAAAGTTTATAGGAAATTGACATATGAATTTTAATGCCACATAATTTGCAAAACAAATACGAATAAAAGCAACCGCACAAATTGATAAATAAATGAAATCTATAATAAAATCCACATACCATTTAAAAATAATCTATTCATTCATAAACGAGTTTGTTTGTATGGTCGGTCGTCCTTCCATTCAGTCGGATGTCCATCCACTTGTATGTTTAGCCACTCAGGATGCATTGCGGCGCTGCCAATTGCTCCGTATTCAGTCAATCCAGCATAATACAACAATGCGGTTGCTGGGAATAACAAACAGACAAAACGTTAATACCCAAAGGTAAAATTATTTGTTTGGAAACATTTAATTTATATAGATAATTTATTTTGTTTTATTAAATTCATTAAAGCGAAGAGAAATCACAAATGAAATTAAATTTTAACATCAGTGGCAGCGGCAGAACAAAACAAATACAACATAAATAACAAAAGCCGTTAACGATCCGGTGGCAAAGTAATTAACATACAAATACTGGCCATGGCCCATAAAATGATACAATGATAAACATTTACAGAAACCCAGAAGCAGGCTGCAATCGCCAAGAACAATGACCATTGGAAACTAAGTACAAGGAACCAGGAAGCCAGTGATATATAATAAATTAAATTAAGCGAAAGAATGGCAATGAATGCTACTAAAGCCAAAGAATTGAATGCGAACTTTCTCGCCATCTTCATCCATTTACATTTGCGTACGGAATGAAATGAAGTTTTCGAAGGCAAAGTGTAGCAACCATCGCCAGGGCTACCACCATTGGTGGCACAGAACCCCCTTGAGGTAACGGCAATTCAAATGTTGTAAAGAGCAATTCAAACGATTTAAATAAATTAACTATTGACCAGTTTAATGGTAATTGAAGTTAAGAATTCTTTGCTAATTTTTAAAATTTTCTTATCCATTTGGACTTTGATGAATGTAGATGTTTGTGCGTTTCGGGAACATAGTAATAGTGCTGGACATGAGAAGGTAATTACTTCCACAGAAACCTGCCTCCGCGTTCGATCACATGCTACCACTGCATCAAGCATTTGTTAGAGAAATGCTCAGCAATGACTATTGTTGAAATTTAATGGACTGTGGTGATGCTTTCAAGGAACTTTTTGTCCAATCACTGAACCCACATTACTCAACATTATTCACATGTAATGGTACGATACTGCTTAATTAATTTATATATAGTTTCTATTCGCTGACAAAAGTTAGATTGAGCTCTTGGTAATTGATAGTAAACACTGTTCCATTCATGTGATTCGGAGCAGTAACTGGTTATAGCAATTGTTCGCACAAAAAAAGCTGGGCAACGGAAAGTTACAATAGCAACAGGCTACTCAAATGAACAAACTCAATTCATAGCGCAGCAATCGCATCTTCCAATCTTAAGCGCATAGGAATCACTATAAAAACTGATGCAGAAACCACGCTCAGTTACGTATAACGGCAATTGTACTTTGACGAGTGTCGCATGCCAAATGATGAAAAAACCACTGCAAGTATGGTAATGCTTCAGTCAGTTGCAACTCGAGTTGAGGCAGACGGACATACAGCCACAGAACAAATTGTTTAAAAGTGCAGCTCTGATCACCGAATTGAGGTTGCGCAGTCGTGTATTTTGCCTTGAAAAAGCTTCTCAAAGTACAGTTCGGAACCGGTCTAAAACTGTAGTTCCCAATCAGTGAGCGAAAAATTAGAAAGCACACAGCTCACTGGTTGTGAATGGGTTTTTTTAAATTGAGTTGAGGTTAGGTTATGTATCGCCGGAAGTCGACGAAGAAGCTCAATATGTTGTCTACGCCAATCTGAGATATTTCCCCCAAGTCCATCAGTAAGTATAATCTCATACTAAACATCCGTCGTGTGGCTAGTGCCGGACACGTGCACATAAGACGTTCAGTGTATTGTTCTTTTACCTCGTCGTTACAGCTTCTACAAAAGTCGTTTGCACTGTCTCGCCACATGTCTACCAATCAGGCACTGTATTGTCAAAACTTGAACACGCAGTGATACCCTGGTAATGGCTAAAGACAGAAGGTTCATGCATCTCCAGCTATCCACTTTTAGCCAGATTTCTCTTGCAGGATAGATGGATCTTGCAGGATTTTGTTATGATGAAGTAAAAGCGTTTACTCATGCGTAATGTCCAAATGAACATGAATGTCAAATTAATGTTAATGGAAATTCTTTACTTATTTCGCTCAGTTAACATTTGCGTTAGACTGTAAATAACAGAGCGATTAATATTATGCCTGAAAGTATACATTGGCCCGCAAATACCGGCTCGCCAAACCAGTACCTCGTTTCTGTAGTTCTCGAATGGAAAAAGTGTTCAATGAAACATGTGAATTGAAACAAAAACGCTACGAAACGATACAAAAAATCAAAATTCTCATACGTGACTGTTTCTACAACATTTGTGTTGCGAAAACCTTTTGTGACATACTGGTTTTTTCATGCTTTTTGGAAAAATGCGAGTAAAACTGTTTATAAAACGTAGGGAGTTGAGTAACTTAAAATTTGGAACGTCAAAAATACTCACAAATGAAAACGGTGCGAGATTTTGATATTGTTTCTTCAAAAAGGCTTTTTAAGAAATTAAGAATATATATTTTAAGTGGAGATGGTAAGAATTATACCTTTTTTGTTATGTATTTTAATTAGTTTTTCCTAAATATTACAGAGAAGTCAAAAAAGCAAAAAGAAAATATGGTTGAATATAAGTCAACTAATTTAGAATTTGCAACAGACACATTGGAGGGTTAAATTCCAACACAAATTGTAAGGAGCAGTGGGAATCCTTTAAAGCAACTTCTGTTTGTTGTTCTTTTTCGCACTAAATTATTTTGCTTGTTTATATGTTTTTTATTACTCGACAGTTTTCTTGGAATATTCCAAATAACGTCATCAGTGGTGCCTCTTTTCGAATTAATATACAGAAACACTTTTTAATTACAAATCAAGAATAGATTGAATTTTTTGTTTCATGCTTAATGTGAAACCTTTTTCGATTCGAGAGCTACAGGAATGAGGTACAGGTCGCGCCAATACCGATTAAAACAGTTGAGATTTCTCCAGACAAGCCGAGAACGAAATGGCAACTACGCGCTGGTTCGGGAAATTACTGGTCGGTTGTAGGTTCACGTAGTTGCTAAAGATACTATTTAGCATCAATAAGTGTCATGGGACACAGTTTTCCATACCACATCACTCCGGTCAGTCTAACGTACAGTGTCTATATCCAACCTGTTAAGCGGAGATACCTCATTAGATCCCCTAGATTTATCTCGTGTATCTCAGTAAGGTTGTGTAGGAAGCAACGACGTATATTCTTTAGGCGTTTATTCATTAGAGCCGGACAACTGCATAGATGTTCCACCGACTCCCCATCTGCGTCTTCGCAGGCACGGCAGTGGTCATTATAAGGAAATTCAGCCATCTTGCGTGATTACCGATTGACCAGTGCCCAGACAGCACGGTAATTAGCCTTGATATGTTCCCCCGAGTTTAGCTAATCAGAGAGTTAGTCCGGAGAATGTTATATTCTGACTATGTGTCTGGATATGCGGCACGTTTCCATTCTATCGCATCTGGTCCTAGCGCGTTCAAGGTAATTCAGGAAAATACGTCTTTTGACCACCCTATGGGCGTTGCGACTGACACCATACGGAGTTCGTTGGAAGAGGATCCTGCTCTGGCTAGTTCGTTTGCCCTTTCATTCCCAAGGATACCCTTGTGGCCTGGTATCCAAGTAAGAACTACATTGACCTAGCTCGACAAGTTTTTTTCCTACATTCACTAACGAGTTCAGATGCAGTCTTGTTAGATTTAAATGAAAGGAGAGACGCCAGGCTATCAAGAAATATTCCGATGCGCTCTGTTCTCCGTTGTACTATAAGCTCGGCGCTGGCTTCCTTGATGACCAGTACCTCCGCGTGGAAAACGCTGCACTTGTCTGGGAATTGGAATGATAAATTGAGTCTGGCCTCTTCGGAGAGGACAGCCGAGCCGGGTCCACATTCCATTTTGGATCCGTCCGTAAATAACTTTGGTGTCAAAACCTGCCTGTGGTTCCCTTTACCTTCTGGGAAACCTGACATCGAATATGTTATCGAACGTCAATGAGGGGGTGCAGTAACCGGAATGCGTTGGTCTACCAGATTCCTTCGCTTTTATGCGAAGGTCAATTGGTATAATATGAAGCATTGCATTAAGGGCTTCAGCTGGACACGTCCTTTTTGCCCCTGTTATGCCGATGCAAGCTGATCTCTGAACTCTATACAACAGTTTCATGGTGGACGTCTTCCCCGCGACAGGCCAATATGCCACTGCTGCATAGGAGAGTATAGGTCTGTTTATACTAGTAAACATCCATAGCACCGTTTTTGGTCGGAGACCCCATCGGCTTTCGAACATTTTCCGACATGCGTAGTACGGTATGGTTGCTTCCAGGATAATTTAGGGTCTTGAATCACGCCCAAATACTTGGCGTGAGTTGATAGCGGAATCTCTATTCTACTTAGCCGTGGAGTATTAAACTTTGGTATCTTGGTCTTCGTGGTAGAATGCATGAGTTCAGTTTTTCCTGGATTCACTCCAAGACCACTCCCAGTGTCCCAGTCGTTAAGTGATTTCAATGCCCCATTCATGATTTCGCTCAACACGGATGGGAACAAACCAGATACCATTATTACCACGTCATCAGCATACGCCACGGTTTTGATCCTCATATTGTCCAATGTCAGAAGTATTTTGTTGATTACGAGTAACTAAAAGGGGAGAGATGACTCCACCCTGAGGAGTTCCCCTATTCACCCGCTTTTATAACTCGCTGGTGGTCATAGAGGCATTGGTAATTCTGCTCTGTAGCATTGTTACTATCCAACTCTTGAGGAAGGTTTCCATGCCTAGATATTTCAGTGATTCTTTATAGAACTAACATTATTGAATGCACCCTCTGTATCCAAGAAGGCTGCGAGGGTACATTGTTTGTGTTCTAAGGACCTCTAAATGTTTCTGACGACTTCGTGCAGGGCTGTATCGGTTTAGCGACCTTTTACATATGCATGTTGGCTGCATGACATTTTTGGCGATCTATCCATTTTCGTGCGGATGTATGCGTTAATTAGCCTTTGAACCATTTTTAAAAGAAACGATGAGAGGCTCATCGGTCTGAAATCCTTTGCGCTCTCATGACTCCGTCTTCCCGCTTGGGAATGAAAACCACTCTTACCTGGCTCCAACTCTTGGGTAAGTAGTTTAGAGTCAGGCAATATAGGAATATGATACAGAGCCATGGTTTAATTATGACCTCCGTGCTTTTCAGCATTTTTGGTATAATACCATCCTGTCTAGACTGAGTATATCCTCTATACCGTTAGTATCTGAGTATTGGGTTGCTAATGTTCGCACCTCCCTGGATATGTTCTCGCAGCCTGGGAAGTGGGGTTTCAAGAGTATCTCTAGCGATTCAGCTGAGCTATTTGAAAATGTTCTGTCATCCCTCCTCAAATAGGTGGGATTTGAGTGCCCCTTGGCTATTATTTTGCTCAGTCTAGCTGTATTCTTTGTTTTCTCCATCGATCCACAGAACTTTGACCAGGATCGCATTTTTACACTCTTTAAGTTTGTCCTTATATGGCTGCCAGGATCCACTCATGTAGCTTGCATTAAAAGCTTTGCTAGATTCTTTTTCTCCACCAAGACGGATAAGTTTTCTTTGCGCGGGAGGAGGACACGACACTTTGAATGCAGTATTCATGGATTTCTCCAACTTGGATACGGCTTTTTCTACGTGTGTAGTGGCATTAATATGTTGCGCGGACTTGGAAGCTTACTTTTCCGAATCCTGTTGAACTTGTCACAATCAGTTCTCTTGGGATTCCCTAAGTATCTGACTGAAGTCGTTTTCGCAGAAATGTTAGATAATATCCAGTTGTGGTCCAAGAAGGATTTCTTTCCGGATACTGCCCAGTTTTCTATCTCTTCTATTCTATTATCTGCTGTCACAAGAATACACCATTTAGCAGAATGCGATGTAAATGCTTTTACCTTCAGTCAGCTCTAATTTAGCAACGGTGAAATATGATGTGCTAATCAGGTGGCAGAGACGTATGTCTAAATTATTTTTTGCAATTAGATATGATCTTGGCTTACCATTGTCCTTTACATAGAGTGGTTTGTAACCATTACCATAGAGCCCTCTCAACATATTGTCTTGTACGTAGGGTTCCTGGATGATGCCTATGTTTCATTTTGGTGATGAAGTGGATGACCCCTCCACCTGCATCTGATCAAGCAGCTTGTAGGCGTATTCGACGTCATATTTATCTTCTTCGCAATCGGGGCCAGTTGAGTTGTCTGGGCCAGGAGCGTCTAATATTTTTACTGTGGCTTCTCTCATGCCAAAGAATAGTTTTCCTCCTGCTTCTTTCAGAGCAGTGGCGTCCGCGTCGGTTATAGCAAGGTCTAAATCTATGCTCTTGTCGTTGGGTGGCTCTTTACGGATGACGGACCAGTCTTCCATCGGGACAGTCAGGTTCATGACCCGAAGGCACTCCAGGAGCTGACGACCCTCACCCTTCATTTTGGGTAACCAAATCCGTGCTCGAGGCCTCAGACGAATTTCCTGCGCCGGGATCAGCTTCAGGCTGATATCATTCCAGGCGTCTCTCACTAAAACGATAGAATTTTTCAGGAAATCCTTCGAGAACTCGTCCATGCATTTAGTCACCCTATAGCCTCGAGGAATCTCGCTAGAGTCGTAATTTGGTAACGGGAGCCCTTGTTTGCCAGTACGCCAGTATAGCTTAGACTCCACTTTACTCCATTTCGAGACTGTGACGGGAGCTAGCTACCCGGTCTTCGTGTTGGCCAGGAGAATCATCAAATTGTCCTTTACTACCTCGTTGGAGGGCCATTTTGCCGATATAGATATTATTGGCGGCTCCTTGACCTTCATTGTCGTCCACCCGAGAATGTTCCCCCTTTGAGGTTGAGGGTCTGTTGTTATTGTTTTGCAGGGGGGCCTTCTTCTCGTCGTACTCCTCAACTATTTTTGCGTATTTTACTTTGTCCACTTCATCTCGCTTGTGCACTGTGCCATTGGCTTCATTCTTGGCAATCTTCTCAAGGATGACGAAGACGATGGTTCTTTAATTCGGTCGCCATTTAGCGAAAAAGTATATAGGTGGAATACCAATTCGTTTCGGGTATAAATTGTGGACCCTTTGCTTGGATGATGGGTCACCCCATATTCTGGTGCAACTGATATTTGCAATAAGTGGTTGGGACTCGGTGCATCTGGCGTAATATAAATATTAACACATTGTGAGCATCCAATGCACCACACCGTCAACTTTGAACATTTTTGTCTCCCATTAATTGAAAATTGGGAAAATGGCCTTGAAATATCACGAAACCGTCTATGCGTCCGATACACGAAATGTCGTTATGTTAATTCGTTGGCTAGAAAATTCGGAAGTTACTATTGCAAACAATTACGACGCAATCGATCCAATGGTAACAGTGTAACGACACTGCAGATGGAAAAGTTGGTATTAAACAGTCCCTCGTATTCCAGAATTACAACAGACATATGGGCGGCGTTGATTTACAGGATAATAGGGTTGTCAATTACCATATCGACATACGGGGCAAAAAGTCGTAGTGGCCGCTCAGTGTGGCCTATGTCACAGCTTGATTTCAAAAATTCGGCGAATTCTCTGATGTTTTCGTCGGGGGATCCTATAGACGAAATCGAACCTTCGTTTAGTGATGATTCAGACGATGATTATAGGCAGCAACACCTTTGGAGAGTAGACGGCTTGCACGTGCACACCAAAATCCACTATATTCAAGTGTGAGAAGTGCAACGTCCACCTACTTGTATACTCAGAAGACAAACAATTTTATTTAACCGCCATCCCAGGAAGGGACAGGGGAGAGCTTCTAACAATCACTGAGCTGTGCTCTTTCTAGTTTTCACTCACTGATTGGGACCTACAGTTTTCACCGATTCCGAACGGTATTTTGAGAAGATTTTTCATCGCTAAATACACGATAGTGTCGCCGTCACTATGCGAGGTGACCGCCGCCGAAAGAAATTTTAATTTGGTCTGAGCAGGAATCGAATCCAGGATCTCATGTGCAAGAAGAGCGCACACTACCATTGCTCCACACGACTAAACTATGCCGTTTATAAACATCGTTTATTTTTAATTCAGTCTTTCTGAATTTTGAGATCGACTGACGAGTAGATAGTCCTGAAAAAACTTGTCAAAATACGGCTCGAAACCGACGTAAAACTGCAGGCACCAATCAGAATGTGTAAGCCTATACCTTAATAGTTTGTAATGGGAAACTGTAAGGGCCATGTACAATTTGGAGTTTAATTTCGAACACCCCAACTCGGGATTGTTAGCGTAACACTTATCGTTCACGGCGATCTAGAGATAATAGTCTAACGGGTTCAAATCGCGGCAGTTTATGTGGGTTTCGAACACAGTTCCCAAAAGATCGATTGAAACCATGGAACAAAAACCTACTGAGCATGGCACGATGAAGCTCCCCTTTGTCGGTAACAGTGGCTCCTTGCTCATTTTCGAAGAAACATATGCCTGTAATGCCGCCACGCCAAAAACCGCACCAAACAGTCACTCGTCGTGGATATATCGCGACAATTATGTTTCTTAACGGAGCACCGAGGTGAAAATGAGCTTCATCGGAAAAGACTATTTTTCGGTAAAATAGTGACAACTTTTTTTCGATTCCTGGACTATTTGGACTTAACTCTTCGTACCGAGATCTTTGTGCAAAATTCTGCGCAAATAAGTTAACATACAACCTGTGTTGAAAATTAGTTCCGGAACTTACATCTAAATCGCAGTTGGTTGGAGTTGGTAAATTGACTTGAAATAACCGGTGAAATAAGTTCTCCGAAAATAGCACGTTTTAAAAAACCGACGTACGGTTAATCGGCACGATTTCAGTTAACCGGTTTTGGTTTTGAATACACTTCACACGACCAAACAAAATACCAAGAATAGAATAATTACATGTTATCACTCTTTATTCGCAAACAAATTCTTGGAACGAAAAAAATCGTTTTTTTTTTTAATTACTTGTTCTTACCAAGATTTTCCGGCTATTACACTAAAACATTTCTTACTATCAGGGGGTTTCGATGCCACAGTATATCGACTATGAAGTTGGTCATCATGTAAAAGTAACCGGATCATGTACCGTACAAAAGATTTCAAAACACCGTACAATACCAGCGTGCGGTAAAACACACGGCAATTTGCAAGCAACCTGCTTGTCGGAAAAACTTATTTCTTTTTTACAGTAAAGCCATTAAAATAACATAAAAGTCCAACGTTTAAATATCCGGTAATTAATGGGTTAAATGTTTTGTCAGTGCTTCACCCTCACTTTTCAGTGTAAAACTAATAATAAACCCATATCTTGTATTCTAGTTGAAAATATTATTTATGCTTTTCTGAACCGAGATCTTAGTTCCCCGGGTGTGACAGTTGTCTCCACGAGGGACGCAAGAGAACAATATACATTAATGGCGTCTTTTTATACGGCGCAGTGTTGTGGCTGCAATTGCAACGAAGCGTGTAGGTCTGATTTTATGTTGTGTACAATTAACAGAAGAGGTGAGTCTTTTTTTGATTTTGTTATGTCTACTAACCCACATTTATTTTCTGAGTTCGGTTAAGTGTAAAGGGTGGGAAGATGTCATGGACACCACCCTGGTGTCTCATAACAACTTCTTTGAAATAGAGAAGTGGAGAGTATTAGCCAAATGTTCTTTCTCCTATCAAAGGCTAAATCTCTACAAACCGTCACCAACCCGCAAGTCTATCGTAACCCGAGGAAAGCCAACTGGGATAAGTTCGGAACTAGGTACTCATTGACAAACTCTGAATTGGACAGCGCTACGTTGCCTTTGGACACCACCATGATTAAGGGAAATAAGGTGCCTTCTACGATTGCAAGAAGACATTTGGAAGAACATGGGGCTAAACCGAAGATAGTATGTACACGGCGGTGTTTCCACCCGTTCTGACCTATGGAGTATCGGTATTTGGAGAAAATATTGAGAAGTATCAATAGCATAGAGAACAGCTAGCGTTGGTGTGACAGGGGCACTACGGACGTACAACTCTGCTGCTATCAATTCGGTGATGAAGTTTGCCACGAGTGTATTGGCAAAGAGTGTTTTGCGGCTTAGCGAACTGAAATGTTTGGCCCAACGTAGCTACGGACAGAGTAGGATTCAATTTGGCTAGAGGTAATACTTCAGACCTGCTTGCACAGATTTGTACTTCCGGAAAAAGTTCAGAAGAATCATACCTCATCGAGAAGAGTGGAAGAACCACTCACTATTGCATTGGATTGAGCTAAGACGGATAGTGGATCGGGGGCTGGGTCTTACACAACGCCACTGCGTCTCACACTATCAATTGGTCTCCCTGTTTTTAGCAGTAACTTCCAACCGGAAAACTGGCAATATTGGAGGAGTATCGTCAGTTGCAAAATCAAGTAATAGTAACATATAGTCTATCCTCAGGGGAGAAAGCAAGAGTCTGCTATAAGAGACCGGCGCCAGGACTAGACTTTCTGTAGTTTGGTTTCCGGGTTATAAGAATATAGCCAGAAACGAAGCCGTGGATGAAGTAGCCAGGAAAGATTCAAGTCGATGACTTTTAAAGGAGTGGGTAATGTGTTTGAATGTCACTTCCACCACGAGACAGACAAAAACTGGCGGAACTAACTACCTGTCCAATATCACTAAGTATTTGACCTAGATATTAAGGTAAAAGAACTGAGTTCCTGATGACTCTGGACAGGAATACAATAGTCAGAATGAAAATAGTCATAACCAGCAACTGGACGGTTGGTACACATACTGCTAACATTGAAATACATCACAGGCGTTACTGTCTTAGTTGCGACGACGAATTTATGGCGGACACCCCTGAACACTATCTTCAGCAGTGCCCAGCCTTGGCAGATATGAGGACGATAACTATGAGATATAACGTTTTTGACGGAACACAGGAACTGTGTAATATTTTGCTCAGTCTATATCTGAAATACATTAACAGTACTAACTAGGTATAAGCGGGTAACCTCAATTTAATACTGGAACATTCTTTTCTTATCTTTATTTTCTTTCCAGGGTAAAGTGGCATCACTGCTACTTGGGTGGGCTTCATTGGGAGGAACTCTCAGTCACCCCAACCTAACCTAATGAAATTTGTTATTTGTAATTATTTATTATTGTTTTCATCAAATTTCATATTTCATATTCCCAGGTTGTCACTAATTCCAACAAATCACGTTCATTGGGATTGCCATAGTGAGCAATTTCAGTTTCTGGCACCAAACTCTCACCAAGCTTTAATTTCTGTCTCCCTTGATGTTGAGCCTGAAATGGAATCTGAAGTAAAGTAGGGATTACAGTTGTTTAGTTTGGAGATTTGTGCTAATGTCACCGATGGGATTGATTACAGTATGGTTGACAATAACCCTGATGTTAATAGCAAGGTGGAAGTATTAAATGCACTAGAATTAAATTTGTATGATGTACAAGTCCCGTTAAGTGTCAATTCTTATCGTAGGAATTCTGATAAGATGAAACCCCTTACTATGCAACGTGTTAGGGAGCAGAGAGATGTGACTTAAAAGGCTTTCGTGGAAAATATATCTGATGAGCGGTGGCGAGTTTGTTGCAAATATAAGCATAAAGTAAAATCTATGGTTCAGAGAAGTTGGAATTATTTGTTCGAAATTCCAAATGGAATTTGAGGCCTGAAATTTTTGGGCCTGGAAACTAATATTGCATCAGATGCAGTAATGGATGTTGATGAGTGCAACAATCATTTCCTGGTGCCGGCTGTTGAACGTGCTCCAATTTGGTTTTATCTGGACCATGGGGAGAACATAAATCGTGATGGATTTCACTTTTAAGTAGTTGATGAGATAGATATATGGAATGCAATGACGAAGATAAGATCTAAAGCAACAGGACTGGATGGATTATCCCTTGGGTTTGTGAAGCTAATTTTCCCATTGATTTCAGGACCCCTTCTACATATTTTCAACTTTATTTTGATGCCGTCTGCTTATCCAGATTGCCGGAAAATGGCAAGAGTTATTCCCATACTTAGGATAACAAATTCCAGAAGTACTTTTGATTTTAGACTCATAAGTAAAAGAAATAAATATATTCTCACAACCAGTGAGCTGTGCGCGTTCTACTTTCACACTCACTGATTGGGACCTACAATTTTACATCGGTTCCGAACGGTATTTTGAGAAGCTTTTTTATGTCTGATAAGTACGAGTATGTATATTACCGGTTTATTCTAAAATATTGGAAATTTTGATTGGCAATCAAATTGTGGCCAGTCCAAATTTCGCACAATCTGCCTGAGTTTCAGTCAGGGTTTAGAACAACACAATATTATCAAAGTTTGAAATTTGGGAAGAGAGTTTGAATCTGTCTGTCATAAGGTGTTGTTGAACAAGTTGTTTTCGGTCTTGTCTTTTTCAAGATCAGTTTGTGCATGCAGAAAAGAATTTGTTGAATGTGGTAGTACCATTTCGACGACTACGGCTGTGGGTCGAGGAGTCCCCCAGGAATCACTATTAAGCACTTAATTTTTTACTTATTTGGCGATGATCTTCAAATATTTGTTTCTCCGGAAAGATATACTATAGAGGTCGGTCCCAAAACTAGTCGACCTAACAAAGAAGACACAAAAAAGTTTCTTGATTTTTCAACCTAATCTCCATTTAACTTGATACCCGTTTTCCTGCGATATTCAATAGTTTCGATACCTTGTTTATAGTAAGAACTGTCAAATTCCTTAAAATAGCCATCAACCGCAGACTCTACTTCTTCATTGTTGGCAACTGATTTAGCACGGAGCCATAGTTTCAAGTTTGGAAATAGAAAGTAGTCCGAGGGAACTAAATCTGCAGACTAAGGTGCGTGGTTAAGCAATTTGAATTTCAAGTCATTAATTTTGGCCATAGCAATAGCAGATGTGTGAACTGGAGCATTGTCTTGATGAAACAATACTTTTTCCACAAGTTCATCACTTAAACGCTGTAATGAACTAGTATAATATTCGGCGTTGATGATTTTTCGATTTTGAAGACAATCAATAAAAATTTCCTGCAGATGGAACCGTCTTCGCCTTCTTTGGACACGACTCTCCCATTCCAGTCCACTGCTTTGACTGTTCCTTTGTCTCAGATGTGAAGTGGTTGACCCATAAATCGACGCAAAATACGGCATTATTGCCGTGAAATGTCGCCAAACACTCAAGTAAAACATTTTCGCGACGCTGTTTTTGTTCTATTGAAAGCAAGCGCGGCATCCACCTTGTGCTCAGGTTTTTCATCTTCAACTCTTCGGTAAATATATGATGTATAGCACTTTTTGAAATGCCTTTCGTTTCAGCTAGCTCACGCACCTTCTTGTAGATTTTCTCAACCGTGTTTGGCGTGGACACCTTAGTTGGTCGACTACTACTGTGTTCCTCTTAGCTGTTCATACAACTTTGTTTAAGCTCTGCTACCCAATACTTTACAGTTGTAAACGAAGGAACAGACTCCTCCAGAGTACAATCAAGTTCGGCTTTAATATTGCTTGGACTGAGACCTTTCAAATGGAAATACTGATTTACATAACGTCGATAAATTTTTCCCATGTCTACAAATTCACTGAGATCGTTTACGTTTGATGGCTCAAATACAAATACTAAACAACGTGGTTCGATCCCTGCTCTGACCACCTTAAATTTCTTTCGACGGCGGTCACCCCGCTTAGAGATGGCGACATTATCGAGTACTTAGCCAAGCAGATATGAGATGCATAGCGGATATGAGCTGTATAAGCTGCATTTGTCAAATATTGAATTTGTACTTTCCTCGTTGGACGAATACCAATCGCCTTGCATTCTTGGTGATTTTATTCTTGGCAATATTGTTTGGGAATTCTGCGAAGCTAAGCAAATTTTGATGCCCTTCAATATCACTAATAACATTGAAAGTTATTTCTTGGATAAACTCTACTCCCTTGGTCTTTTTCAAATGAATACCGTACTCAACGGTATCAATCGTATTCTGGACTTGATATTTGTCGGTGGAAGCGGGAAATGTATAGTCCAGAGGTGTAATGTTACACTTGCGGCCAATCGGTTCATCACAAAGCTTTGGAAATAATATTCAGCCCTTATGATTCTAATATACACGACATCAAAGACGAATATCATTATGATTTTAAATCGGCTGATTACGGAGAAATTAACAGTTTTTTCAACTCTATATGTTGGAGTCAGGTATTTCATGGACTTGGATTAAAGACCCAGCATGAATTATTTAAGGGCATTATTAGCGAATGCTTACACCGTCATGTTCAAGTAAAGAAGAGCAGGATACAATATAATCTTCCTTGGTACAATCACAGGTTGCTAAATTTGAAAAATCGTAGGAATAAGGCGAGCAAAGTATACAAAAACTCTGGACTACCTTCAGATAAAGATAACTTTACGCGCCTGCGCCCTGAATTTGACTTTTTACCAAATTTTTTGTACAAACGATACATAGCTGAAATGGAATATCGGATAACAGACAATCCTAAAAGATTTTGGATATTTTTAAACGCAAAGAAAACGTCTAATGGCATTCCTAAATCTATGATTCTTGGTCAATTAGATGCGAAGGATGACCAAGAAGTTGTAAATCTTTTTGCGATGTATTTTGTCATCAGTTTATGAAGATGCTGCCATAGCAGATGACTCTACCTATTTTCTTAATGGAATACATGATATGGTTGCCATTGGTGCAATTCATCTGGAAGTTTCTGAAGTACTCGAAGCACTAAATGGACTCAACGTCACCAAAGGTCCCGGCTACTACGATCTGATTCCGCCTACGTTTATTCGCAATTGTGCATGCTCACTTTCATATGCCCTTACTACTGTTTTCAACCAGTCTCTTGCAGAAGGGACATTTTTGAATGATTGGAAAATTGCTTATATTTCTCCAATATTTAAATCCGGTCGGAAGGATATGGTGGAGAACTACCGTCCCGTTGTAAAATTGTCGGTTATTCCCAAACTTTTCGATAAGATCATAAGAGGTAGATTATTTGAGACTCTTAAAAATACCATTTGTTCTCAACAACATGAATTCTTCCATGGAAGATCAACCGCAATAATCTTTGTTTATTTACTCATTCTTGTAATAATTCAATCGAAAGGGGTATTCCAAGTAGATGTTCTTTAAACAGATTTTAAAAAGCTTTCGATGAACTAAATCATTCAATTCTGACAAGAAAGCTCTTCAAAATGGGGTTTCATTCCTCATTGTTGAATTGGGTATATTCTTACGTTTCGGAAAGAGTTATGTTTGTTAAAGTTAATGAATCGGTGTCTGATCCAATATATGTGAAATCGGGTATTCCGCAGGGTAGCCATTTGACCCATTAATTTTCCTCTTGTTCGTCAATGACATCCCTAGTATCTTTACAAATTGTCAATGTTTATTATATGCTGATGATTTAAAAATATTTCATAATATAAGATCTATCGAGGGCGTTGTAAACTTCTAACAAGATATTTCAGCACTAATAGTGCTATGTTAAAATATGTTTTATAAGGTTACCACTTTTCACCAAAATATTTTTTTTCAAACTACTGGCACCATCTATACGTCATGTCTGTTAGTTTTGGGACCGCCCTCTAAATGGACTTAAGACAACTATTAATAAATAGAAGCTGTGGAAGTATTGAAAATTGGTGTCCTGATGACTGTACGAAAACTCGTAGTTTTAAATTTCTAGTACTCGTGTGGAATAGATTTCAATATGGATGGGATTAATATACCCAATATATTCGTGGCAAATGAGACAACTGAGTATGTCAGCCAAATTAAGACTCTTTGATTTTATATTGACCACAATTTAAATTTTGGTTGCCATAAAAACACTGTTACTTGAAGACTTTCTTATGGGTTTCTTAGGCTATATAGCATAACTGCTCTTTGCCGTTGAAAATTCGCGAATAATTAGCACATGCACTTTCAATGCCGTGGATTTTATACAGCTTTGAAGAATATTCTAGCACAAGTACTACTAATATGCATCGCTTGAAGCTATAATTTAATCAAAATCAACTTGTGCGATTTGTGTAGAGCTTCCGATTCTGTGATCGCGTCTCGAATTATGTGATTGATTTTTGGGTTGCACTTTTGATGATTTAGTTAAAGTTAGGATTATGGTAATATTCGATAATACCTTTAAGTTTGGATCTCCAGCATATTTAATATCCCATTTCTCATTTGGAAATTCATTCACACACATTGATCTGTTCTCGGTTTATTGCTCATTACTTATACATCCTGAAAGACTTCCACTCGAACAACTACAAATCCACAACCAATTTCTTGCTTCTTATCTTAGAATTTGTAATCAATGTGGAAAAAGGAACTACCCCTACTTGGCATAATGTCGGCAGTACTGAGCTGCTTAGGTTGCAAGGTACACCGGAATAACTTGCAGATAGCGTTGAGCACATTGAGAAAGACCCCACCACCCTCACTTCCTAGTTTATTAGATTTTCGGATTTCCATCTCTAAGTTAGTGGGACAATGTAATGATTCTGAATTCTTTATAGTCCCTTATAAACTTCCACGAAAAACATTGACATGAATCCTAGTTAATTTAAAAACAAAAGCGTCCATATGTTTTTTAACTCATCCGGCAGATGCAAGATAAACATTAACCACTCTTACCAACAGATGAGGAAATAGCATGTGAACACGAATACAGCATTTAAAAGTGCAAAATCAAATATCTGCAACAAGGTGTGCCCACAAGTCACAGTGGGACTGCTAACAGACTGGATTACAATACAAACTCTAACAGATTTTATTGACTTCCAGTTCAACTACATCCCAGTCTGCAGCTTTAACAAATCTAATTGTAGTCTTAACACGCCATCGTGTAATCACAAGGAATCAACAGAATGAGCGAGTGTGTAATAAAATCAACTAACCAAATTACTGAGTAAAACGTTATATGAGATATATTTTCATCTGTGCCTCTGTGTGATTTTCCATCTTAAAACCAGGCAATTTTCAATTAGGGCTAATTGCAGAATTCTCCCCTCTGCTCAGAGTACAAGATATAGTGAAACATGATTCTCGCCAGGCTATCAGTAAATGAAATCAGCTCGGATGTTGAGAGTCCACCCATCAGCCCACCGCCTACCTTACCACAAACACATGCACGGCCTCACAGTAACGTCCACACAGGCACACGCATACGTTGATAGATACCAGCAATGACCAGTATAAATCAACCATATAACATCGAATCAAGGCATCCACATCAACCGACAACAAAACGACCTCACTTCGGACGAACTCATCAAATCGACCAAGAAGGGCAACAGGAACAATATCAGCGGCTGTAACTCAACGAAAATCATCATCGTAATTCCAGCACGTCGCCTTTGAATGGTACAAACACTGACCATACTGATGAGAATGAAATTCCGAGAAGAACAGTGGGGGAAATGTAATTATCATTTGTATAAATTGAGGTTGTTTTGTAAGCAAGATTTTACATGTCAAATGGATGTATGCCATTCAAATCATCATCCAAATCTTGGAGTCTCGAACTGTAATTGACTCCAACTGCATTAGAACCCATGCGAGATTCTTACGTCATTCCCGACTATGCAGTGTTCCGTAAGGACACTGATATTTCATTTTTGAATCTTCCTTTAGTTTAAACCTTATTGAACTTAATCTCCGGCGTAGGGGGGATAATCAAGAATTGACCTCATTTTAATGTCAGGTCTTTTCAAAATGTTGCTAATCAACTCCCCTGAGTATAAAACTGATTTCAATACACGCACCTCATTTGAGACTTTCCTGGGCTACTAATCCATCAGCTCATTCCAAAGTACAGACTCATTTTCCCAATTTAACGTAATTCTATGAACTTCCTATTTGGGGTGCCTGTTCAATAGATCAGAATACAATTCAGTATTATAGTGTTTCAGTTAAAAGCTTTAAGATAATTCAAGGGGCCCACGTAGATGCTAACTCCGGTCGAAGTTTCCAATTATTCCGATGGAAATAATCAAGACGATTGTCTTCACTGTAAAATCCTGTGTCTGTAAATAGTTCCATATACTGGATATTCAAAATGACGCAATTACTGCAAGTATTTCAGTATTGTATCCAGACCTGTACCTGCCAGTGGTGACTAAGATTTATCTTTCCCTTTATAAAGGCGCACTCATCTGGGCTTCGAGGTATATTGGCCTATGTTGGAGAGCATAGTAATTTGCATCCAAATGAAATTTTGACCAGGGTTTCCAAACCATGGCACATTTTTCCAAAAAGTGATCAGGGTGCGAATTTTAATATGATCTTTTAATTGTAACAGAATGTGTTATAACCGACATATTATGGAAATTTTACGTCCAACTGGAGCTAAATCAGAATATCTTGGAACTTAGGTTAGGTGAAATTAGTTGGATAGGAAAGGTTCGCTCACCGCGCTGACCACCTTTAAACCCTTTCCACGGCGGTCACCTCGCTCACTGGCGCCGACACTATCGAGAAGAGTTCGTATTTACATACCCATAGTGTATGTGGAAAATAATGTGTAGTTACCCACTAAGATAGGGAATTTCTCATCACGATTACCCTTTACACATTACCCAATTCGATGGTTAATGTGATCGAAAATGTGAAAAATTTATTTTAAACAACGACTATATCTCGACAACGGGTCGTCCAAACGGTTTTGATAAAGTGGTCCGATTCGTACGAATGATTTTTTTTCAGAAAACCTGTAAAGTAGGAATATTACGAAAATACAAATATGCCCATATCTTGCAAACGGTGCGTCCAATCGCAAAAATAAATTATAAATTGTTGACCCCTGACCTCTTTAACCAGCGAATGTCTCTTCTATAGGATATTTTTTTTAATCGCTAAAACTTAAACATTCTCAACTAAAAAAACCCCTAAAACGCTCATATGTTTATATCTCGAAAACTGAGCACCGAATCGGAAAACGAACTAATTTTTGAAGTAAATTTAGAGGTTGTCGCAAACTCATTAGAGGTTGTCACAACTTCATTAGAGGCTGTCACAACCTCATTAGAGGTTACCGCAATCTCATTAGAGGTTGTCACAACCGAAATTAGTTAGTGTCACTAATGAATTTAGATATTTTTTATTATTATTAGCTGATGATTTTTTTCCAGTATTCTTATAAAAAACATTATAAGTAGAAAGCGAGAAATAAAGTCATTTATATAGGGCAATCTTTAGAGTAACCCATTTTTGTTACATGTCACTACCGATCTTTTTTAAAGTCCCGACTATCACGGGTCACCGCACCAAATCTGGCGTATTGTATCTGTTGATTTAAGTCCTAACCATTTCGTACACAGATGATTGCAACATATCTCAATCGACTGAGCTTGAAAAGCATCAAATCTCTTGATATCTGCTTGGACATTAGCTGCAAAATTTTAGTACAATTTAATATAAAAATCATAATTACAAAATCCTTACTTACCTTTATTAATAACCACAAAAAACAATGGTATCGCCGCGACGGGAACAATTATACATTGTTTAATTTCTTTTAATATAATATTTGTTTTTAGAATTTTAAACGTCAAGTTTTAAATAAATAGGATTTTGTTGTGGTATCCGAATTGAATATGAAATTCGGTTGTACCTACATAATTCATGAGAAATGCAGTTACAGCAACAGGATTGACGCCGAATTCGGTCGTTGTAACCGACTTCAAGGTAAATTCGGTTATTGCTACCGAATATACCAAATTTGGTAGTTACAACCGAATTGATACCATATTCGGTGGTTAAATACGAATTGATACCAAATTCGGCTGTTCACCGGAACTGATGCTACATTCGGTTACTCCAACCGAATTTGGCAATCTAATTCCATATTCGGGTTTTCCAACCGAAATTTTAGAAAATTTGGTTGACAAAACGAATATAATTCAAGATTAATTTGTCACGACCGACTCAATAATGAAACGCGGTTGCTTCAACCGAATTTCAGTTGTGACGACTAAGTTCGTTCGTTGCAACCTCGATTCGGCTGGGGCAACAGCAATTCGGTGGTATCAGTCGATTTTCAATCAATTAGTTATCTGGGTGCATATTTTGATTTTATCCATTTCTTATTTTGGCATTTTTTTTTAAATTCATATGAGTTCGAACACGTTATCAAAACCCTTTAGAAACACAAAAAATTTTTATTATTCTTATTATTTCTTTTGACGCTCCGTTTTCAACATACGGGCGTTTTAGCGATTTGTTATATGAGAACAATTTAGTTTTAGCGATTTAAAAAAAAGTAACAGACATCCATGGCCTCAAATGTGGGTAAAAAATTTATTATTTTTGCGATTAGACGCACCGTTCCAGAGTTATTGCCATATTTTTATTTTAGCGATTTTAATTTTTTGGCGATATATTGAAAAAAGTTCTTCCATACGAATTGGACCACTTCCCCAAAGCCCATAAAGAAACCGAAAAAAATGTTTTTTTTTCCAATTGTATGCGCCGCTTTTCGACATATAGACGTTTTTTATAAATTTTTTATGGGTATGGGTGGTTTATGGAATGGATAACCCATCACCGTGGGTAAATTGTAGAAGCTGCATTCCCATAATGGGTAATGGCTAACGGCGTAACAGGGTAATTCCACATCGTCGTGGGTAAATTCCCATTATTTTCTTATATTCTGTGGGTGATGGGTAAATGAATGACGCACAGTGAGGCCGATTGGCCGAAGCCTACGATACACAGTGAGGCCGCTTGGTCTCATTGTTTTAGAATGTACTAGCTATTTGTAAGGAAAGAGTGAGGTGTTTAGAATATGGTACTTAGAGGCACCCTGTTTCAACGTAGGTTTTGCTACAGGGTGTCAATTATTATTGGTGATGTAAATATTTTCTGACATGTAACTTCTAAACTTGTAGCCCGATTCGAAGGTTTTTAGTGTTTGAGATTTTACTAAGTAGCACAGACAAAAACCTGAACGGTCGTTTATGATATCTCTTGCAAAGATATTTGGAATTAAAAGCTTAATGTGTAAATTTTTTCACTGACTTTGTTTAGTTTAGTTTAATTACTTCGTAATTTTGAGCCAAAATCTAGTTCTGCAAATACAGTTGCATTGGAAAGACTTTAACCATAAGTAAGTTGTACGGGTGCGGCTAAAGTTACTATATGATGTAAAACAATTGTAACTTCTTTGCTTGCGAGTATTTAACTTTTTCTTTTTTCCTATTTCAGAAATTAAACTTGGGAGAATATTTAAAAATGGAACGCTATACAATTGCGAAAAGAACTAAGATTGTTTTTCTATTCATTGAAAATCATCGTTCGATAATTAATACTCAACGTGCATACAGAAGATTTTATGGTGTAAGAACTGCTCCAACGGGTCCAACCATTCGTTCGTTGGTGAATAATTTTACTGAATATGGGACTGTCGGAGATTCAAGACGTACGGGCAGACCTCGAACTGGCAGATCGGCCGAAAATATTGTTGCACTCAACAAAGTTATGGAAAATGCCATAAAAAGAACACATTTTTGCGTTAGAGAAAACGGTTCTCATTTAACTGATATTATATTTCATAATTAATGTAAAAAATAACATGAAATAAACTTTCTTTTTATCGTAAATTTTTTTGTTTTTTTCATTCCATTCAATAGTTATTTAAAAAACAAATCATATAGTTACTTTAGCCGCACCCTGTATATGTTTTTAAATTATTACAAACTATTTTGAAACGACAAGTTCCCAAATTTAAAATTTTTTCATCCTGAATAAAGTCAAAATTTTTCGAAAAGGCACCATCATCTTCAGTAATTTCGTAAATTGTTTGTAATAAAGATACATAACTTTTTACTTTAACATAAATATAGATTGTGTTTTCAGGATGGATGTTTTATCTTTGGATCCGTCGTCCGCAAAACGAGGTACGGCGTATTGCGTGGCGATTGATACATGGCTGTTATTATTATGACAAACTACTCCCCCACTTAGCCTTTTTACGAGGGCTACCAAAATGGTACCAAATGTTTTCCAGTAATTGATTGACGAAATACCAAATCTCATCCAGGTCAGTAGTGACTTAAGGCAGGTTATCATGTTAACCAACATACCAGGTGGTGTGCAGTATCTGCAAGCTTTTGCGTGCGTTACTTAGACTCGTTGTAATTCCGCATCTAGACATATTGTATATAAAGTTGTAAAGGAAATTTCTTCTTCTACTAAGTTGTGTCTGGATACACATCCTTTTCGAACATTTCTTACACATTCTTGGGAAAAATATGAAAAAATATACAAAAATTAAGTTCTGATATTATTATCGCTTATTTTTGACGACGGTTAATGGGCTTCCCAGGGTAACACATTACCTACGAAATACGAATTCTGCTATTCCCATATATGGGTACTATACCAACAAGGAATCAAAATATGAGAAATGTACTCCAACCGTTTCGAAAATTCGGGTTTGACGCGTAGATACAATAACCGGTTACAAGATCCGATTTTAATTCCCGTTAATAAAACAACCTTCTCATTAAATAACGATAAGCACAATAATTATCTGTAATTACACAAACGTTACAGCCACAATTAAGTCGTTACTCAATAACAAGTATTGACAGTCACAGCAAATTTATTATACTCCAATATAAATCAGGTATAATCTAAATCAGAATATCTCAAGATTTGATTCATTTGCTTATTTATAATAGTTGTAGCTTCTCGCCATCCGGTGCCGGAACCATCTCGCAGTAACCACGTCTGCTCACGATTGTTCCCGAGAATTCATCAGTGACTTAGTGGTTGCTGGTGAGATCGCATAGTAGTGCCATCTGTTCCTAGTGGTCAGCGACGGCATATTTTTTCGCATAACTAACATCAAACTATTGGACAATGAAACTGCAATATACACCACGAACTATTTGTTGACATAATAATCATTTTCCATTACATCCCATGAAGGGATTGGAGAGAGCTTCTCCCAACATGCGAGCTGTGTGCTTTCTAGTTTTAAGCTCAGTGATTGGGACCTACAGTTTTACACCTATTCTGAACACTATTATGCGAAGCATTTTCATGGCTAAATTCTTGATAGTGTCATCGTCACTTGGCGAGATGACCTCCGTCGAAGGAAATTGTAAAATGGTCAGAGCAGGGATCGAACCCACGCTCTCATGTACAAGAGTCGGTTTGTTGACGGGTTTTTGACATTCTAATGATATATTGACATACTGCAAAATGGTTACTTACGCCAAAAATATACAGCGCTTTTATAATTTAAATGAAGCGAATTGTGGATGAGTCAAAATAATATCCGTCGGTGGTGCAGTGGTTAACTATGGGCGATAAATGAGACATGAGATCGTAGATTGGACCACTACTTTAAGCACCGTTTACGATTGCAGTCAATACGATTAGGGATTCCGACACTATCGAACAAGTTGACATAAAAAATCAACTCAAAATCTAACTGTTAGTCTCAAATGGTGAGTGTTCAACTAGAAAGCACATACCACACCTTGCCTGTCCATTCAGGGTATATAATTGGAAAGCAGTTATTTTTATATTTTATACAGCGGCTCTTGTATATGAGATTATGGGTTCGATCCCTGCTCTGACCGCCTTAGATTTCTTTCGGCGGCGGTCACCTCGCATAGTGACGGCAACACTATCGAGTATTTAGCCATAAAAAAGCTTCTGAAAAATACCGTTCGGAATCAGTGTAAAACCTGTAGGTCCCAATCAGTGAGTATAAAACTAGAAAGCGCACAGCTCACTGGTTATGAGAAGCTCTCCCCAGTTCCTTTATGGGATGTAATGGGAAACCATTTTCTTTATTTTTGTTTTTGATCTGGACAATGACGCGTGTAATGGTGACTTCGAATTCCAAATAGACCATTCGAATAGACCAAAAATATTTCCAGTACAAACAAAATTCTATGTTTGACAATGGTTAACATTTATCTGGTGACCGATGATATCAATATTTAGATTCCGGTGTACGAATTTTATAATTGGAATACCACAAAACGTCTGCTACTTCCGAATGAAATATTATATCAATCGGAGAACTCATTTAGAAACGGCAGCATTAATTCCAATTTTTTTGAGATATCTGGAAATTGGATAGGGTCCTATTGGAATCAAATGTCGTCTAGATCACCGATTTCAATTTCAGTCACCAACTACTCCGGCATATTGCCGTGATTACCATTCACAGTTCCCATCCGTGCAGGCCTGAGTTTTGAAGAAATAGGGTCTCATAGATTATTATTATAGATCTACATTAGGGATGGGATAATGCACGACTTCCGATTTCGACAAGCTATAACCCGTCATTATGTGATATTCGTAAAAATGAGGTATAACCGACTCCCATTAACTTTTTTTCCTAATAATTTTTCCGAACATTCGGAAATAGATACCATAAGTAGATACCCGTGGCACCCATTTAGAAACTTCTTTTTGGTGCAATGGGTAGTGTGCGTGCCTCTTGTACTTGAGATCCTGGGTTCGATCCCTGCTCTGACCACCTTAAAAAAAAATTACTTTCGACGGCGGTCACCTCGCATAGTGACGGCGACACTATCGAGTATTTAGCCATGAAAATGCTTCTCAAAAATACCGTTCGGAACCGGTGTAAAACTGTAGGTCCCAATCAGTGAATATAAAACTTGAAAGCGCACAGCTCACTGGTTGTGAGAAGCTCTCTCCGATTCCTTCATGGGATGTAATGGGAAACCATTTATTTATTTAGATACCCTATACCATACAAAACGTAATCTCTGTAAAATTTTTCCTCACCGCTCTAATTGCCCCAAGCGCGCCTTCACCAACAGTTTCTCAGAACATACATATATACCGTCTATCTTCCACCCATAAGGTGGCCCCCATACAAATTCTTTAATTTTTTGTTTTTTTTTTTTAAATCAGCTCCTATCGCTTCCATTGTGCCTACTAGAGAGGTGAAATGTGGGATTGGCCCACTTTTGTCTCATATCTCTGGCAAATCTGGAGGATCCAATATCAAATCCATTAAAAACAACCAAAACAAAAAAAAAAAATACGCAGAATAATATTTTCGGTAAAATATTTTTTTAATATTTAATATTTTTATCTCATGAATAAAATGAGAAAAAGATTATGAAAATCGATTGATTTTTTCGCCTTTATTTAAAATTAAGTGAATATATGATTTTAACAAGAATTGTGATTTTTTGGTTGGGTTGTTTTGGGTTGTAGAGTTTTCATGAAATTCTCACACGAAGGGTGAAAACCAAATTATCGTTTTGTATCAGGAAACTGAAGCCGGTAGATATACCACAATTGACAATGGCACCCATTTAGAAACATCTTTTTGGAAAATTTTGCACACGTTTTTTTCCAAGTACTTCTGGGGTCATTCACTTCTGGTCATTCAACAAGTGTGTACGAAAGCGAACAAATTTCAACCACAATATATTGTTCCTAAAGATCAGATATTTGTTATTCTGAACTTCTCAAAGTTAGTTACTTTCGAAATTGATATTAATCAAAATCAAAATGGCATCAACATCAATCGGCGTTGCGAGCAGTTTGAGATCGCGCACCGAACTTATTTAATTTGCTAAACATATTTGTATATAATGGGAATGAAATTGTCGTCTAGAAAACAAGTGCTCACCATGTATCTCTATGGCCCTGGACAGCGTAACATTAGTTCTGACGGAAGTGCATACGTGGTGACCGACACAGTAATGACTTTTTGGCGTCAAGCGATTATTATAATTTCTGATCGATGAATGGCTTTCCATGCAAAGGAGTACTTTGGGAGGCGGCGCAATACAGAGAAAAACGAAGCTGAGTTTGTCGAGAAACTGGATGACCTTTGTTACAACGCACATGCCAATGCACTGGAAATGTGAACCGCCCCGAAAGACGCCGCAGTTTTGCAACCGCAAAGAGAGAAGGTGTGTGCAGGATGCATTGCTGGTGTTCACGAAACCCCACCCAATAACCAGAAAAGGCGAGCGGAACGAGAAGAGATAGAAGAAGAACAGGGAAAATTACCAAAACTTCAAAACAAAGCCGCAACACCAGGTGAATACTATTGTTATTACAGTACATACATAAAACAGTTCTGCATTTAACCTGTTTTACAATGGAATTTTCGTATGTGATCGTGTGGACTGTGTAGTTTCAGCTGCCAAGTTTTCATCCACCGAATCAAGTGAATTAGACACTGATCACGAAGTTGCGAATAGTTCTCTTACGGATTGGTTGTGCGTAAGGGAGTATCAAAGGCAACAAGGGCAGCAACAAATGCATTACTCCGGATCTCGTGTATGTTTTCAACAGATATTATAAGACAGCCGACGTAGCAGCAGTTTGTATACTGATTGCTGCACTAGGAGCTTTTCAAAGTCGCCCACGAAAGTATATAACCAATCAGAGGTCCCTCCGACAAGCCCGTACACAAAATCGACTGCAGCTTGCTGCATTTTTGAAAGAAACCCCACAAGTATGCAATTCGAATTAATGATTATATTTCTCCTAAAGTATAATGAGTATATACGATTTCCACGTTTTTCGTCGGCTGAAACGACGTTTTTCAGAGTTTTTTTTCCTGTTATCGTCACATATGATTGAATTGAGATGCTCTTGGGCGTACCAAAGATGCCGTCTGGTAGAACCCGATGTAGTCTGGTAAAGGAAAAGACAAACGTATTGCCGTTTACGGTATTTGCTTGAGTGGAAAATCGCTAACCAATTACTTTCGCCACCATATCAACGATTAATGGCCAATACTAAGGTTCATCACTATTGCTAAAGCAAATACTGGAACGAGATATTTTCTATCTGCCATGCAGACATCATATTTATGAACTGCTATTGAAAAAAGGGTTCTAACTCAAATCCGGCAAATCGCCTGGGTCAGGAGTGTCAATGTTTGCCCGTTTCGAAGAGCAATTGGGATTTATTAAAGACAAACCATACACGCCTGGCATGGAAGATGATGGAGTCGCAGCCAAAATACCAGTTCAAGTTCAAATTGAGATCAAATCGTTTTGTTTGGTTCAATTCAACGAAAAACAATTCACAGATGACTACAAGGAATTCCTAGAAATCGTGTTATTATTCCTTGCTGAAAATCATCCCAATCATCTTTCCATCCCACCATCTTTCCAGTCATGCTCGACGGATGGCGAAAGGCATATACTGCCCAAAAATATTTGTGTTCCGAAAATATCTCAGTTTGAACAGAAAATAATTCGATGGACTTCCCGATGTTAGTATTTTCCTCGTAACACTTCAAGTGAAACCGAAGATACAAATCATGATTTGAATTTTTTGAAAGCGATTGCTGGTTATTATTGAAGATATTCAGTGCACATCTCTGGTATCTTAGTGGTGAATCTGTTGCTCTTGCATTATTCGATCCGAATACCCCCTTGGTAATCAAGGGGAAAATGGCGAATGCAATTCGTGTATCTAAAGAACAGAAATAGAGCAAGACAGCGAGAAAGAAGGCGACGTGGATATTGAGGAAGTCAAAGACAAAGACGTTGATATCGAGGAGAAATAGAAGATGATTTAAGGGATCTTGATCGTGATTGATCTTGATCGTGTTCGTCCAGTACATGTTGTTGGCTTCGAAGTAATGAAAAGAATTGCCTTGGCATCGAAACAAGTGAATCAAGGAGTCATTGTCGCACGCTGCGGGTTGTCTACAGATATTATTGTAACCGATCCAGGAGCCTGAAAAGAGCTCGAAGACTACCAGCAAGCCCTAGAAATATTGCGTAAATTACATGTTGTCAACCGCGCTGCCGGAAGAGGCGTATAATTAATGGAGGTGTATATCAACGCGTTATGTCGTCAAGAGGCGGAGCAAATATTTTTTCTTCAGGTCGTCGCCGAAAATCGCAAGAAATATCATCGCATACTAAAAATAAATTAATTTGTTTCACAGTTTCGAACTAGAACCATTTTCGAATTATAAAAACATGTCCTTTTACGTTCAATAAAAGTTGTAAATACATTCCAAATTAAAGGGCTCGCTCACAATCGGACTTCTCGATTTCATAAAAAAATTTATGAAAAATAAAATATTTGTATTGGGACCACTTTAAGTCTGAGACAATCTGAGACAATATTGAGGTTGTACAAATATAGCATAACTGTTGCGCTCGCTTTTTGTTAATTTGAATATAAATCAAATATTGTGCGTGACACGTCGATTCACAGAATTAGTGTAGCTTGCATGAACATGTTGGTCAATTCGAAATACTCCAATGTTGGGCTCACAATTTGCTGTTCACAACTATTCATCTCGTACCAGTATTAATACGGTTTTAGTCGTTTTTCTTGTGGCTGTCCGTGGTGCAATGGATGGTGTGCGCGGCTCTTGTACATCAGAACGTGGGTTCGAATCCTGGTCTGACCACCTTAGAATTTCTTTCGACGACGGTGGTCACCTCGCTTAGTGATGGCGACACTATCGAATACTTAGCCGTGAAAAGCTTCTCAAAATACCGTTCGGAACAGATGTAAAACTGTAGGTCCCATTCAGTGAGTGTAAAAACTATAAAGCGCACATCTCACTGATGATGAGAAGCTCTCCTCAATCGCTTCATTGGATGTTACGGGGCACCATTCTTTTAGTCGTTTTTACGTACATTTCGTTTTGGATCCTCCTTATGGGTTAACTCGACGAAACTCGACGAAAACATTATTATTAGGGGTAAGGGGAGAGGAGAGGGGGTACAAACTTGAAGTTGGTATTCTTCTTAAGGTCCTCTACATTTCTTACTCAGAAGTCATACTTCAATTATGAAGCATTCTGCCTCTAATTCAGTCTCAAAAATATTACAGTTGTTGACATCCCAGCAAACTTTGGGGTCAAATATCTCGAAATTTTGACGTGGTAGAGAAAAACGGGAAATGCCATTAGATTCAGCGTATCAAAATTATGCAGGTCCCAGCAAACTTTGGGGTCAAATATCTCGAAATGTTGACGTGGTAGAGAAAAACGGGAAATGCCATTAGATTCAGCGTATCAAAATTATGCTGGTTCGCTATGTTTCACTCAATTCAGATTTTTGGTCAAACACAGTGTAATAGGAAAGCATATTTTTTTGAGAATACAAAAGGCTTTTTTGCCTTTTATAATAATTTTTTTAAATAATTTTTTAAATAGGTTTTGTTTCCACCATTGCTGCGCCATCTAGAAAATTTCCCTTGACTTTTAAATCCACCACAAGCTGTTGGGGTTGAACAAATATTGGGTTTCAGTCATACATTTGAGTCATCTAACGGCACCCTGGGGCACTTAGGGCGGTGGAAGTAAATTTATAAAAATTTAATTCTCTTTATGGAAGCCCCCTTTAGGGGGTTGAGATAGAGCGTAAATATGTTAAAAAAGTTTTTTGGAGAAATTATCTAATGGGAGTCGGTTATTCATTTCACCCAACTACTCGGGGTCAATTGTATGGATTTTTGTGGAGTCCTACCCCTTCAGCACCACCTTTGATGCCGATGTGCAGTCATAGGGCCATAAAACCAACCTAACAAAATTAGGTGTTCTACAGTATCGATATCTTGTTACTAAGGATCTCCATACAACACTATCCCACACTGGGTTATGTGTTTTTGACAGTCGATGAACGACACACTTATATTTATTAGTCCATTTTGATACCACGAGCTAGCGAGAATAAACGTTGGCACTACCAGAGAAATGTTTACTTTCGTCAAAGAAGCTCAAAATATTGACTGCGCCTATTTGAGATAATTCTCTCAGGTTCCTAAATTATAGACATCCTCCTGCGGGCTAGTTCTGTACTCGATATTTATTGGATTTGTCATCTTCCTCATCGCTACTGTTTCTACAGAAGTCATTACCCCTAACCTTTAGTCTTGCCGCACGCCTACCAATCAGACAGTGCCCCGCCAAATCTGAAATGAGTAGTGATACAGTGGGCCTGTCTAAAGACTGACGGGTTATGGATTTTCTGCTATCCACTATACCTCAGATTTATCTTGAGCGTACACGAACAGTGCCCCTCTGGCATCTTTCTTGCATCAAAATATAGGAGCCATTTTGCAGGATATGTTTACACGACGCTAGGGGCAAATTCCTGTAGAACATGTCAGGTAGTCCTAGTCTGCATAGATCATCGGTCCTGCATAAGGTGAATATCGTACTGCTGGGCCATTTCGTTAAGAGATCTGCAGCAGTCCTGGGCAGATGTTAAATGCAGGAATACTGATTCCAGGAACTTGATGATCGCCTGACTGACCGATAAGGCATTGACCCCAATGACTGTTGGACAATTATACCTCAGCCAGTCGGTCATTTCTCTAATATCCCAAAATTCTATCTGATACACGCTACAAGGACCCCATAGAGTAGAGTAGACCCCATAGCCGTGACCCCATAGTTTTCGACCCATCCATTCAGAAGTTTACATATCCCCTTATACCAGGAACTTATACCAGGAAATCACTTTCCGGTATGAGAGTGTGGAGTTTCCGATTGAATAGTGGTTCCGTTTTCGAATTATAGGCAAATGCAGTAATTTTGGGGATACCTTCCAGCACTGCGACATCCCCGACTCTGACCATGCCCTATTGTGAGAGTTGTCTTAACCTGATGATAGTCGTGGAAGCAATTTGCCTGCCTGTAATGTCTAGCGTAAAATATATCATTACATTCAGTGGATCAGTGGGAGTGGTGGGTAGAGCACCCGTGATGCACATCATCACGATTCTTTAAACCACATTGTCTGCACAATAAGAGGACTGTTTATGCGGCCTTACACGATTACCCTATAGTCACTTTTCGGCCTCACCACAGCGGTATATACGATACCCAGTCAATAATTCTTGGAAAAGTCCCCCATTTGCAACCTATAGCCCTCTTTCACACGTATAGGGCTTACCTACTTACTTAGCTGGCCTCAAACAACCCAGAGGGATCAAGGGCCTTACAAAATGAGGATAACATGTTTCTCCAATTGGTTCGACCTTCAGCTTTTCCAGTTGGTAACACTAAGCCCACGCAGGCTACCAGCGATATCTTGGTCGTCCTATTTTTCGATGTCCTTAGAGTCCGTTTTGGATACCTTTCGCACTGGTTCGTTCTGATCCATTCTACTTACATGGCCTAGCCAGCATAAACGCGTTGTTTTAATACGTGTAACTACATCGATGTTAAGATACAGATTATACAGCTCGTGGTTCATCCATCATAGATGCTCGCCATTTTCTATTATATCGTAGGTCCATAAATTTTTGGGAGTATTTCTCTCTCGAAGACTCCCATGATGTTTCATCAGCATGCGATATGCCCCAGGATTCTGCGTCAGAATGCAAGACAGGGTATATGAGAGTCTTATATAGTTGGATATTCATTCCTCGAAAGAGGGTCTTATCTCTGACGCCTGTCTAGGCAGACGTTATTGCTACTGTTTACGACAGATCCGAGGTAAATAAATTCTTCTATTTGATGTAGATGCCTCATATTATCCACGTTAACCTTAAGGGGCTTCAGAGCCAATACTATCCCATTAGGTGTGAAATCCTTGAACGCACCCTCAAAGTCGAGAAAGCCCGCTAACGTGTTCTGCTTAGCAGGCCAACGATTGTTCGATGTATCCTATCCTTCGTGCAGTGCTGTCTCTGTAAATTTGCCCTTGCTTACTAACAAATCAATACTCGCCCCAAGTGTACGTCTATTAGCCTTTCCAAATTCTTCATTGGAAACGATGACAGGCTTATAGACCTAATGTCTTTAGAAACAGTTTGAGAGGCCGTTCCCACCTTGGGAAGGAACACTACTCTTGTACTCCTCCATCATCTAGGTATGTAGCTGCAGTTTATACACGCGATGTGTTACTTTATCAGCAGGGGGAGTTTGGGGGTTAAAAAGAAATATTTTTTTTTACTTGTAAGTGAAAATAATTTTTATTTTAGGCAAAGTGGTTAAAACCCGCCCCGAAATAAATTCCTACGTACGGCCCTGGCTAGAACATCAATAAATCGGCCACAACCTGAAGTTTCACTGGTGATACCATGTCGGGCCCGGGATGCTAAAAGAGTTTGAAGCTGTCGGTGGTCCATTTCAGCCTGGATTAAGTATCAACTTCAGCAGCAACTTCTAATCTATGAGGAGAATGGAGAATGTTCACCTACAGTTTCCACCTCGTTCAGCATGTAACAAATAAAATTGTTGTCCATAAGGAGGTTAAGTGACTAACACCTACAGGTTGTCCACACTCCAGAAGAGTTTTCATGTAACCTATCGTCATATTGCCTAACGGCAGTATTTTCTTTAACCTCGACACCTCGGATAGGTCTTCTATTGATTGACAGAAGAGCGTCCATGAATTTGCTTTGACCGGTCTGATTGTACTCTTATGTCGAAGACTTGGCTCTGTTAAATGGTCGTCGGCATGACTTCCTCTTATACACAAGTTCTCCATTCCGCCTGGTAGGATTCTTCTTCACCCTTCACATCGTTTTTGGGCTAAAGATTTGTAGCAACTTGTAGAGAGCCATCGTGCTGTTGTCGCCTACATTATCTTTGTCATCTACGCATCTTATCTCCACAAATATTTCTGAGCACAAATGGCTTTTACAAGTCTTTTCATAGAGGGACCAGTCAACCTTCCTCACATTGCAAAGAATTATTTCGGGATGTTCATGTTGCAGTCCAACTGGAATCCAATGTATAATGAATGTTAGAAAAAAATTGTAATATTGTATGGATATAGGGCAGCTATTAGAATTCTGGTTGGTTTTTTAGTATCCGATCCGGCATCGACTTGGATCCGACTCCTCTGAATTTATTACGAAAACGGATTCGTCCTCAGTCGAGCGGATTTAATTTATATTTCGTTCTCGAAGCGAACTGTGACTGATCTCGAAACCATATCGGAATCGGTCGCGATGGAGTTCATTTTCACCTCGATGGATACGTTTACCAAAAAAATAAATTGCCGCATTTGGGGCTCGTAAAATCCACTCGTAATCAAGGATTGACTATTTGGTGCGGTTTTGGCATGGCGGATCAGAGGTCAATGTTTCTTCAAAATTGGGCAACGATCCGCAAAACCCGTCAATGGCGCTCGTTACCGTACCTTGCTCGGCAATTGTCTGTTCCCAAAACGTGAAGAGGATAACGTAGACACCATGTGGGTTCTACAGGACCGTGCTACGTACCACATACCCAACGATACAGTCATTCTTTTGGGCCCTGTATTCGAAACCCAAATAATCAGCCGAAATTCCGAGGTCAAATGGCCGCCTCGCAGCTGCGATTTGATCTTTTTAGACTATTATAAAAAACGCACCCTGAAAGATGAGTGTTCCGCAAACAATTCCGAGTCCATTGAGAACTTGAAACACGCAACCAACGCTGTCGTTGACGAGATGGAGGCCCAAAGAATCGGAAAGGTAGTGTAAAATTGGGTACATGAAATGAAGTTCATTAAAGCCAGTCGTGGAAGCCATTTGAACGATGTTGTGTTTCAGTCATCACTGCCAATGATGGGCCTTACCAATATAATCATAATTTTGAAAAAATGTCTATTACTATTTTTTTTAAAGCGAAATTAAATTTCAAACTTTACATGGTCGACCCTTTATAAGTAAAAGACCCGGTGCTCCGTTACACGGGTCGTTGCATACTGGAAGTATTTCTTGCTTCTCTGTTCCATTACTTCCAATGGTTCGTTACTATATTGTCTTTGAAATTCAACTTTCTTGCTTACTTCAATGGAATCGCATCCGAATCGAATAAGCGACGTATCGAACTCAAACCGGATCTGAATCGAGCTTTGTGCATAATGGGTACACCGAAAAAAAAGCTGTACCAAATTTATAAATTCCTTCATTAATTTGATGAAACATGTCCTCATTTTCCAACCAACGACACATTTCATTGAATTGATGAAGAACATTTCATCAATCTTTCATCCATATTTCATCAATAGTTTACGTTGATTCAACGATAATGTTATATCAAGTTGATGCAAATTTTCATAAATTTGATGTAAGTTTGTCATCAAGTTAAAGTAAGTTTTTTTACAATTTTCATGTAAATTATTCGTCAATTTGCTGTACATTTTTCATCAATTCGATGTTAGGTTGTTATCAATGTAATGTAAGTTTGTCATCAATTTGATGTAAATTGGAGGTAATTTTTATGTAAATTTTTGGCTAATAAGTGGCCAAATTTGTTGGCATATTTTTTATCGTAAAAAATCCACAAGAACTGGGAATAAGATCACATAACAAATGCTCAGAGAGTAGATAATATTTTCCGTCCATTAGATTATTTTAGAATATGTATTTATTTTAAATTTTCTACTACTTTTATTCTTTTCCACTTTATTTTTTCAATACTACGTCCATACTTTAAATCGATTCCACTATTTTTTAATTCCAATGATAAAGATTGACATAAAAAAGATCATCAATTCAATGAGCTGAAAAAGGGAAAGAAACGTACAATTTTCTGATTGAGGAACTTTTTCATTGAATTGTTGAAATTCGTCATCAAATCAACAATTGATTAACATTTTTTTTTTGATGTAAAGATTTTCTTTCAGTGTAGGTGGGGGTTTATATGCTTGTGTCTGTCGGTTTTCCTTGATATCGTAACGAAATTGTTGGCGTTCGGCGTCTAGATTTGGTATTACATGGTGTGGGTCAGTTATATAAGTCTGGTTGTTTGCCTCAATGTGTTTAATGGTCTTAGAATATTTTGCTTTCAAGTGTTTTCTCCCATCGATTTGTTGTATCTTTCTTGGAATTTTGTGTATACTTTTTGGGCATTTGTATACACCTCTTGGAACTTTTGTTAGCAATTTTTCTACTTTGTTATGCACCTTTTGTAATTTTGTGTTCACTTCTTTTTGTAGAAAATTTAATACTGTTTTTAAAATTTGAATATTTTATTGAAATGAGATGAGATCAGATAAGTAAAATGGACATGATTTTAATGTTCATTTTATCAACCAAATATTTTTGTAGACACCAAAATTTCAACTGTACAATTTTGCACTTTTGTACAAATTTGTGTACTAAGGTGTATTGTTGGTGGAAATATTCTTTACCCAACGACTGATCTCTGTTAAAATTGCATTTCGCTTTATTAATGACTATAAATTCTTTTTATATGTGCACTTTTCGTGCAAAATGTATCCAAAGTCATTAGAAACCGCATAGAAAAATTACTCAATTGAACGCACATTATTGAGTGCACACTTTTGGGTGAAAGCAACGAACGACATTTAACGAGTTCACTTGTTGGTTATTTCACTCAATAATCATTCGGCGCCACTGAACGCTCTGTGTTTGCATACTACAGTAATACACCTATACCTCGACAAACGTTGCGCTGCTTAGCCTTTTATGTTGAACTCTAGAAATGTTAAATATTTTATTCTTCAAACAGTGTAATGAAATCGAGGTCTTCAACGTAGGAGAAGCGGTATTCATTATACCCTCAGCATAGGATGGGGGTATATATCATTTAATACCTTAAAAAAATGTAACACATAGAAGGAACCAAATTAGACCCTAAGTATCTTTGGACGAAATTCGTTTTAGGACTTTTTAACGGACTTTTGTCCGTCTGTCTGTCTGTCTGGCTGGCTGGCTGGCTGGTCAACACGATAACTGCCGTAAATCTTTACAGATGACAATGAAACTTTGTCAGTGACTATTATTTGCCAATATTGAGTTTGGGATTGAAAATGGGCGTTTTGACCACGCCCCTTCTGGTATCTCCCATACAAATCGACACTTTTAGCACAAAATTATCATTCAGTTTATTGACTTTTCTTTGTCACCGGACACGATAAAGTCTTTTATTATAAATCATCTAAATAGCTAGTGTGTAGTATTTTATGTACGATTATTAATGTTCTATTGATAATTTATGTTTTAATGTTTTAAGATTTATTATTTTTCAATGAGTATATAGTGGTAATCTGTAGATTTTATTCCTCTTTTAACTGGCATTGCTTTAATCGGCTGTGCATTTTTATGTAGCCGTTACACGTTTTCCTCTCAGTTACTCCCCGCTACTGATCGGTCTGTGGTGTGTAAGTTATCCCTACGTCATAGGGATGAGGCCCCCTCGGTCGGTTGGGGCGGGTGTGAGTGGCGGTAAAAAAAAAATCATATTTCTTTCAAACCTTTCTTCTGGTAGATGTGATTAGCTTCAACTCTCACACCGGTTAATAATCTGTAAATGCCTACTTAACTGGAAAAAATGGGCGAGATTGTCACGCCCATTCTGGTACCTCCCATACAAAACAGGGTGTTCGACCGGATTGTCAATCCGATAAATCGCGTGAAACACTTCCGACCTTAATGAAATTAGGTATAAGGCTTCACGTTATCTAAAGCTAATCGCCGCTTAAAACAAGGGTGATTTTGCCACGCCCATTGTGGTACCTCCCATACAAAAGTTGTTTGGGCGTCTGGTTGTTCGGCATGAGAAGTCCCGCAAAACCAAACCAATCTTTATGAAAGTTTGTACTTGTCAGTATTTAGCCAAATAAAGCTCTCCTATAGAAAATGAGCTGTTTTGCACCACACTCAATCTGGTACCTCCCATATAAAAGTTGGGCGGATGACCGGTTGATCGACACGATAACTATCGTAAACTACAACCAACCTTAATAAAATTCGGTACTGGGCAAATTTTTGCCGAAAGCTAGTGTTTAATTAATAACTGACTATTGTGCCACGCCCAGTTTCGTACCTCCCATACAAAAGTTGGCCGTATTTGCGGTTTGCCGACTCGATATCTCCAATAAATCTTAACCGATCTTAATAAAATTTGATACTGATCAAAATTTTGGCAACAACTTGCCATGCCCATTTTTGTACGTTGTCATAGGGAAAAGTGTCGTATATCCGACAATGTGGTAGTCGCTGCAACGAAAAATTGCATACTCGACTTCTTTGACAATATTTCATTTCGTTCCTGCAACAATTTTGTTTACTTTCAATTTTGTAGAAAAATGGGTTAAGAATTAAAAAAAAAGTAAAAGCATGAGATTTAAACTACTGATATTTGGTTTACCTCTTAGTTTTTATAGTTTATATTTATTAGGTATTTATTTTGGAGGGTTGTCAAAATTTTTAGTTGACGACACAATTTCGTTATTGTAACGAAACTAATTTTTAGGAAGGTATAGAGAGAGAAGCAGTCGAAAAAATGAACGAGCGTTAAATTAAGGCTAGCAAGAGAAAATGGTGATCATGAGTCACGTACACATCTTAAATCAGTTCCATTGCCACAACCGAAAGCGGTAGGCATATTTCTCCGCCGGAATAATTTAAATAAGTTTGTTAAAAAAGACTAATTAGTTGTTATATTTGGTAATAACACAGCGGCGGAAATCAGGAGCTGGAAGGCCTGAAATCATGACCCAGAATGCATTCTGTATAATACGGAAGGCCTCCCTACACATTACCTCGTCCTTTTTTTTAATATTGCGTGAGATTGGGAGGCAAGGCCATTCATCCCTCACTACGAGAAGGCCTGCAAAAAGAGTAGTTTTAGAAGAACTTAAGTAAAAATAAAAATATATATACATATGCATTTTAGTTTCATATTTCTTTCTTTTTTATTTAAGTCTATGGAATTATATCATTGGAAGCATAATTTGTTGAATGCAATTCTATATTAAACGTATACATATGACGGAAAGAGCGAGATGGGGCATTAAAGCGTATAATATAATAGACGCTATTTTCCTTCTGGCATCTAAAGTTTTTAACGAAATAAGTGGACAGCGACTTTCATATGTTGGTAATGGTAAAGTAAAATTTAGTGATAACAAGCAAACTTTAAGAAAACTTTCTGTACTTTTTCAATCCGCAAGGAGTGAATTGCTGCAACTGGATTCAAAATAATCGATGCATATTCGAGCTTGGATCGGACAAAAACAGAAAACAAAGCCTTTTTTGTGTAAGGATCAGAAAATTTAGAAATATTTCTCCGAATAAAACAAAACATCGAGTAAGCTTTAGAGATGATGAAATCTAGGTGACTTCTGAATGAAAATTTGAAATCAAAAACTACACCCAAATCAGAATACTCAAAAATTTCATCCAAGTTTTTAAAATAAATGTGATATGACGAATTAGTAGCAGCTCTACAACGATGAAATGCCATTTTAAAACAACATTTATTAGTATTGAATGGCAAATCATTAACTTTAGACCAAGTAGCAGTTCTATCCAAATCATCCTGTAACAAAGCGACATCATTTGAGGTACGGATTGATTTAAAAATTTTTAAATCATCCGCATACATAAGATGTTTCCAATTTTTTAAACACATGCCAATATCATTTACAAAAATATTAAACAGTAATGGCCTAGAATACTTCCTTGCGGAACACCAGAGGTAGGAAAATAAGAACTTGAATAATAACCATCAACAGATATGGCGCATACCCGATTACACAAATACGAACTCAACCAATTTAAAACCTTAGAATGAAAACCAAACTTATAATTATTAAATAAAAGAATATCATGGCTAATTCTATCAAAAGCTTTCGAAAAATCCATGTATATCGTGTCAACTTGAGCACAAGTTTCATATTGATTTATACAAAAACTAGAAAAAACCGCTAAATTAGTGGTTGTAGAACGTCCAGAAATGAACCCATGCTGACTTGGGTTAATATGTCTCTTAATTAAAAAAAATTATTTTTTCATGCATAATATGTTCAAAAACTTTAACAATATTAGGCAATTTTTAAATAGGCCTATAGTTAGTAACCAAGGTTTTATCTCCAGATTTAAGAACTGGAAGAAAAACTGTCGAAGATTTACACCTCTGAATAAAATATCCAGAAGAAAGTGATTTTTGAAACAAAGTTTTTAGAGGAATTTATACTTTAACCAATTGTAATTCTTACAAATTAATTTTTTAAATTCTGCATCTACAGGAATCGAACACACGACCTTAGAACTTACAGTTGGACTATTTATCTACTGGGCTATCGGATGTTATGAATTTTGCAGGCTTTATTAAAGTAGTCATTACCAAAGAAGGATTCCGCATCCCTTAGTCGTGGAAGGCCTCGCAAATTCCGCCGCTGTGAATCTTTTATTGTGTGAATTTATATGTTTACTGTGATCGTTTGCGTAACTGGAGAATCTATAAATCAAATAGATAAATAAATAGAATGCAAGGAGCAACACGACAGCAAAGAAAGTGACGCATCGATAGCAGAAAACCCACCCCGAAATATGTAACTGAACATTTGTGTGAGTGTGTGCGCGTGGCGGTACAACTCCCAACAATATGTTCCTGCTTTTGTGTTTTAACCATAATTCGATAGCGCCTGTTTCTTTGGGTTGGACAACAACGATAGACATACATACCTATGTGACGAACATAAAAAATAAAAATTCAACGTACAATAAAATGAATCTGCCACAATCATCTCCAGACGAGAGTTTCAACATGGAATCATTATAATCTATTTAGCAAATTTAGAACATTTTCGAAACATAAATTCAAAAAATTGTTATCAAAACACTGCAATGTAAAACTAACTGTGTATTAACAGTGTATTAAAATAATTTCAAACACTTCAAAACATTCATTGCAGCAATGAAGGAAAATCATTGTAGTAATGAAACAAATTTACTGCAACAATGACTCAAATTCGTTGCACCAATGAAACAAATTCATAGCAGTAACAACCATATTTTCACCACAGTAACGAACAATTTGCACTTGATGAACACATTTTCATAACGGGTATGAAACTGTACGTTAGCTCACCTTCGATGATAAAATTTGTTGGAGTGATGAACATTTTCATCCCTGTGACGATGCTTTTCCGTTCAGATTCATATGCAAACCTCTCAGCCATTTATTAGCTTGAGTTTTTTTGTGGAACTTTCAATAGAATCTTGTCCATACTTGACAGAAAACTGTAACATGTATACTTTTCTACACTTGTGTACAATTTACTACTTTTAAGTAGACTTTTTATGCTTTTGAGTAAAATTTGTGTACATTTGTCTGCATTTTACTTTATCGCGCTTTTGTATATCGTTACACTTAACATTCGGATTTTAATACCCTTCCATAAACTGTTACCCTTCCCTCTGAAAGATGCCACAATAAAAATCGTTTAGTCGTACTGTGTAAATTCTAACAAGGATTCATCCCATTATTGAACATTGACCATAAACACGGAAATCAAAATAAACAACAATTTCACCTATAGTGCATCATTAATGCCCCCAAAAGCGCCTTAAATATTATTCTCTTATGCCCTCCAAAATACCGCAGAAATGCATAGAGGCAGGCAAATGTGTGTTTGTGGCGATGCCTGAAAGACGGTTGAGTTGGTTGTCCGGTGATAGATGAATGAATCTTCAAGCCAATGTACATAGTCTGTGACTGAACGTATCAATGAATGAATGAAAACATACTTGAATACACATACATATTTGCAAATGCAAGGAAGTATAAATTGTGCGGGGGGTTTGATGGTATTGGTGAAAGTATGTAGTCACAGGACATACAGACGGGCGAAGCGAGATAATAGCCAGAGGTCGTGTGTATTTACATGAATGTCGTTCCACTTGTGCTTACACATGTAGCGATCGATGATGTACACATTATTTATATAGTACATATGTAAGTATGTATGTATGTTTGTCACATGTTGGAAATCACAATGGAATCCCCTTTCCAGCCTCTTGAATGAGCAAATGTGAAATAACATCGTGTAAATGTCAGAAGGTACAACAATGATTCTTCCATTTTGGTATTCTTTACTGACAGAGAACACGTCTTCAGCTTGAACTATTGGATGTAACTGACTGTGGTCCTCCACGATGACGTTAAACATCGTGTATCGACGGCTACATGTACTTACGACGAGTACTTGCGGATATGTATGACTTTGTACATCAACGACACACATTCACTTACATGTATCCACTGACATTCGAATATACATTCGAACACTGTAGGTATGATTAACCTAAATACACCCAACTCATCATGGTGGTATACCAGAGATAGTAGTCCTTGTTTCCTGTACACACATGAACACAAAACAAACACTCACTTACGCACACATGCATACATACATCGTTTGAGATCTCTTTTGGCGAAAAATGCATACGAGTGAAGAAAACATTCGGAAATTGTAACCTAGCCAGACAAAGCACACAAAGCATATGTTAAGATGTCTCATTCCCCCACTCAGTCACTCGTACACTGAGTCACAGAGGAAACCAGTTAAAAGATAAAAACAATATAAAAGAGATTTACCCAAACAAAGTGAAAATGCCAAAGGGGATAATCTTTGAAGTGACCAGATTTTGTGTTATTCCCACAACTTAAGGCACAGGAGACATACGTCAATGGTACGGATTTTGTGGCCTTAACTTATGTTAAGTTTGATAACCAAGTATACAAAACGGGTAGGTTGTCACGGTCTTCCAACATCTAGTGATCCACTGTTTTGCTTATAATACAGTTCTTGTCCACAACACTAAGCTAAGGCATTTCCAAGAATAAATTCATACATGCTGCAAAAGTGGCCTCTGTAACATATTCTCTCAAATACATTCTGCAGGATCCGTGTATATGGCTGGAACACACTTCAGATATTCATATATTTGCAAGTCCTAAACTTAAATGCAAAAAGTGCATAATTTTACGTGGATCCATATGTGGATCCATATGAATCAAACATTCCAATACTTACGTCCAAGCATTCGCATGTTTCCTCCAAAACGAACGATTGACCACTGAATGTATGAAACTAAAACGCAACAGAGCACTCAACATAAGAAACAATCAATACATTTACACAAGCATTCAGGAATATTTATGAATCATACACTGAAAGATTAATGAAAAATTCTGTTATACACTAGCAATAACATTAACTTTGGCTGAGAATAGTATCCCTTTGTCCGTCCTCCTTTTATTATTTTGCTCTCGACAGAGCATAGCGTCAAAGAATAAATGACGTAAACGGTGCACCAAACACTGCTGTATTTGTATCACAAACGAAGCTGTATTTGGATCACAAACGTATATAAAACGTATACACGTATATTAGAGTGCCCATGAAATACATAGAAAAATGGAAAAGTGTTATTATATTCGTGCAAAATTTTGTTCCATCGGATGCAAACCGGCCAGTCACCCACGACCTTTAGCCATAAAAATGGAGTAAAATTACTTCAAAGCTTTTATGAGCTATTACTCGTAAACCAGAAGACTGTCACAAAAATGCAAAATAAACATTTTTATTACAAATATATAGGCTAAAATTTTACTCCTATAACCTTTCATTGTGTTTTCAGAGGTCAAAGTTCAAATTTGTGGCGACAAATTGTTTCACACGATTTTTTTCAAATTTATCGATAAATCTATTTAGGTTTGATTATCGCTAAAATGTAAAGTGTTATATGTAGTTTAAAAAAATACATTTGGCAAACATATAGTTTATACCATGATAGAATTACCGCAATTCAAACTTTAAATTCCGGGGTTTTTACTTGCCACACATGTGCTGTCTGTCGAAAAGTATTTATTTTTTGTCATTCTTTTAATCGATTAAAGGGTTATTCGTATTTTTCACTACACAAATTACTGCAGTTACTAAATTTTTGTCAATCATTCTTTATATTCAGTTTTGCATCATATAAACAGAAGTGTTCACGTACCAATAAAAGCGACTTCGGATGAACATTTAAAATTTCTATGGATTGCTGTTTTTTCTCGGTTTCTAATAATTTTATTACATCGATGTGCTATATATCTAAAAATGTATCTACTTATTTAATCAATTGTTTTTCTTAAACTATTGAAGTTATTGTAATGTCTAACAGTAGTTTTTTTAACACCATCCTTTCGTTTCATCGGAATTTCAAAGGACCTATACATTTTTATCAATTCATTTGTTACAACAGAAGCTATGTCTTTAACATTCCTCTTTTTATCTTGTATTCAATGAAAAAGTCTTCCAAAACATCTTTGTTATTAGGAAGCATCCTTCCATCAAAACTACTTTTTCCTTCTTCCTACAATAAAACATTAACCCGATCGTTTTATGCGTAATTCACACAAATATTTGGTTTTAAATACTTACCAGTCAAATAAACACAACTGGATGTAACACTATTTTCCATTTTGACAATTTAAATACAGGGTGATTCGGGAAGTTCCGGACAAATTCCTCTAGCGTATTTCTTGGCTCATTTCATGAAGAAAAGTTCACTAGGACCATGTCCGAAAATGCATGGGTGCGAAATGGCACCGGGTTCAAAATTTTCGGATTGGTGATCGGAGAGTAGTAGGGAAAAGTTGCTAACTTCTGAGCCAGTGGTCGGATTTTTTTGTTTTTGGGCTTGTTGGAAAGGTATTTAAGAGGCCTTTCAGAATTAATTTAAAAAAAAGTCAAATCGCCGAGATACAGAGCTTTCGGAAAAAAATGGAAAAAAAAAATTCACATAACCTCAATTTGCTCAGCCAGATTGCAGCTAACTTATGTTTTTTAAATTCTTTATATTAACTTCGCCTCCGGTCTTGAGGACTTGAGGTCTTGGCACAAATCTGTTATTGTTGTGTTGTGTCATCGTATTTAACGTTGGCCTTGTGTTTGTTGTTGCTTTGCATTCTGTATTACAGTGATTTTTGTGCATTTTGATATAATTTTCCTACGCGATTTTCTCCGGAAGTTCGTGGCCCATTTTATTAATTTTTGGATTGATTTTTAGTGCGGGTTTCGACGAAGAATTTAAGCCAAAAATCAGGGCGATCCGGTATCACGGAGCTGGGATTTAAGTGTTTTAATTTGCGATAATTTTACCCATTTTGTGCAGTGTGTGTCATCGTATTTAACGTTGGTCGTTTGTTTGTTTGTTCGCTGCTTTACAGTAGGAATTGAAAGTGATTATTGGGCGATTTTCAGATAATTTTCCCAAGCGATTTTCTCCGGAAGTTCGTGACCGATTTTATTGACTTTTGGATCAAAACTAGTGCGGGTTTCGACGAAGAGTTTAGGCCAAAAATTAAGGTGATCCGATTTCGGGGAGCCGAGATTTAAGTATTTTAATTTGGAGTATTTTGCTCATTATAGAAGTGATTTTGTGAATTTTTCAGTTAAATCATTTAAAGAATTTAAGATAATAAAGAATTTATAGTCAAAAACTTTGTTTTTTACGGGTTGGTTTTTTTCTGTTGAAAGATAGCCATACCTCTTACCTTTACGAATTACGTTTTCCTAATCGACGACCACCAAACCGAACAACATTCAGTGAGACGCACCGCCGATTTCGTGAATGTACGTTGTTTACACAAATGGAGCGTCCCGGAAATGAACAACACGACGTTGCAGTTGAAGAGTTAATTTTGGATGCGATAGACGAGAACCCAACGACAAGCACAAGACGAATCGCGGTCCAAGTTGGTGTGGCACAATCAAAAGTATGGCGCGTCCTTCACAAGAAAAAAAAAACATCCATTCCATTTCACACCAGTTCAAGAACTCTTGGCGGCCGATTTGCCACTACGCGTCAACTTTTGCCGTGAGATGTTGCAACGTGATGTACGCGCATTTATTTGTTTACGATCGATTGTGTGGACCGACGAAGCGCAATTCACGAGATACGGCATAACTAATTTCTATAATTTGCACGAATGGGCTGGCATTATCGACTACACCTTGATTTGGCCAAAAGTATTTCCGCCCAGGTTAAATTCGCAAATTATTTGGCTTTTTTGCAAGAAGTCATGCCAGAAATCGTAGAGGAAGTACCTCTTGCGGTACGAAATCATGTTTTCTACCAACAAGATGGTGCTTCAGCGCATTACGGGATTGGCTTAACACTAATTTCCATCGACGTTGGATTGGAAGAGCTGGACCAATCGCCTGGCCGCCACGATCTCCAGATCTCACACCAACTTGATTTCTTTTTGTGGGGCTACATGAAAGATTGTGTGTATTCTGTGCAGATCCACAATCGTGAGCAGTTACTTGCACGCATTGAGGAAGCTGCGGTGAAAGTTCGTGAAAAGATGTGTGAACTAAACGTGGCGGATGTGGTTCACAAACGGCTGCATTTGTGTTTAGTTGAAAATGGGAACCACATTGAAAACTTCCTTTAACATCAAATGTTTTTTTTCCTAATGTGTTTGATTCTTCAGCCAAAAATTTCACTAAATTAAAATCTTAAACGTGTTAATTTACACAAACAAATAAATGTGTGCTGATATTTCGCTTCCAAAAACAAATCTGAAAGGCCTCGTAAAGACCTTTCCAACAACCCAAAAACAAAAAAATCCGACCACTGGCTCAGAAGTTAGCAACTTTACCCTACTACCCTCCGACCGCCAATTCGAAAATTTTGAACCCGCGGCCATTTCGCACCCTTGCATTTTCGGACATAGACTTTTCTCCATAAAATGAGCCAAGGAATACGCTGGAGAAATTTGTCCGGAACTTCCTGAATCACCCTGTATACAAAACATGTGAAATTTATTTCCAAAAAACTCACTTTCTTTCAAAGGTTTCGTTTAAGTAAATACAAAGAAAGTCAAAGCAAATTATTGTTTATAACATGGTACAAATATACCGTAAACGCAAATGGTTCTGAAGTTAAGCTTGCAGAGCCTGGCAAATGCCAGGGTGATATTTTGAACAGCAAGTATAATTTCAGACCCCACATAGTGAAAAGGGTGAAAAAGACGACGGTAGCCCTAAACACCTGCAAGAGGGCTATCGCTTGTAAATTTTGACTTTTTCCAACGATTGTTCACTGGATCTATACGTAGGTGGTAAGGCCGATAAGACTCTGTATGATTGGCAGGTGCTTGAAATCCCCAACTATTGTGCACTACTGACTAGGGTTCCGACAATGGCGACTATATGCATCACGGGTGCTCTACGCGCCACTCCCACAGATATCGGTGGGCATTAGAGGTAGGCAGATTGCTTCCACGTCTGAAAAGTACTCCCGATATTCGTGGAGTTGTCGAAAACTACTCTAATATGGAACCACTATTCGATTGGAATACTCACATCCTGGAAAGGGCTTAATAGAACAAATGAGTTTTTGATATAGATGGATATATCGATTTCTACACGGATGGGTCGGAAATTAATGATCTACTCTAGTGAATTAGAGTTGTGCTTTCCTCGTAGACTACCTGCTTATTGTAGCGTGTACCTGGCGGAAAATATTGCTATTAGAGAAGTAAACGACTGGATGTGGGATAATAGTTCAGCAGTCGTTGGGGTCAATGTCTTTTCGGACTATCAGGTGGTCATCATGTCCCTGGAAACAATATTCCTGAATTCAACATCTGCCCAGGACTGCCCCAGATCACTTAACGAGATGCCCCGCAGTACGATACTCTTCTCATGTGTCTGCCTGGGCACAGGGCTATTCTTGGTTCGGATTATTTAGCCAGAATAGGAACTACCTGGAGCGTGATGGCGTGCCCCTAGTAACTTGTAAGCATATCCTGAAAGAATTCTCCTATACTATGATGTTGGCGATATGGACAAGGGGAGAGATTGTGTACGCTCAAGACACATATCACCCAAAATGAATAGCAGAAGATCCATGAACTTTCTATCCTTAACCAGGCCCAAGGTATTAATGTTTGGATCAGTTCTGACAGGACACTGTCTGAATGGTAGACATGCGGCGAGAATAACATGGCCAATGACTTCTTTAGAAGGTGAACGTCCACGTCCACTGAACGTCTTCTGTGCACGTGTCAACCTCTAGCCGTTTACTATGAGATCCTGTTTACTATGAGATCCTTCCTATTTAGGGAACTGGGAGAATTATATCAACTAGGCGTAAACAAGAGCTTGAGCTTTTTTGAGGAAACATAATGGTTCTCCGGTGGGCTAACTCTTAATCTCGATAGCCGGTTGCACAGCATTGGACTAATAAGTCTAAGTGTGTCGTTGGTCGACTGTCACCAACACCTAACCAAACTTAAGATATTACACATTTCGATAACAGACCATTTAAGTGAAGGGTTTACGCCAAACGAATCGATGTCCAATAATGCTACTTTGCAATCTCAAATATCAGACTTGCTGACTCAAAAGCACCCAGTGGATTTGCCAACAGAAAAAATGGATTTCCATTACATCCATTACTATGAGTGTATTTGGGAGAGATTCTCAGAACCAGTGAGCATTGCGCTTTTTAGTATTACACTGACTAATGGGAACCTACAGTTTTACATCGGTTCTGAACTGTATTTTGAGAAGATGTTTCATGGTTAAATACACGTTAGTGTCTCCGTCACTAAGCGTGGTGATTTCTGTCGAAAGAAATGTAAGGTGGTCAAAGCCCGGGTATAACCCACGTTCCCATGTACATTGCACAAAAAAGAAAATTCTCTAAATCTCAAATAAAATGATGATATATGTAATCTTGTACCAAGTAACGCTCGAGTATTTGAACTCAGCTTTCCAAATATTCTTAGTCTTCTAATCCTGCTACGAACTGAATTTGTTAGCGTTATATTTTTTATTGTTAATAAAAGAATGTGCTTTTGACGTAGAATACGTCTTACCTTACGGTATGAGGAGTCATGTCAGGTTTTTATTGTTGTAATCTTTATTTCATTGAATTTGAGGAAACGGCTAGATGATTTTTTTTAAAATTTTTTTTGTAGGTAAATGAAGATGTTATCTTTCGTTTGATATACATTTCATATTGGTTGATATATTTCTAGTATTTTAATTTTTCAAATGAAAATTGTTTAAACACATACACTCAAACATATGTGTGGTGTTTGGTTGAGTGTTTTTGGTTGCTTAGGAACATGTATCTAGTAAGAAGTGAAATGAACAGCAAGCTAATGTTGCTTGGCAACATGTATCTAGTAAAAAGTGAAACAAACAGTAAGCTAACGTAATAAAGCTTTTTTGCGAAAGCTTCAATAAAGCTGTTGTAACATTAATTTTGAATTGTAAAGCGTAAAGCTTTCACACAACGCTCGAATGCTAATGCGAAGACTCGATAAGGTAAACCTTTTTTAATATTAGGGCGGCCCTCTCAACATTCGCAGAACTTATTTCAATAAAAATATTAATTAAAATACATAAATTAAATTAAGTTTAAAAAAAATTAACATAATATTTTTTTTTTAAACGGACTTGAATCAAATGCCGTTGGTAAATATAAAAATTACAGCAGACAGTTGTCCGAGGCCTTCGGCCACGGACCGTCCCTGCAGGCTGTGTCAGAGACACGGCCATTAAGTTTAACGTAGAATACGCCATCCGACAAGACAGAAAACATATATAACAATAAATTCATTTGCTTATATTATTTATCATTTATTGTTATATATGTTTTCTGTCTTATCGGATGGCGTATTCTACGTTAAACTTAATGGCCGTGTCTCTGACACAGCCTGCAGGGACAGTCCGTGGCCGAAGGCCTCGGACAACTGTCAGCTGTATTTTTTAAGTTACGGTAATGACAAAGTGCTCTTAATTTACACTTAAAAGTATTTGCACTTAATAGTTCACAATTGCTCGATAGTCAATGACAACCTTCCACCCGGTTATTATACGCTGAAAAAACGGTCTCTGTAACATATTCTCCAAAAACATATTCTGCACCAACCATGTATATGTTTGGAACACACTCCAAACGTTCATATGTTTGAAAGTCCCAAACTCACATGTATTATAAAGTTTACTGACAAACATGTATGCTTTTACGTGGAAAAAAGTATGTGCTTCATCGCAAACATCCATACACTTACGTGCAAGCATTCACGTGTTTCCTCCATAACCTCCATAAACTTACGTGGATACGTGTGCTTATTTCCTCCCAAATATAATAGAAACAAATTATTGTTTGATTTGAATATATATATATAGATATTATTTATTATACATAATTTCATCACTATAAATCTACATTTATCCATGAAACACAACCCTGAGCATGACATTATATTTGGCAGCACACTTTCTCTTACACTCGTACTTTTGGTTTGTGTCCAGACTAACATATTTCTTCTTTAATGGAAAATTTTCCAGGTGGAGCCTGTTTAATACATATTGTAGTTTGAACCGAATAGAAAGTAAATTTAGAAAAGCCAAAGTGAAAGAAGTTTAAAAAATAAAATTTTCTTCAATAAGTGCGTTTTCTTAAAAAAAGTAAATGTTCTCAAAAAAAATACCTATTCATATTCTTAAACAGACTACCTTTACATAACAAAATACCTTATCTTAAAGAAGTACATTTGGTTAAAAAAGTAAATTTTCTTACAAAAAGTACCTTTTGTCAAAAAAAGTAATTTTTTTCTTAAAAAAGTACATTATCTTACAACAAATTGCATTTTCTTAAAAAACGACGTTTTCAATAGAGAGTTCCTTTTTTGTAAAACAAAATAACTTTTCTTCAGATAAGTACCCACTCTTAAAAAATGCCTTCTCCTATAAAAAATACCTTTTCTGACAAAAATTCCTTTTCTTAAAAGTACCATTTTTTAAAAATAAAATAATACCTTTCCTTTTCTTGAGCTACGTAGCCTTCCTGAAAATATATAAATTTTCTTAAAAAAAAATAACCTTTTCCTAAAAAGAGTACCACTTCTTTAAAAAGTAAGTTCTTAAAAAAGTATTTCTTTCATGCTCTTAGTCTTTTTCTTACATAAAATCCTAAAAATATCATTTTGTTTAAAAAAGAAGTAAAAGTGTTAAATTCGGCTGTGCCGAATCTTTCATACCCTCCACCTTAGTGTTAACCAGCAAAATATAAAATTTTAAAAAGGACCTTTTTAAGAAAATGTACTTTAAAAAAAAAATAAAAATAAGTTACTTGTTCACAAATGCAATTACTTGTTCACAAATGCTCACAAATGCAGGATGCTCACAAATGCTCACAAATGCATTGCTCACAATGCTCACATTGAAAATGTACTTAAGAAAATGTACTTTGAAATGTACTTTGAAATGTACTTAATGTACTTTGAAATGTACTTTGAAATGTACTTAAAAAATGTACTTAAGAAAACTACTTAAGAAATGTATTTAAGAAACGTACTTAAGAAATGTACTTAATGAAATGTACTTAAGAAATGTACTTTGAAATGTACTTAATGTACTTTGAAATGTACTTAAGAAATGTACTTTTTCTCAGGAAAATGTACTTTTTTAAAAAAAATAAAAATAAGTTACTTGTTCACAAGTAAAATAAAAAAGCATTTTTTAAAAACAAAAAAGCATTTTTTGAACAACTGTTAAAAAAAAAACAAGCTGTGAAAAGCATTTTTTAAAAATAAAAAAACATTTTTTGAAGAACAGTTAAAAAAACAAGCTGGGGCGGACGAGAGTTGAACCAACAAACCCTCAGACTCCAACGCGCAACCCTTTACCTATCAGGCCACAGCGACCCTAGATGAAGTGTGACAAAATTCATATAAATGTATGAACACATCTAAACATTTTAAAGTACTTACCTATTATAAAGCACAACAAAGATTTTCAACATGGAAATTCACCACACGGAAAAAGGTGTAGTTTAGTATAAAACTACAAAAATTAATGTGAAAATTTTATGAGTTTTTTTACGTTTCCAATCATAAAATTTTTTCCAATGGACCAATTTCGCTGATTTTCAATACCAAACTGCTCAGGAATACGTGGAACATTCTGGCCAAAAACCAAACCGCGTTGTCGCCGATTGAAGGCCTGAGAATGTTTTCAACAGACGGACAGACGGACAGACGGACATGGCTATATCGAATCCGGTTGTTATAAGGATCAAGAATATATTTACTTTATGGGGTCGCAAAGCCTTATTTCTATATGTTACAATCAGAATGACAAACTGATATATACCCTCTATCACTTACAGTGGAGGGTATAATAAAAAAATTCTTAAAATAATTTATCATTTTACAAAAAGTATCTTTTCTTAAAGATCCATTTAAATTATAGTATATTTCAACAGGCGCCTTAGACGTGTTGTAACTAACTAGTACATAATATATTGCGAAAGGAACTTTGTTCCAGCCGGGTGTCCCCTGACACCTCATTATTTTTTTTGCTTTTCATTTCCTTCTTGTCTCTCAGGTTTTTTTTTCAGAAAGTTTCAACTTCGCCACACGCTACAATATTTTAAATCACGATAATCACTATGCGTTGATACACAAACGATATACCAATGTGTATTCAAAGGTCGTTAAATTTTCCAGCGCTGTTTAAATTCAGTGTGTTTTTTTTATTAAATTTTACAAACGGCACAACTGAATGCAATGAACTAAAACGCAACACATCCGCCAAAATAAGAAACACTCACTTCATCTGCAATTTACACACGCACTACGGAATTTTTATGAATCATTGATTTATAACATATTAATTATTGTGTCTTCAACATATAATCTTGAATAACAAACACGTTGTGTTTACACACAAGTATACTATACTTGTTACAAGCTCCAAACACACGATATATTTGCATCCAAACAAACTAGGACAGATTTTTCAGCGTTTATAACAGTGATAGCTCTCCAAAACTATCCATAACGCGTTATCTAGTTTCTCCCTAATAATATGGCACCTTCCAGTAT